>CM060838.1:25362500-25962500 GCA_030762175.1 Metallyticus violacea
GGTGGTAAATTTTGAACTTTTTAAAAATTTAAAAATATTGCAGGAAGATCTCTTCACTTTTTTATTAATAATTCTCACATATATTATGCTTTATATATATAACCCCGAAGTAAAATATGTACATAATAAATATAACAAAGTAGATATCTTTTATTTATTTCTTGTTATTCGTTTCTCTAGAAGCATTTTCCAGCATTTCTTTTTCGAGTAAGACAATGCTAGATTTATGATAATTTTGTGGGACTAACAGAAAATTTTGAATTTTCGCTATCAGCTCATATTTTGAAATACCATAAGCAGCTGGCTGAACGACCACCTTCCATTCTATGCAGTCCATTCGGTTATGCTGATATCTTAAGGTTGAAAACCTTTGTAATGCGGCAGAGAAATTTCGTCATCTTAAAACGTAGTACAATATTTGGTCATGGTACTGTTGACCCCCAATATTCCACGTGAAAGTAGATTCAATGACGTCACAAATGACGCAGCGTTGGGGAATGTCGGTATGCCATTTCTTCTCACGAATTCAAAGGAATGTGAGGTTATGTGCTCAGGACGCTGTAAGGCAAGTATAAATCGCTAGAGCAATTGAAGAGTTAATTCCAAAAACCAAACAAGCCAGAAAAATCAAATTTGAGATTATACTTACATCTCAACTATAGCTACAGGACGATCTTAACTGCGGGCACAACAAGCAGTTAGGTACGGAGATATAATACCGTTCTTTTACCAAAAACTAAACTAAACTAAACTAAACTGAGGCTAAGCTTTTTTCCTCAGAAAATAATGGTAGTGTGTTGCAGTTAATTACCGGCGTTTAAGGGGCGAGTTTATTTTATTTAATTAATTACGTCACATAAACGTACTATATGCAATATTGGTAAAATCGGTAATCGTTCAATTTGATTCACTTTAATATATTGTTGCAGCTCCAGATGAATTTGTAAATCCCAGTATACTTTAAAAAATTTCATCTTAGGAAATGCAATGCTTTTAAAAAAGAATATAAAACTTTATTAACTTGAATATTGTTATTTACAAATATTTCTTCGATATATTTCTTGGATATAAAGAGTAAGGTATATCTTTTATTACAGAAAATGCTTAGGGCTTCTCTCGGGCTTGAACAAGTGAGAATGACTATGTTCACAAAGAAGAACTTCACAATTACTTGAATAGAAAGTCATCTCGTGAAAAACACATTTTATTGAGCAGAACTGAGTATTTACTTTCCGCCAGAACTCATAGAAAATCACCATTTGCTAAAAAGAGACTTTTGCTAAACCTTGCATGATACTTTGAAGATTCTGCATATTTCCAGTATAAGACGTTATTGGAGAAACTGAGATGTTCGAAGATCAAGCAATAGAAGAAAACATTGTGGAGCATAGTTTTTACATTTAAGATTGTCGTGATAACTAGAAGGGAATTCTGAAAAGTTACATTTGCTCTTATTTATATTTGGATAAATGCTCTGAATTTAAACTTTTTTTTTTTTTTTCAAAATTGGCATAAACCAGGCAGGTCGAAACTTTTTCTTCACAATTTAATGTTTATAAAAACTCTTACAGTGTGAAATTTAAGACCAATCCATATCGTATATTTATATTAAATAAGGTTCGCCTTCATGATGCACAATCAACGTTTTTTTTTCTTTGTTTTTCTTTTTCAATATATACAAATTGTAATTGTTCGACTTGTAACCTATCCCCCAATCCTTGTATGTGCAAATCCTTCAGTATGGTACGAGTATTTATGCTGAAGTCATCTGAGATTGTTTACATGAAATATGAATATTCTAAGCCTACTGTAAATAATCACTGTCTATTGTCCTTGATGAGGATTGCACAATTTTCTGGCTTGACTTAAAGTTATGCGGGCCTAAACATACTGGTAGATAGTTAAAGTTTGGTAATTTCCAAGCCATTATCATCATCATCATCATCATCATCATCATCATCATCATCTTCTTCTTCTTCTTCTTCTTCTTCTTCTTCTGTTCCAACTCCTCGTCTTATTTTTAAAATATTTATATTGTTTGAATTAACAGATGAAAAAGGCAGTTTTACCATTTTTAGAGACAGTATATTTTATAGGAAGTTATTAGAACAAATTGAGGGAATAGATGTCATACAACTCATGCAGACAGCATGCTTACCTTTAGATTACAAGCGCCTGCGTTAGTAAACCCCTCTTTTGTTTTAACTCCTTTTAAATATACGAAAGTGTTGAGCTATATAAGTGTCATTTCTGGATCTCTTGTCCTCAAAATAACTCAATGAAAAATGATTGCATATTGAGGATAAAAGTGTTTCTATATATGAGAAATTGGGATCTTTAAAAAAAATTGGTTATTTTACGAAATAGAATTATTTAAAGGCAAATTCGACCACGTTTATCATAGATGCAATGCCTTCCCATGGGTTTTAATGAAAGTTCGCTTTTAGCTTGTTAATTTTCCCTTGATTTTAGACCTGGGGTAGAGATTAAAGCTGTCGCCGAATAAAGATATCTTTTAGTGTGAATTTTATATTGTCATTGCCAGGCCATAACTATTGCAAGAAAAAGAGAGTTCACTTTTACTTTTCCCTTTCCCTTTCAAATATTTCATTTTCATTTTCATTTTCATTTTTTTTTTTTTTTCCCTCCTGTTCCTCTGGAAGGAAACTGACAGTATGATCATGCGTTGTTTGTGCTTTCAAATATTTTCAAGAGTAAAGGAATTATTTTAATCAGTTTTTGAAAATTAATGTTCTGCCATGCAAAATGCTGATTGCATGCCTAAACTGACATACTTCACTATGAAGCAACATGAAGGGGAAGTGGGTACTTTTCCGGTAAACGTCATCTTCAGCTGATTAGCTCTTAGCCCTTGTGCACTCGAAGAACACATACGAAAAAACCTTGTTATTTCTAGCTGCCCCTTTCCTAGAAATATTCATTAGCTTCAAACATCTTTGGTCCCTAGGTTTCTACAGCAAAAGTAGTCATTACTTATTAAGGATTTTTTATTCTCTAAAAATGTAGGTAAGGACAGTGAGCAAATAAATTAGTTTTTCAAAAAGTCTTAAGTCTAGCTTCCTCCAAGAAAATAATTCGTTTCTCTTATTGTTATGTTGGTTTTTTATTTGTTTTATTTACGGACGCTCTTTAACATTTCAGATCAGCGTTCCATTCAAATCAAGACGTGAAACGGCCGACAAATTTTGCTCAGAGGCCTCTTTTTTCAGGCTTGAGGTTCTTATCTTGCCGTAAGTGTACGACACGGGACCCACGGCTTTACTTCCCTTCCCAAGGAAACCATGCTTTCGGGCGTAAAAATACATCGATACTGGCCGGATCGAACCCGCGATCTTGGGTTTAGGAGGCAAGTACGGTTACCGCTAGGACCGACTGAAGTTAGGTTGATGGAACGTTAATAAGTGTAACATCGCATTATAGTAAAGAGTATAAAAAATAACTTCACTTATTGCCGGCAGCTGTGCTACGGAAGAACGAGGTAGCAGGCAACCTTTTTTTTTTTTTTTTTCAGGGTCACCCGGCCAAGCAACAACTGGCCTTTACACATTTCATCGTGAATGTCACTACCCATGCAGAAACCTCAAGCCATACAAAGTGCTCTGAAATAACAACGTTCTTAAATATCTGCAGCAACCATTGGGACAATTTTGTGTTCTATGAAACATAATATTGTTAAACATTCAGTGTTGCAAATCATTGAGAGAGTTTTCGGCTTCTGTGAGCTAAAGCTTTCTTGTCGGCGAACAAATTGCAAAACTACTAACGTTATATGCCAGGATAGCAGCAAACCCTGAAAATAAAAACAAATAGAGGGAGGGGCCTTCCAAAATGCATACTATTAGTGTTAAATAATAGGTATTACACACATTAATCGTATCATAAACTGGGGGCTGTTTGTTGGAGGGAGGTAACTGAATCTTCTGCTGTATAAAAAACAAGTGTCCAAAGATTGACAGCTCATAGTCGATATAGTTTTTCTTTCGTTATGTTTCGATAGGTGCAATTGTCATACACTGCTGTTGGTCTGTATCACTGTTAGGATATTATATCGTTTTCAGGGGACTTTAGAAAACATGACGATGTGAAGAGTTTTTCTTTTGAGATTAATTATTTAAAAAACATAAATTAGAGTTGTACTGCACTTTCATTTTATTTTATTTGAATTTATTATAAAAATTATTTGTTTTATATCAATAAAGTACTACATTAAAATAGTAAAATTGCAGTTTATATACTATACCACGGTCTTCTTTATTACCGATAGATACCTATCTATCGTCTATGAGACACGTACCTTTCATATTCCAATAAGAAAAATGCTAATTTTGTTATAAATGTATTATTTACAAAGTATAAAATTGAATCTCATTGAAACCATAGGGCAAAAACCGATACGAATATTGTCATGATTATCATTGAAGTTTTCCTTCACAGCCGCCTTCCTGTGTGGAATATCACTGTTCTCGTGTACATCTTCTTAAGGTAACAATGCTGCAATTAAGCAGTTCTCTCAGGGCTAAGGTCGCGAGTTTAAAGGGATTGTATTTAAGATTACTGCTTCTTCCGGTGTAGTTTTCTTCGGTTGCCCTCTCTTCGGTCTTGTTTTAAAGCATTCTTCCCTTTGATTTTGGAAACATCTAATCCTATGGTTTACAGTCTTCATAACTCTCTGGACTGCATAAGTTAGGCTTGCTTCCCACATTTCTACGATGCGTCCAAGCCTTCTCACTTCTGAAGTATAAGGGCATGGTATTTTCTATAATTGATAGTTTATCTAAAGCATACATAGACAAGCTGAATGATCTTATGATAACCGAGCAATATTAGGGTTTGTATACAGTGCTTTCTGTGTTTTATGTTTTCTAAGTAAAGTCCTCGTAAGTCGATAATATTTCAAATCGATAACTACTTCGACTAGGCAATAACTCGTTCTATCCCAAAGAATTCTGAGTATATTATCGCCTTGTCTACAAGATGCCTGGTAAGCCTTCCAGCGTGCCACTGTTACTTTCGTACCTCAGAGATTGAGCAGAAACTGTGGATATTTCCTGATATATCCTAGTATGCTTTAATAAATAAATAAATAAATGTATTGCTAAGATATGATAACGTTGTTTTCCCAAGCGAATTCTGATACATCTTATATATCAATGTGGTATAAATAAACAGTTGAATAGCTGTAATCTCAGTTCGGGGAAACAAGATTTGTCCCTCAAGTTATGGCCAGAGTTCTCTCCTTTAATAATAAAATAACTGTACCGAAATGTATTACATAAGTTAGTTCAAGCTTATTTATTTTTAAAGCACGTTTTAAAGAAGGAATAAGGAAAGGTTATACGGTTATGAAATTCATTACTAAATAATGGGCATAATAATCTTCATTCTGCCATAGTTGGAGGCATTTAATATTTTTTCCTGGGACAACAAACGCCGCTCTCCCATAAAGGTGACTCCATGTTTATAAAAACATAACCAGTAAAAGAAATGCGAGACTTTAAAAAGTTGCTACTCTGAGATAATGAGCATAAAATCGCATGTTGCTGGTCAGTTCTCTTTTTTCATTATGTAATAATAGCGGTTGTTGAAAAAAAAAGCTGTGAAAACGAGATTTAGCCTTGACTATGTTTTAAATCTCTAGAGATGATAATGGTAAATATAAAAATATTTAATACAAGAAATTATATAAAGTCAGTATTGTAGCTATAGACATTAAAATATGTCTGCTTCCTCGCCTAAATTGTAATTACTATATATATATATATATATATATATATATATATATAAGTAATATAAAATAAAAATAAAAATAAAGTAACACTATTAACAATGTAACAAATGAACAGCAATTATAATAGTAGAAAAGGACAAAACACTTAAGAAAAAGTCACACTTGAAATCGCTATATTTCGAACTCGTGGAGTCCTTCTATGGCAAGAAGACAAGTGACTTGGTTTGTTACATTATATGTATATATATATATATATATATATATGTATGTATGTATGTGTGTGTGTGTGTGTGTGTGTGTGTGTGTGTATAAATTAACAGTAATAATAAAAATAGATAAGGATAAAACACTTAGATAAAGTCGCACTATATATATATATATATATATATATATATATATATATATATCGGTTTCAGAAGTTTTATCTCTTAGAAGGAGAAAAGCTCAAAGAAAATGCACAGCTAGCCCTGTCCAACGCGGCGCCCGTGATACCCCTTAATGGCGCCCTTCGCAAATAATTTTCAAATTAAATTTTAATTAAGATTTGAAGGGTTTTTATTGCATTTAAATAAAAAATTTTAACTTTTCGTTTTAAAAGCACCGTCCTCAAGCTCAGGAAAGTTGTTATAGAGGCATTTTTATGCTGTAAAACAGGCCGCTCATTTATGATTCACTAAATTTATTGCAGTGCCATAAACTACCTTCCATCACAGAGTTGTACCAAGACGACAATGGGACACCCAATTTGCCCTCAAAGTAACTTTAATCCCAACAAAGCTGTGCCGCAAACAATTAACAAACGATTTATAACAGTCTTACAATAGGAATGCTCCAAGTTCCCTGTTTTCAGACGAACATTCAGTATTACTTGTGAACTTGTGAAATACGTGTTGAATGCCTTGCGTTGTGATAAATTGTTCATTTAACATGCTTTAGTGTATTTTTCATTACTTTTTAAACTTTAAATTCAGTTATTAATCACTTATATTTTAAAATAACTCTTCTTAAAGTGGAAAAGAAATTGTAGCTGTAACAGTGAATGGGAGGATCGATATTGCTTTATTGAAAACAAAGAGTAACTCGTGTGTTTATTGTGTAATGCTATAGCCTCTGTTCCTAAAAGAAGTAATGCAGAGGGACATGTTTTCAGTAAGAAATATAATTATTAGATATATACAGATATAGATTAGATATAGATTATTATTATTATTATTATTATTATTATTATTATTATTATTATTGGGTAGTATCGGTAGCAGTAGTGTCGTAGTCAAATCGTAACCTGGCTCCCGCATACCCCTAGTTATGCAAATATGCCCGAGTACAAATGAACGAAAACAACCCTGGTGCACACAATATTTAAAAGCATGCATCTGGTAAAAATGCTTACAAGTTTTGTCGTTAAACGTGTATGTCATTATTATTAATAGTTGTAGCTGTACATTTAATATTATGAATTCATTGCCACACTAAATTGTCCATTATTCTTGCGACTCACACTATTACTGTACTTAAAATCTTGTACATAATGATATGTACTTCTCTTCTAGATGAAATTTTCCTTATTACTCGCGTATGACAATTGATAAGCACACAACGCTTGAAAGACTGGATGCCTACCACGGCGGCGTGCTGTATCTACATGTTTACGTTCTGTCGGGAAACAATTGCGTGGTAATGGTAATCGGGGAATGTTTCTTTAATAAAAATTCCTTTCCATTTTTATCGTTTCATGTATAGCATAAATACCTACAGTCTGTTATACCACAGTAATAAAAACGGGATTCGACAATTGTAATTAAACATAGAATGAAGCTCCAAAATTGACATGTTTAGAACCCATGGCTGTCTGCTTCAAGATTAGTGACTTCATCTTACCGCCAAGACAAACGACAGCATATATTGTAATCGTACAATAGTCACAGTGGTCATGTGACCGCCGAAAGCAGTACTTTCAAGGTTGACTGGTTGCTTTATGCCTCATTCACCGCACCGCTTGCGATCTGGGAAAATGGGTTGATATTTAACATTACGTAAGTCCGCAAGGCTTGCTCTTTACCACAAAGCGAATGAAATAGCCTGTCAACCTGTGGTTGTTCATGGAATCAAGGAAATTGCAATCCTCTTATATATGTATATATCATACTTAAGCATGTATGGCCTACGACCCATGCATAAAGTATATTTGTGTATGATTCGATCTAAGACAGGATTCTCTGGGTGCTTCTGGTATTTCTGCTGTATTCATCTTCAAATGATGAGAATTGTTTCTTGTTAACTTTTTTGTAACTTTTAGAATATGTTATTGCATAAAACTAGTATCTAATCCTTAAAAATTAACATTGGAGATTTTTGCATCCTCTTGACACACATTGTGCGGAAATTCGTTGGCATTTTTACTTCTGTTAAATGTTTGTTAACACGTTAATGGAAACTTAACTGTCTCGTTAAAATTCTTCTCCAAAATAAATTTCCGGTTTCTTCCTCTTTCTTTCTCCTTCTAGATCAGTGATTTTCAAACATTTGACTCGCGAACCCCCTTCATAAATATCTGAGCTGAACGAACCCCTTATTAATAAAGAAGTTTAGCAATCTTAAATTCGCCCAAATTTGTTGTTACGGTAAATAGGCCTTTCATAATTGAGGCAACAAGGCTTAAGATATTGAGCCTATATAAGTTCAAATAATTAACATTCATTTTTAATTTAAAACACTAAACTGGAAGTTAAATAGGTAATAATACAATAGCACATTTAAAGTCATACTTTATATTTCATACATTTAAATCGAAACCAGGCTCTTAAGAATTACTTTTTTTGATATTCCTCAAATATTTTATGTAGTGACAATCCCATATGGGCTTCAGTTACACAGTTACAGAATAGTTTCATATTTTAAATAAAACGGTGCATCCTTATTGAATTTCAAATGAAGAAATTATTAAATGCGGCAGAGAGCTTTCAATTCAGGATCCACAGAAGTTGAAAGTGATAAAGGAATTTATTTAACTTCCGTCGCATGGTACGCGCATCCTTGTCCATAGTCAAAGCTTCTCCTTATAAAAGGCTAATCATAAATACACAATGCCACTGGAAATTTTCTGTTGTTTTGCTCTATTTTAATAAATGTAAATATATAAAAGGGATCAGTTCATAAATATGGTTACATTTAAAAGTATGCACACAATATAGCTTTGTCTATCAGTGATTATGTATTCCATTTAATTAATATTATAACATTAATGGTTTTGATTTATTATTATTATTATTATTATTATTATTGTTGTTGTTGTTGTTGTTGTTATTGTTGCTGTAACTGTTAAGCTTTCATGGCCGGCGTTAATCCAATAAAAGGAGATTTCCGGGCTTATTGGCTGTGGTCCAAAAGATGTAAAAACATCTGACGTTTCGCCCGTCACTCCGTCGGGCATCTTCAGAGGATAACTAATCACTCGAGTTCTGTAGCTCAGGATGTCAGGTGTTTTTACATCTTTTGGACCATGGCCAATAAGCCCGAAAATTTCATTTTATTGGATTATTATTATTATTATTATTATTATTATTATTATTATTATTATAAAAATGTAATTTCTCTTTTGTGATACTTATAGATTGCAAGATTTCTAATTTTGTTCCCCTAATATCACACTGTACTGCCATGACTTATTTCAGTTCATTAATTAATAAGGTCATAATTTTGATTTTATATTATTGTTATAGTTACAAGGTGAGGAATTCGAGTTTTGTTAATTGCACTGTTTTCCTTCTGTTTTTACTCGAAACAATACTTCCGTTTTTACTCTTTGCAGTGTTGCACGTCAAACTTTCTCCTATATAGCTAAATTTCTGTATGACTCTACCCTGCCATCTGATGTCTCGATCATTATGCCCCCAAAAGCGAGCCCAGGCAAATGATGGCCCGACACTTATGTAATTTTTTCCACAGCATATTCAGGATTTTCTTTAAGCATGTGGTACACAGATATTTTCTTTTTAATGAAATATACTGGATATCTGAAGCATTTTGAGAACCTAGCCCAGGAGTATATTAAAGTGCATATTGTGACACCAATTTTCTCATTTGATAGTAGTTCAGGTAAATTTATTTTTATTTTTACCTAGATAAACACATGAAGGATGGTGATGCGTACTGTAATGCCGGTAATATCTGCAATATTAAAATGTTTTGTTCATTGGCAACTCTTTACATCATGGCCCCATTATTGGCCCAAATACAAAATTATTCCAGATGGAGAAACGGGTATTTTAAATACCTCACATTAATACTTCGACTTTTTTTTTTTATTGTGCCAACAGCTACATGTTCATTTCATTTTTAAATTACTGCAGTTATATCCTTTCACTATTGGACTAATAAACGGATATAGCCCTATAAGCTCTAAAATATGTCACCATTCTCCCCTTGAACTATTCGTCTTGATGTTCTTGGCATTTGTGCGTCTTACTGGTAAAAAGTACAATCAGAATTTGAAATGACAGCCATTTTGTCTACGGCAGACAAATTAAGCAGTAACTTGGACGCAGATAGGACTTAACTGTATCTAGTAAATATTTAAATATTGTCTCTTGATCTCTTTATATATATTTTTTTCTTTTTTTATTTCTTGTCGTATAATTTGAGTACTATTTCCTTAACAATTGGTTCAAATGAATGGCCTTATGCTTCGGTGTGATAATGCGCCAAAGCCAAGGACAGCAATAATGGCTCGGTTCCGTGAGAAGAGGGCTAGAGGGGTGGAGTTTGGTTAGATACCTATTGTTCTCGTGTGCATACCAGAGGGGCGGTCCGTATCCACCCAGTCTACATGCGGTGTAGGGTTGATGACGACAAATTTGCAGAACGGCAGGTGCCATGTCGAGAAAGCACTTCCTTGCTCAAATAAGGCATCGCATATGGAAATAGTTTGACAGTATTGTGTATGAACACGTTATGCCGTTCATAGCATACGTCTTTGTGAAATACCTATTTACACGGTAAGAATTTGTAAGAGACAGTTCAGAGAAACGTTTGTATCTGTCAATTCCCAGGACACAAAAGCATTACCTCCATTTTTAAACTCAACATCTCTGATGTACAAGTCTGCAGATGGACAATGTTTTAAAAGGTTCGAGATCAATATTTCATGCTGTAGAGGCATGTAAAGGTTTAACTAGTGGCAATCTGAAAAATAATATGTTCCACTCAGCTTTATGGTTGTGAAATATGTTACCCAACGATTCAGGCAATTGTTGAATGAGAAATTTTCCAATTTCGTTGTTGATTTTCTTTCTTCGGCATTCTTATTGAGGTTTCACAATTGTTGAAAATGGAGAACAAGAGCTAATAATGAACTAAGTTAAAATCATTTTAATAATGAGAAACAAACGTTATGATTACGTACCATTACAAATTTGTAATTCTTTCCAGACAGAATTTTGAGACGAATCAAAGTTTCTAGTTGGTTTAAACATTAAAATTACAAATTTGAACGAATAACTAAAATTGTTCCCTTTCGATACATTTCAGGATATTTACATCCGTGAAAACGTGCAGTAATTCTTAAACTCATGTTGTTTCATTTTTCTCCACAGACCTGAGCCAATGGACGGTAGATGATGTGAAAGCCTGGCTCTTGTGGACATTGAGGCAATACAATCTCCCCATGATACAGATGGAGTACTTCAATATGGATGGCGTAGCACTCTCGGCACTCACAGAGGAAGAGTTCCAGAAGAGAGCTCCTGAAGTGAGTATTGCATTGTGCAATTAAATATCTTTTTCTGATGTACAATTATTTTTCACCCTATTTGAGTAGCATTTCATTTTCTCTGAATCATTATATTCTACCTGTTACTTGCAATTTAAAGTAGGGGTAGCAGTTGCAATTGTTAAATATGCGCATTGTTTTCAGTTTCCGCAGTTAGCCATCATTTATTTAAATTCTAAACGTGCAATCTTATTCATTTATAAGTATAGCATAGCTAGAAATAATTCCTGCATATACTGTAAGTGTAGATACAATTGTAGATTTTAAACAATTCTTTCGACTGACTCAATGCATTTGTAACGTAGCAGCAAGTTATCTGCAACAACTAACGGCAGACTTTGCTGTCATAACTGACAAGCTGTAATGTATGCTCGCTGTAGTTACAACAACAAAGTAATGATTTTCAATCTATTTCCATCGCATGTTAACCTGCTGCGGAAGAGCCTATGTATTTTATATCCCTGAAGAGAATTCTAAATAAGTACAGCCAAATATATACCAAAAGAACTTGCATATCTATTCCTTTTTCTCTTTCAATCCATGGTCATTGTCTTTTAAAAACTTTTCATCTCTTGCACGTATATTAAAAACCTAACTCAAAAATTCCAAGACCAAAATTATCCTTCCTCTCTTTTAAATCCCGTATCATTCCAATGCACAAATCTTTCCAATGCAGCCTAAAACTTCTAATAAGAATTCCATTAACCTTGTTACTACTTACGTGCCTGGAATTGAAAGCATCAGACATAATTTGAAAAAAATGTCACTATACGTTATTAATGCATTCATCTATAAGTGATTTTTCTAAATTTGTACCCCGCCTTACTTTTAGAACACCCCGCTAACCTTAGCACCATATTTTGCCGAAACCTATCGCTCCGTATTTACCTCGTCCCGTTGCAGGCTCATATCCTTGCCAACGCTCTAAATGTGAAACCTGTGCGCTAATTATGCCGTGCAATTCATTCCGCAGTCCTAATTTATCCAGATAATTTAGCATTTCTTCGTTTGATACTTGTGCTTCTAAGAATGTCGTATATATGTTATCTTGTAAGCTTTGCAAAGCATTTTATATTGATTTAGCTTCTTTTGTTTCCCTCCGTATGAACAATCATAGACGTTCTGTTAAAACAAAGTCTCCCTTGTCGGTTGCCTCAACATGCCCTATCTCACTGTAAGGATTTTATGGTGCATTTAATTTAATACTTATTGATGAAATACCTACTCATAACTGTGAAAGTTTACTCAGAGATAGGGAAATGGCAGCTATATGTTTACATAAAGCGCGTATACCCTCGGGTTTAAAGCTTACACATTTTTTTCTCCCCCTCATTCACTCTTGTTGCTTGTTTCATCTGTTTCCATGCATAGCGTTATCTTCGGTATTCAATATTTATTTTTATCACCATAACTTCATTCACTAAGATATGACCGAATAAGCGCAGTGTGTATTGCACAATCTAACGAGGTATCTTCATTTATAATTTTTTCATTGAATAATTTCAAGAATTCATTCATTTCAAGAAATTATACTTAATTAAGGAATACATTACTCTTACCTAATAAAAATGTAAGGTCATGAAAACCCTAGCTGTAGTGATTACCTTATATACAATATAATGCAGTTGTCGGCCCCACCTCTCCACAAGCCTAGTAATTCACCTAGTGCTCTTTATGGAAGGAATTGTTCAATCAATTATTTTGTTTCCTTTCCAATAGCTGAACCAAGTGAACTTATGGTGCTAGTTTTCTGAAGATTCAACGACTTCCAATGTACATTATTATGAGCTTTTTGTGGCATTTCTGTGACATGTTAGAAAGGATAGTAGAAAAATATCTTAATTTTGCCTATAGAGCCCAGCAACTTTTACTTCTGCAATATGCAATGTGCACAATAGATTATATTTTGGGAGTTTGGTGAAACAACTAAATAATATTTACATATGAGAGGGGTAATTTTATATGGAATCAATGCTACATGCATACTTTTGTTTATATGCAGTGTGGAAGTACATTGTATGCTCAGCTGGAGATATGGAAAGCCGCCTGTTCAGAACTGGACTCCCAAATGGACATAAGTGGGATACTCCAGTGGAATAGCAGTAACAATTCGAGTAGTTCTAGTGGCGATTTATCGGAAGGTAAGCCTTTCTCTCTATATACTAATGTAAAAGTGATTTCCCTGCATTTAGTAATTTCAACTGATCTATTACACATGAAAAAAACAGTATATACCAGCTGTAAGTATATGCATGATGTTTTAGTTTTTTTTTTAAGTAATTTGAGAATAATATCTTGCATAACTTTAGTTGGAGCTTTGTGAAATTTAAAAGAAACCCCTAGACAGAAGCGAAGTGAAAGTTGAAAATTGTACACATCCAGACAAAGGAACTAGCCCACAAAAGTCTAATAAGCCTAATCTAAGAAAACTGCTATTAAAGTTTAATATAATTTAAAAATTCAGTAATGAATATAACAAATTATATATAGTTTCAGGTCTTACTGCAGGTATTCCTTATATAAATAAAAAATATCTCTTTAATTTCATTTATTACTAATATAATAGCTACATGATATTATGATTTGGTACTATTTTGCAGAATTTAACCAATTGTAAATATGAGGAGAACTAAACATTATGTATGTTTTTAGATGTTCATACAGCTATTCTGAAAAGGGTACAACAAGGTTTATTCATTTCATTGCACCTACTTTAAGGATAACAATACAAGCTGCATCCTTAAACATCTTTTTCATTCATTCACAATTATTTGGTGGTTCATATTCTCCTTCTAAAAAGTGGCAAAAGGATTGGAAAGCAGGTAATGCTAAGATAGCTTTCTAATCTAAAGACCAATAAATCCAAATAAAATGATTAGTTTTTCATTTATATAATATGAAACTTAACATAATATTTGAAGATTTGTTCAAAATATGGAATTGTTTCTGAATTTTGTTGGAATATCATGTAATGGCAAGCTCTATATCCTACCATTTTGTTCACATGAAACAAAATGTAAGAGTGGAATATTTTAAAAAGTAAGGCCTTGTGTAGCATAACACTGAAATGTCTATTTTCTTTCTTTTCCTGCTATTTATTTATTAAGCCTTCTCCTTATTATCAGTTAAAGGTAAAGAACTCTTCTACTGAAGAATGCTGTCAATAAAACTCTACAATATAAGACACAAAAAGAATTTTTGTGCATAAGTTATGATATTAAATTAACAAATTTTAATTAAGGAAAGTTAGAAAAGAGAGGGAGGGAGCATGACATTTCAATTGTGCATTTAACACAGCTCTTGTGCCAACATGGATGCTTCTCATTTGGAAGCTAGAATCTAATATAATTCTGAGCAGTGAGTCAGCTTTTATAACATTTAGATCACAGAATTAAGTGGATACTACTTGTCAGTCTAGAATTATTATGAGTAACCTACTGAAAAGCTATCCATTCTGTAGCAGCAGTTCATATTTTGTGACAAGTGAATCATATTAATGATGCTTTATCAATAATATGGACATGTTTACAATGCACTTACTTTTCCATAGGTATGTAACTGTTCATCTTTAATGAGGTCATAATGACAAATAATGAAGATAAATGTGAATTCTAAAAGCAGGAGAAAAATAACAGCAAACTACTTCTGAGCAAGAGTATTGCTAATTATGTCTGCAATGGAATCACCGGGAGTCTATTTAAACATTCACAAGGGCTTTCACCACTAAAAGGATATTTGCACTTCATTAAAAATAATTTGTTTCTTATATCAATGTCTAAAGATTCTGTTCAGTTGTACATCTATCATAGAAATACATATGAATGCTAACCAACTGTGTACTATGATTTTAATGACAAAAATAATGATAAATTATAAGATGAATCTCCATTAATAGAGAGAGAAAGAAACTGAAACTATATTGTTGTAGGCTTATGATACACCTATAACAACAGAGAAAATAAGTCCATAGTGGGTGGTTTTTTTAGCAATTTCCATAGGAATGGATGTACCCATGTAAAGATTTTTGAAACATTTTTTCAAATCTCCATAGATCCTACTTACTAGGCACCAAAAATGATAGTGAAAAAAGTACATTTGTTGATTTTTTTAAATAATTAAGATAGTTTCCAAAAATTAGTAAAATCAGACTATTAACAGCGAGGATTTATCTGAAACCCAAAATTTAAAAATTGCTCTAGCACCACCAATATTTGTTTTTTCACAACGAAACTGTGTGTATACTATTTAAATAAAACAAGAAAAATAAAATCAGGGAAGTTGGTCCATTAGGATTGAAAATTGAAATTTAAAGAGTGGGGGGGGGTTAACCTAAATTTAAAATTTAAAAATCGCTCTAGCGGCAGCAATTTTTGTTTTCTTATCAACAAAATTTGGTTTATGCCATTGCAATAAAATAAAAAAAATGGTGAAAGTAAGATTAATGGGGGTTTACCTGAAACCCAAATTTAAAAATCACTCTAGCGGCACCTACATTAATTTTTGCAACAAAACTCTGTATATACCATTTAAATAAAACAAGAAAAGTAGTTTCTGAAAATCAGAGAAATTGGGCCATTAGGAATTGGGGTATACCTGAAAATTGAAATTTAAATACCTCTAGCGCTCTGTAATTCCCTTCACAAATTAGACTTGCTGAGGAATTTGCTTAGTTTTATGCAGCTTTTACGTGACAGATTTTTTCTTGATTCAAGAAAGATAATCCTTTTATTTTGTGGGAGATATTACGAATTTCATCACCCTCCCTCCAACATGCAGTATTTTGCTCTACAACATTCATCAATTTTAGAATCCAAACTGTTCTATAATGTACCTCCATCCTCATTCATACATTAATGTTTCTAATTTCACATCATATATCTTCCATTGATTAATGCATGCAAAAGTCATGGTACATAACAAAAATAAATTAAATTGAAATATAAAATTAAACAAAACCTTATTATATGTTGTTATGAAGTAAAGTTAATTCTGTAGCTGTAGAATAGCAAGAGCAGTGATGCTAATAATATAAATATTTCTAGTATTTCTTATTTATTAAAATAATAATATATGTTTTCCATTACATATCTCACAGATCACTATCTGCTTATTCTACATGAGCAGTTCTTTTTTATTTAATCTGTGAAATATAAAGAAGTTCAGATTTCATAAAAACTTCTTAAACATATGATTAATCAGAATGTTTATGTGCCTTAACAGAAGAGGAGGAAGAAGAGCCAGAAACTGCAGCAACAAGTGGAGGCAAGGCACCATCTAGTCGATCTAGTGGTGGTGGTGGTGGGGGCTCACACATCCATCTCTGGCAGTTCCTCAAAGAACTACTCTCTGCCCCACAGCTTCATGGTTCTTGCATTCGCTGGCTAGATCGTAGCAAGGGTGTGTTCAAAATAGAGGACTCGGTGCGTGTAGCTCGCCTCTGGGGCAAACGCAAGAATAGACCTGCCATGAACTATGACAAACTTTCTCGATCTATTCGTCAGTACTACAAGAAGGGTATCATGAAGAAGACAGAAAGATCCCAAAGGCTTGTTTATCAGTTTTGTCACCCTTACTGTTTGTAAAGTATAATAATTCAAGCCATTGACATGCAAACATAACTCATTTCAGAGAGTGAGAATATTAATGTTTAAAATATGTGTTGAATCCTAATTTTAATGCAGTTTTGAATATCTCTGAAAAGTTTTTATGTTACAGAATATAATTGTTGGGGATTAAAATATGCTTTTGTAAAAAATACCACTCTTACTTCAAAGGGGAAAGGTAATATTCATAACTAAAATGATAATATGTATTTAATGTATAGTAGCAGGTCTACTATATTTAGCTCTTAGAAAAACAGATGTTATCTATTTGTATGTAATATTAACAATACTTCTCATACAGCTTTGCAGTAAGCAAGTTGTACTGATGAAGACTAACATTTTGTATAGAGTTTAAGATTTTTTTATAAACTTCTGCCAAACTCCGGATACTGAGTTTTGCCCAGTTGTCCTGGATGAGGTGGGAGTCCAGTGTAAATGCCAGTGGCAAATATAATATATATATTACTTTTATATTCATAAATGTGATTTTTAAATATTTATTTTTGGCAGGCAGGACCTCCAGAATAAAAAAAAATATTAACTTTTAAGTTTTATTTTCACTACATAAAGTGTAGAATTTTGTTTCTTAATATAATTTATTGTAATGCTGTAGCATATAGCAGAGGTTTAACTGCTTGTACAATGGAAGGTAATTTCCTTGTGCACAGTTATTTGTGTTTTTTGCAAAATATTATATTGATGTTTTTTATATACTTGTGTTTGTGTTTTATACTGTTGTATGAGTAACTTGCCGGGAAGTATGCACAGCAATTGTATGGCTATGCCCTTATTTACTCTTGATAATGTTATATTTCCAGTTTCTTTTTGAGCTCGGTGGTTTAGGGTCACCTTGAAGCTTGAAAGAGGCTATGGACTGTGAAATTTAGCAATATTCTTTTGAGGATATAAGGGTTGCTACATAATCGGTGCAGAAAACTGGTGATTTTTGGTCCCATATATCTATGATATATCTTTCAAGTACGTTCTATGAACAAATTACCAGAGTAATGATTTATTTTGTAATAGTATATAATGTTTTTATAACATCAAGATGATATAAATATGATTCTCATGTGAGAATCTGTTGTAAAATTATCTTATAGTTGTAGATATTAAATTGAAATATGTAGTCTATAGATAAGGAATGAAACTTCAATTGAAAAGCTAAAGCATTTTTGTACCTTGCTTGTTTTCCTTTTCAAACATGCAAAAATTTGATTTTGACTTAGAGGCTTTTTGGGGAAGAGCTCACTCCAAATAGCGACTCATTAGTGTACAAATTTATTTTCTGAAGAGGAAAACAAGTATATTATAATACTCTAAGCATTGATCAATTTTTTCATAACTAATGCAAATTACCATACATATTTCAGAAGGTGAAACATGTTTTTCACTATCACAAAACAATGTTAATGTTAATTTCATTCTAACATTTTAGTAAGTAATGGCATTAATTGAACCTATTACACATTATAAAGCCTGCAACAGTAGAATGATTATCTAGCATAAAAATTATGTAGTTGTAATGAATTCAGGTACAAATTATTGGATTGTTGTAAGACAGTCACTCTCAATCAAAATATTATTTCCAAAAAGCATTTGCTATTACAGCTTGGGTTTAAAACTATATATTTTATTGCTTTGTGATCTCATATTCAGATACATTGTTATCATTAACAAAATATCCATATTAATGTTTACTTTTCTGCAAAATATGTTCAGCATTATATATTTGTCATTTTATCATTTAATCTCTTCATTCATTTCCTCTCTCATTTTTTATATCAGTACAAAGAAGAAATTAAAAATGCATATCATGCCAACATGTTTTCTTCTGAAAACTTAATTGTAAAAGTAATAATAAATTGCATTTTGCCTTAAGCAAATCTTAGAGAGATTAGATAATAGATAAGTATTAATAAGGTATTATTTCTTTTTTTCTAATATATATAAAGCTTTATTTTTAAATCTTAAAAAAAACATAACTTTTTAAAGGTTAAATTGCTTAAATTTCCTTAGCAAAACTGAAAATCTGTTACACTAAATGAGGCAAATGTATTCACTAAGTGAAATTTGTTATTAAAAAGTCCTAATTTCTTTTGCTTTTATTTATTTTTATAATAAATTATAAAAATGATCACTCTGGAAGATTATGTTAATATGTTAACCAATTATATGGTTATTCTCCACAATGAATATATTTTTATGTGATGATTCTAGTTCTTTATATCATACTTCTTAGTATGTTTCTCAGTGTTATTGGAAAATATTTTGAAATGTAAAATTTTCTAGCAAATAAGTCAATAAAACAATTTGAGTTTCACTTGAATAATATTTTATTTCCCATTTCCTATTTTTAGCAACTGTTTTCCAAAAGTAAACATTTAAATATATTGCACTTATCAAGCTGTAGACAATGGAATGGTAATATATCCTATACTTATGTATTGAACATGTTTACACTAAACTCCACTTACAGAAACTAAGAAATATTTCAGGAGTAATCAATCCATCTTCAGTTGATGACCGACCTAAATCTGTAGTAAGTGATGAGAGTTATATAATTATTTATCAAAATTTACTTTCTCTAATCAGATTGACCAAGGTAACCCATCAAATAGAAAAATATTAAAAAAAAAAAAAAAAATTACATTTTCAGTGAATAACAATTACCAAAAATTATAATAATAAAAAAATTATAAAAAGGGAAAATGAATTACAAGCAATGTGAAAATGATACCATAATTATACAGTGCCTTTTAGTATTGACTTTAAGATGATCTATATTTTGAAGTTTGGTTTTGTTAAATCCAGCATAAATTTGAACTCCAAAAAAGCAAACCATTGGAAATGGGTATGTAATAGAATTTCATCAAGATCTGAAGACAGGGCTCATATTACATTCTTTCCTGATCTACCTCAATGATTTCTTGGTTGGTATTTTCTTGAAGATATGTCCCTTTCATATTATTCCTGTTGATTGTCTCTATATTAATGCATCTGTTCGAGTCCTGTTTGGAGATGATATGAAGTTCTTGATCATGGTGAATATCATCCAAATGTTCAGTTTAAAAACTTGCATATACTTTTGAAATTTATATAAAATATTTTTTGTAGTCTGTTTACCTACTAAACACAAATAGTATCAACCATATTACAATGATGTCACAATAGTGTCTGTTGTGATTCACTTGGTTTGGAGGTAGCTAATAAGAATGTCAATATACTGAATGATGATTTCTGTGATAATGGACTTTGTTTTGTGGATGAGAACTGACAGGAGTGATACCAGACATTATTTCTCCTAGAGAATTTGGTGCTGCAAGAAATGTTTTTATCGTTATTTAAATAAAATTACATTTATCTGAGTTTTCCTCTCCTGTTCATGTTTAAGGCTGAATTTATCTTATGTGGTTTTTCTATTATATAACATAAATATGAAGGTCATATTTATAATTTTATACTTGCTGTAAATTCCTTCATTATGGGGGGGGGGGGGAAAGGACCAACTGCAATTATCTTTTGCTTTTATAAGTTTCATTTTATTTTCTGTGCAAATAAACAACTTAAAAAAACATCTTTGAATTGCCCAGCATACACTAATTCAATTACACATAAAGAATCTTTTTCAGCTAATGGCTTTCACCATGTTATGATGACAATGAAAAAAGTGCTTTTGCTGAAAGTTGTTTAATTTGTACCATGCATGTTGGTTCATCTCCAAACTTAATGCTAGAAAAATTAGTGTGTGTGTCATATCTATATACCAATTGATAGCAGCTACTACTGTTCAATGTCAATTGTTGGGTCTAAGAACTTAAGCACCTATATTCATTCAGTTCCTTGATTCAAAGGGCATTTGTAACCTACTGCATCAGTTAATGGCACTGCATCTTATAAAATTCAAAAAGCCTTGAAATATTTTATCATTTCCCTCATAGAAATAGTGAACAGAAACATAGTGAGGTTATTTGAAATAATAGGTCACCTGAATGTGGCTGCCACAATTGGAAAAAGGAAAAATAGAGTTGCTAAGTATAATGTTAGTATTATATTTAGTATTTATATTTCTACCCAAAACATAAAATTATAGTATTTTTAAAACTTATAATAGTAAAAAAAAAATGTGTTATAACAGATGTTTAAAATGATACCTCAATGATAACACATTATTTGCATCTGTGTAAGGTATTTCCTTTTTTTATCTAACTTTTCTTCTGTAAGAACAAGGTGATTTGAACACATTTCTTATCACTGATAGAGCTTCTCTCTGATAATTTGTTTAACAAGTTGGCGAACCATTTCTTAGAACACAATTACCAGGATATTTCCTTGTGAATTGCTTTACTACTTTTCTGTAAGAATACGTTTTCACATATGTATGGTACATAAAAATCTGTTCTTCAAAACTATGTTTATGTGTTCGATTTGATTTATTTATGGACGCTCTTTAACGTCTCAGCGTCCCATTCTATTCAAGACGTGAAATGGCCGACAAATTTTGCTCAGAGACCTATTCTTTCAGGCTTGAGGTTCTTTTCGTGCCCTAAATCTACGACATGGGACCCACGGCTCTACTTCCCTTCCGAAGGAAGGAATTTAGGATTTTTACGCCCGAAAAAATCCATCGATCCTGGCCGGATTTGAACCCACGATCTTGGGTGTATATATTTGGGTATATTTGGGTATATATATATTTGTTCATTTATGGACGCTCTTTAACATATCAGGTCATCAGCGTCTCATTCAATTCAGAACGTGAAATGGCAGACAAATTTTGCTCAGAGGCCTCTTCTTTCAGGCTTGAGATTCTTTTTCGTGCCGTAAATATATGACAGGGGACCCACGGCTTTACTTTCCTTCCGAAGGAAGCCATGTTTAGGGATCTTGGGTTTAGGAGGCACGTATCGTATGTTTATGTGGCATAACTAATAGAGAACAATTAACACACAATTTACACACAACCTCCCACTAGCAAAGTGTTACTTTATTCAGGTAGTTGTAGTATTCTGTTTTTATAATTTCATTTTATGTATACAAGCTTTGGTTATGCCATAAGAATAGCTAATGGTGAATATAACATGTGCTGCTGATATGGTATCATAATGTGAATAAATAAAAAAATATTTATGAACCATATTAAACCATTCACATGCCCTTTCATGCGTATATACCACACAGCACCCACCATATAATTTGGCATAATTCTGGTTGTTTATGATGCTGTAGTAAGGAAAAAACTGATTTACTGTCTAATAAATATGTATTTGTTGATTTGGTTTATTTATGGACTTAACATCTCAAGTCATCAGCGTCCCATTCTGTTCAGGGCGTAAAATGGCAGACAATTTTGCTCAGAGGCCTCTTCTTTCAGGCTTGAGGTTCTTTTTCGTGCCGTAAATGTACGACACGGACCCACGGCTTTACTTCCCTTCCGAAGGAGGCCATACTTAGGATTTTTACGCCCGAAAAAATCCATCCTGGCCGGGTTTGATCCCGCGATCTTGGGTTTAGAAGGCAAGTATGTTACCACTACACCACCAGTACCGGCTAATAAATATGTAGAACATATGCATAAGCACATAAACACACATTGTTAAAATTCTGATGAAAATACTGCAGAAATAGAATTTAAAAAAAGCTCTAAATTATAATACACGCATGTAAGATGTTAACCCATTATAAGTAATGTTTTCAGAAAAAAAGTGGAAAACAGAAAACGATATGAGATCTAAACTATTTGTGCTGCAAGCAAGCCCAAAGCACCAGCTATTTAATGTTTTCATTTATTCGTTCTTCCTCCTGGAATGCAGGTCTTATTTGCAGCTAAAGTACATACAAAAAGCGTTCTCTATGATCTGACGTCATAAAACGACTTTTATAGGTCTCAAGCATAAAACCAGATTTTTACATTTTTGAGCGTGTGTACTCGTGATCTCAATGCCATTTATCTTTAGAACGGGTTTAGAAGAAGATAGAACGTCTTGTAGCCTTGGAACCTGAAGAACCGGTCCACACTTCCAACTCAGTCTCGTATGACTGCTTTTAACTGATAAAGAGAATACATGAATGACAGTTGAAGAAACCGGAAGCTACTCTAAGGCGGAAAATGTGAATAAACGTAATGACAAAATGGTTATCACGGCATTAGACCTTTGTAACATTCTCTGATTTGATTCGTAGCGAAAGTCATTTCACCCGTGCATTCATCTTGTCTAACAGCTCTTCCCTTATCCCCCCCCCCAAAAAAAACCTTCCACAAAGAGATGCATATATTGCAAAAATTTCAGTATATGGTAATTTCATGATTGTTCAAATATTAAGGGTTCTCATTAATCGCAGCTTAAAAATGAAATTGTTCTGCTCACCTAATCAATTTTACAATCTCCTTAATAAAACATTGTTCTTCCCAATCTGATGATTATTTTCCTCGTCCATTTTTCCCCCCCTTCATAATACTATCTCGCTCTTATTCAAATCATTTATCTTTAAGGTTTCTAATGGTAGATTTGCCTCCTCTTTGAGTACAGTTGTTTCCTGTAAATACATGTATAAATGATTATCGACATTTTCACATAAAGGTAATTTTTCTATTTTAACTTTTCTTACAACTGCACTAAATTTTGTCAGACTTGATCTAGCTTTAGCCTAACCAATTATCCCTGATTTATTACAAATTTCAGATTCTTTTTCTCTACCTCATTATCTATAAGTCCTCTGTATATTATCAAATACTTCTTAACTGTAAAAGTACTAAATAAATTTGTCGATACCCTCCTTAGACCTGATCTTTAATTCTCTCCACAAACCCCTATGCAATTTCTCTTCTTCCCCAAAGTGCATACATTCCAACGGCCTATAGAATTTTTTGTTCCCTCGAAGTCCAAGTCCCTCCACCTTATGATTTTCTCTTGCTTAACAATATCCTGTTCCTCGATGCTCTTTAATCTAATTATCCTCTTTCTATAATCCTGGTCTTATAACTAGTTTTGCTAAAGCTGCAACTTTAGGTTATACCAGTGACATATAATGTTAATACAGCCCTACCTCCACCCAAGGAGATTAATTTTTAAATAATGTTCCAGTACCTACTACACAGTTCGAGTATAAAAACATTCTGATATAGACAATTATAGCTTACTCACTGCTTTACACTACTTATTACACAGCAGATGGCGGATAAAGTAAAAATTACTATTTTTCACCTTAACGTACAACACATCATGCACATATATAATAGGAAATTAACTTTTAAAAAAAGTATATGCACATACACAAGATTCACTGTTTGTACGCCATTTTATGTAAAATGCAATAATATACCAGAATGACGTCATAGAAAAGCGAAGCTGCAATAATAGTGCCATACCAATCACATCAACGTAGCGGAGCTAAATGCAACAGTAATTAAAATAATGCGTTAACAATGCAAAAGTCTATTTTGTATTACTGCCATCAAAAAAGAGTTTATTTTGAATGCATTTTAGTACAAAAACCTCTTTCCTCTAGCTTAAAAGCCTTAATAAACAACGACATATCTTGAAATAGTCACCTAACGTCCTTAATCTTTCTCTTCAATGGAAATAACCAATCATCTCTTAGTTGTCTTTGTCTTTGACTATATAAGAGCGTTCACATGAAAACTGTTATTATGGAAACAATTAATTTTACGTAATGATGACACACTTACGTCCATAATCTAAGATCATTACTCAATGTCAAGAAATTAGTATTTTGAAGAATAAGCCTTTATATTGGGCAAACAGCATAATCATTTTGATTTAAGATGCCTGAATTTGGAAAAGGTTGGAATCCTGTTGAAGAATGCATTCCAAAACAAAAGAAGTCTGCAAGATAACATTTTTCCTGTTCACCATTTTCACCATTAAAGAGACTAATTGCTGATATATTATGCGTATTTGGTTCAACTTATATGTATAAACAGTTTTTCAATAATGAAAATGTCACAGAAGACTACACTCGGTTAGTAATTTGAAATTTACTCTTCGGTTGTACGAAATATTAAAAACCTAGTTTGACAGGAAAAAAAATCCAAAAATCGCTATTGATGAAAAAGAATAGGCTAGTTGAAATGCGGAATACAAGGTTTTATGGATACAGATATTGTCATTTAACACAAGATAGTATTCAGTATATAATAAAATACTACCCAGTAAAACTGTATTCGAAAAAGCTTGCTTTTATTTTTATACGTTAACCTAAGTATAAGACGCGGATTTAATTAAATAAAACGGTTCTATTATTGAGTATCGAATAATTATACCAACACTAACCAAAACTCTCCGCAACAGAGAAAGCCACGTGACCGGCTATCCGCTCGAAGTTGCTCAGGCGACAGAATGGATAGATGCAACGTAACAGGGCAACGAGTTAAAAATGACTGCTATTGAGGGAAAGCCTAGAAAATAAGGCATTCAAAATGCTCACCTACATTCTCACTAGAAACTAACAGAACTAGTTGACCGCCAGCTACCTAAAGAACAATTTGGGTTCACCTTAAATGCAATAAAAATTATGACAGATGAAATCATGGAAGCCAAAAATGAAAAAAGAGGAAAATTATTTACAGTGTTTGTCCATTTCAGGAAAGTTTTTGATCTATTGAACAGAAGGCGTTACCATGAATGACCAAACTAAAGGATCTCATTGGACCAGAACACCCAATAGCTATAATAATACAAAACATCCTAGTATCCTCTTATGTCATTGTTAATGACAATATCACAATTTCAGAAGAGAACTTTCAATTTAATAGAATCCTTCAAGTGACATTCTAAGCCACCTCTTGTTTAATAAAGCTACGTGGAAGTGAAACGTGGTTAATGTATTAAAAACGAGTAATTAAAGTTTATGTTTACGTCCATTACAACATTACGTCATGGTCATTACATCTAAAAACAGGGAAGATCTACAAGAGGCACTGGACAATCTCATAACGTGGCCAAATCAAAACGGTCTGCATATCTGCAATTCCAAAACCACAGATATAGTATTCAGAAATTGTGGAAAACTAGGACACCATGACCAAAAATATACTATGCTGGAGAACGATTAGAAGTAAAAACAGCTTGTAGATACTTAGTTGTAACACTGCCATCGAAAGGAGAAACCTTCATGACACACCTCAAAGAACAACGCAGGACCTAATGGCTATGAACGGCGAAGAACCTTCCACACTTATCCCTAGAAACAGGCATGAAATTGTTCTTCACACTTATCATCATATATAGATTGACGTTGATGTGAGAACTCTTGACAAAACGCAACATTTGAAAGAATTGAAAAAGTGTAGGTGACTTTCCTAAAAAGCACTATACGTCTCGAAGACCACTCATTTTAGACTTGTATACGTAATGGCGAAAGAAATCTTTTAAATGACCTGAGAATGATGTATTATCAGCAACAATACCATGGATTTGGACAATCCAAAGGGAAAAATAAAAATGACAGATATACAACAATATTTTTATTCATCATATGCCATCTTATGCCGGAATTGACCAAAGCCAATTATGAGTTGAGACTTGTAGTGACTAAACTCAGTGTTCATGGTTTTTATCACAAATTATGTACATTTAAAATATTTCATGAATCGCAACGATATATGTGTATGTGAACTGTGTGGTGGAAATTGTGGAAATTGTCATTGAGTAAAAATAGATTAAACCTTTAACGGCTTACAATTAAATATTATACAGTGAAAATGAATTGAGGAAAAATTACCCCTGCGCCTTTATAGTAGTAGTAGTAGTAGTAGTAGTAGTAGTAGTAGTAGTAGTAGTAGTAGTAGTAGTAGTAGTAGTAGTAGTAGTAGTAGTAGTAATAATAATAATAATAATAATAATAATAATAATAATAATCATAATAATCATAATAATAATAATAATTGTGGCGCGGTCTATGAACATCTGTAAGATGGTTGGCACTTAGCTATCCATGGTTGGCAGCATCAGCGGGCGCCACCTCAAGTTACGTTCATGTGTGTGTTTACACGTTGAGTTAAAGTTAAGAAATGCTAACTGAACAGCAGATTTTAATGAGGAATAATTTATGGACTAATATCTATATATAGATTAGAAATGAGCGAATACCCTCTTGGCTTTCGGGAAGTTATTCCTGATCAAACACTACCAGAAAAATGGAAAGAGTTCATTTTGAATACAGGTTACTTTTTCAGGTTACTTTTTCAGCATTTTAAATTCATTCATTTAGAAACCTTAACCTCAAACATAAATATTTATGTTTTTAGGAGGGACGCAGAGCACTTTACAAGACATCAAAGTACCTGAAAGAGCAGGAGGCTATTGTTATAAAGATTTTTCTAAACACTACACTAGGAATAGATTCATATATTGGTATGTATATATATTTTTGACACTTAATAGATTATAATGTCGAAATATAGCGTAGCCGGTATTAACGAAGCTTAAGCAGTTTTTGTCCGAAATCATTTATATTAATTTTTTTTTAATGAAATGTAGTTTAAATTAATATTTATCGGTTTGTTATTTAAATGTACAAATAGTTAATGTGGTAACAATTTATACACAAAACTCAGTGTAAGAGAAGATATTCCACCTAGAATGTCTTTTGAGTTATGCAATCAAAGCATTTGTCATTCAAGGGAGCTTGCAAGAGGTATGCATATAATTCTTCATTTTATGTTTGCACATAGTACATATGCGACAAGTTTGGTTCACAACAAGAACATGACCTATAGCTTTAAGGACCAGACTCAATTTTTCTTTTTTAAATTCATGGGTTTTAATGGAACAGGAGAGTTCCATTATGAGAACTGTCTGTGTAGATTTACTTTTTGTCTGGCAGTCTTTGTCATGTACATTTTGGTTTTATACAATTTTTTCTTTATTTCTTCTAAAAAGTTATATATTCTCATGGAAGAGTTAAATGTCTAAGAAGTTTCTGCATCTCTCTAGTGTGTACCAGCAATTACATATGGCTTTTCTCTGAATTAGTAAGACAAGCTCACTTTTAACTGAGTTTCCCTAAAATATAAGGTCATATTTCATTATCGAGTTGAAATTGGCATAATAAACTAATTTTATAGTCTTAATTAAGTCCAAAGTTAATTCATTTATTGCATAACCTTTGCTAAATTTAGGTGTGATAGATCGATGTGATCTTTCCAGTTCACATGGTTATCAATTCTTATACTAAGAAATTTAATATCTTTGGTTTGTAGAAGTACACTGTTAGAATTTCATATCCATAATAGGGGATTTGTAGATCTGTGAGTAATGAATTTCATAACTTGTGTTTTATCTAGATTTAGAGACAATTTATTTGCTTTGAACCATACACACAAGGAGTTCAGAACTAGATTTAATTAATGCCATAATCATTAAGGCTGTTTTCATTTATCAATGTACTAAAAAGATGCAAACTAGGAAATTTTGATAAAATTAACAGTAGTTAATAAGGTTGCCATTACAATTACTACCATTGGTATCATGTGATAGCAGTAATGGCTATTTTATATCTGCAAAATACAAATTGTTAATCCAAAATATTATATTTAAACCAAAAATTTAAGGTTGTATCTCTATTCAAAATATGAAGTTTATGGTAATTTTATTTTACTGGCCTGAGAACTTATTAAGCAATCTATTTCTTCCCTAAGAAGGAAAAAAAATTTATTTGGCATAATACTTCTACTTAACCATCTTACTTGGCAGTATCATGACAAAGCAGAACAATTAGATCTCATTTTCTCCATAAACTTCTTAATTGATTGTGGTGAAGAAAGTGTAATCTCAGAAATACATTGTTTTTATTACCTCTTTCATGACAGTCTCCATGCTTTAGGATTAAGTGCAAAGTACCTCTCTATGTATTATGCTCTGTTTGCATGAGAAATTTACTCATTCTGCCAAAAAAGTAGTTTCTTTCCCCTGTCATTATGGATGTAAGATTGCATGCTGGTGAGATTTTGGATTGAAACTATTGACTTTAATGTACTTGCCAGTATGTTTACATTTTCTGAAAATGACAAATTCTATCTTGTTGGTGTTCTTGGTGATTTTCAAATCCATAAAGAGAAGAGAATTGCTGTTTTATTCCCCAACTAATTGAAGGTTCTTGTAGCTTCATTAATTTTAATGCATCTAATACATTGGTTTAATGAATTATTGCAAATATTTCATCTATACATACATATCTATGCCACCTTTTAAATATAAGTGGAAATGCATTTGTTCTAAATAGCTCATATATAAATTACCCAAAAACACAGATAATGGATTACCCATTGGCAGACCCTGGCTCTTGTTGTAAAATTTTCCATTGAAAATGAAAAATTTTGTTCATCAAATGTCTGTTAAATAAATGTATTCTTCAGCTTGGTTTTGTCTATATCCATCCATTCTTGCCATTTATGAAGATAAGTTAGCAATTTTTGGAATTAAAATTTCTCCAGTGAAAAGGTTCTAATACCTTTCATATATGTGTTTTTATTTTTGTGATCGACTAAAATATTCCTCCCCCTATTCACCATGAAAGAAGTAACATTAATTTGAATTAACTGTTTATAGAAATAGTTTTTTCACACTAGCAATGTGTAGGAAATTAATTAGAAAGGAAGAATCAGATCAAAAAATTCGTTTCACACAATGGATCTTCAGCCTTCCTTGCTGATGTAACCAACTAAACAGTTCATAACTGTCACTAACAATGTGTAGATATAAACTCCTTTTCCATTGGAGGGCATTGAATGGAAAGGGGAAATTATTCAGGGCTCTCGAAGCCACAATATTGTGACTCTCATGTTTACAGTAGTCACAGGATCAACAAATTCTGACAGAAGGCACAAAATCATAAAAATGGGAGGTCTGCAGTTCCAATCTTGATAGGACACCCCCCTAACTGAAGTCTTTTCCAGCTTTCTTGAGTCTTCATCAGTGACAAATAAGAAGTAATCCTAAACTTGAGGCAGGAGTGTTTCCTTCCCAAAATTTCTTTCACAGTTAATAATTTTATATAAGATATTGACATAGGTATCCACTACTTTTGGTGCAACAGTAGTAAAAATGGCCATTAAACATTTTTCAAAAATAAATTCAACAAAGTGAAGTATAGAAGTATAGAATTTGAAGTATGAACAAAATTGTTCTGGTTCAATCTAAGGTAACATCTCCAACAATCAATTGTATTCTAAAGTTGATATTAACATGGCTTTCTGTTAATGACAAATGTATTCCTTTACTTTTGTTCATTGGTAATTTGCATTCATCATTGGCATCTCTTGCATAGGTTTGCACAACGGTTCCCAATGTTTATGTGCTAAATTTTAGAATTGATCCTGTACTGCAGTATACTTAATCTTTATATATATATTAGATATTTGAGAAACTAAAAATAATATTGAGTTGGTTTGATTACAGGAGAATATCACACGATGTGCTGGAGTTGGTTGAGCAAAGTTTGGATGTGAACTTGGTGGGGAACAGCATACGCTATAAATTTCAGGATACACCTGTCCTTGAAGGCCTCACAATCCATGAGACTTACAATAGTGTTTTGGTGTTAGTGGCAACAGTGTCCAGTGTTCATCGACTGTCTTTTCCTCACCCTGACAAAATACATAAGCAGGTTAGAATAGAAATATGTCTTGTGCTTCTTAAATAGAAGCAAATATCCAAAAAGTTAATGAGATACAGCCCACAAGACAGTATGGCATAAAAGGGTCAACTGCACACAAATGCCTCATGTTTCTAATAGGGGGTCTGAAGCTGCTCTCCCACTGATTCCAAGTGTTAAAAATTCCCTTTAGTACAAGCATGAAACATTCAGGAAATAAATTATATTTTTCTTATTCTAGTGTAGATGATTTTAGTAGGGTTTTTTTGGCACTTTTGAGAAGCAAAATAATAAATTATATATGCATTATGAATAACACCCAAATAACTGAATTTATATAAGTAATTATAAAGTGATTATAAGTTATCTTACATGACTGATGGATTTGTGGGGATAGGTTGAATAGCTGTTGAAAAAGTAAAGGTAAAAGCTATTTAGATGTCAAAATATATCCTGAACAGTCACCATTAGGGGAAAGAACTCTTATTTCAATCACTGGAAGCAAGGTAGAGGATAGCAAAGAAAATGCCAAAGAAATGTGCTTATATGAGTAGCATTCTGAAAAGTTTAGTTATTCCCCCTACCCAATATATATGTGTGCGTGCGCGCATGTGTGTATATATATATATATATATATATATATATATTTAGGTGCAAATTTAGTTAAATTAGCGATTACAAGTGTAAGTTTATCTTAAGTGTTTTATCCTTTTAAAACCTCTATAATTACTGTTTATTTGTTACATTTCTAATAGTGTTACTTTATTTTTATTTTTATTTTATACTTTTTATATATATAAATAAATGAAAAATAATGTAACACTATTAACAATGTAACTAAAATAACAATAAGTAGATATATATAAATTGAAAAAATTGATATTTTTAAAACACTATCTACTACCATTAAATACATTGTTATACTTTTGGAACAATTTGGAATGTTTCCTGCTATATCTTTTGTTTCACACTGTACACAACATCCACATATGCTGTAATTACCTAACAATATAAAGAAAATTCAGAATTTGTGCAGCTTTACTTTACTTTTCAGAAAATGTAAGTCAAGGTGAAGAACTAGGTGAATGCAGTAACATTTTTTTTGCAGCAGTTTGGGCAACAATGTTGTCATGATGCAGCATGAAATGTTTCCATTTTTGATCTTGGTTCTTACTTATTTTAACCAGTTGTTTTGAATTAATTATATACTTGAATTGTGTTCAAATGTTTTATTTATTTTTGTGGAATGCTGCTTCTAATGTTTGAAGATCTCTTGAAGTCAGGTCTTGCTATATCATTCTGCAATGATGTTACAAGGTCTTCAAATGGAATGATTGCTGTGTAAACTGTTTTTTAATAAAAATATTACCTTTTAATTTCTTTTTCTTTTTATTTTTTTAACCTACCATTAGGTTCCTCGTAACCTTTGTTGGGGGTGTTTTACCTTCATTAAATTTTTCCAGCACAAATTGGAACCATTCAATTTATATAACTTTGAGTCAGTAAGGAGATGCGGAACCAATGGGAGCATTGCTAAGTGAAACGGATCTTTGTTCCTATTTGCTGTGCTGCCATTAACTCTTAAGTTTACAGTTAATTGTACTTTTAGAATGAGATATTCTTGCAGAATTCTCCTTATGACATAATTATTTTCAAGAAGAATTGTGTGGTCAGTGATGTAGTGGTAACCATATTTTCCTCCTAAACCCAAGATCGTGGGTTCGATTCCAGACAGGACCAATCCTAAGTATGAATTCTTTCAGAAGGGAAGTAAAGCCATGGGTCCTGTGTCATACATTTACGGCACGATAAAGAACCTCAAGCCTGCAAAAAAGAGGCCTCTGAGCAAAATTTGTCGGCCATGTCATGCCCTGATTTGAATGGGATGCTGATGACCGGAAATGTTAAAGAGAGTATCTGTAAAAAAATTAACCAACAACAATAACAAAAACTGTGTATGATTGAGATTCATGATCTTAAATTTATATTACCATTATCCAGGTATAGCAAATGTAAAGGCAAATTCCCCAAAAGTGTTTGCTAAATGTTTATATTATTTATGTTACATAATTGTAATTATGCTTATAAGCAATTAATAAGTAGTTCAAATGTTTCAAGTTAATGCATATGATCCAGATGAGCAAAAATCTGAATAATCTGGAAGGTTCATAATTAGCTGAAAAACATGGTTTTATATTTTAGTTCATTTCACAGCACAACATAGAAATGAAATTCTTATGTCTGATGTGGCCATGCAACCCTGCAGTGGGGAAGAGTTATTCTTGCCTACATAAATGCTTACAGCTCCAACCATTTCTATTCTAATACTACAGTAAGCATTTAAGTCATTGAAGATACATATTTGCAGTTACATATGTATTTTAATAGATAAGTATAACAAAGTGCATATATTTGCATAATTACTAGGTAAATTGGAAAACCACATTTATTTGGATCAAATAAACAAATTATCCGCTGTAAAAACTTTTGGCATTATCCCTATAAGTGAATTGCTGCTGTAAAACATTGTATGATCTTAAAGGCATTATAGAGCATTGGCTGCTTTTACATATAGCTTTAGAAAACTTAGCACATATCTGCATTCCAGTCCTGATCTGTTTTATTTCAGTATCTCAAGAATTTTCTGTAAGGACAGAAATTAAGATAGTTCTCTTAAGAAAAAAGTAATAGATTTGCCATAGAATCAGGACATTATAGCACTAGAGACACACAATGAGCATAAGATTAATTTTCAGTAGCTGCTCCTCTTTTTCATAGAATGTCTAACATCAAACTTTAATAAAATAAACATTGAAAATAAAATATGCATTATTGTCCCATATATGAACTTGAATAATTTATGTATGCCCATTTCCAATATAATGAAAGTTTATTAACATTTTAAGTATTCACCTCTCTTTGTTGCAGGATCATCTGTTCGCCCATCATCCTGATCTCAGTGTGCAGTCAATATTTGCTGAAGCAACATTGACAGCTGCTAAGGATCCTAGCACATTTTATGTCATCAATAATACTTTGGCAAGTAAGTATTGAAATTATTTTTATTAAAATTGTATACTAATAAAACTAAAATAGCCTTTTATATATGCAATACATAATTCAGTACCTGAAGCCATTTATAAAACTGATAATGATGCCATAATAATCTTCAAGATTATCAACCAATTACATTATTTTAAAGAGTAATAGTTGTTGAGCCAAATAAGTGTATGTATTCATTTTGTCATGTTGCATCTATGCATTACAAAGTTTTGACAAGCAGCTGTTATTTCTAAGAAATACTATGCTATATGGCATTGTTACCTCTATTTTAGATTCACCACTACCTCATACATCTGCATCATGGCTCTCAGTGAATGATGAAGCCCTCTTTGCACTGGCTTACAGTACCGGACCGATTCTTTTGATACGCATGAATCCAGTCTCGGGCATGGTTTCTGTAAATGAGCTGAAGCAAGAGACAAAAATGCCACGTTTCTTATCTGGAATTGCTGGAGCATTAAGGTACTGTTTAAAGAAGATACAATTTATATACAATTGGATAAACAGTTTTCCCCTCCACCATTTCACAGTGAGTAAGTTTGTTACTTTCACTGTACCTAGAGATAGAACTGGTATAGCAACAGTTTTGTACATAAATAAGAATGGTGTCATGCCCCAAAGACAAAAAATGAACACTGCAAACATTAGTGGACATAAGTATGAATAGCAGGAATTTTCACAGTGAAATATAGTATAATATAACAAATTATTATTTAGGAAATCACTCAAATTTCAGTACTATTGTTCTACTTACTTGAACATGTTTCAAAGGGTGTTGCCTTCATCTTCAGCATGGTTCCACTGTCTGCTTCCCAGCATGGTATTAAAATGTTGCGGATTTTATGTAATAAAATAACATAAAAAAGGTGCAACCATGTTGGAATGCAGGCAGAAGGCATAAAACTCAGCAATAACTTCGAAAGTCTCCATTGTTAATAGGCATAAAAAAATTAAACTATCACCAATTACAGCTCAGGTTAAGAAGATGGAGCCCTCTCTTCCTCCTCCATTGTGCTAATTGGATGTCAACCCAAATAAATAATGCTCATGCTCAGGTGTTGTCAACAACACGGGTTCTAAACAATGATAATTCCATTCTTGACCATCAGCAGATGTTAAATAGGAAATACTTAGTTAGATAATGCAAGAAATTATGCATATAAGGTTTATCATTTGTCTGAAGCCATAACTGAATGGTCATATGGTAAAATATTTAATTTATCAGATATTATGCTAGGACAGAAATTCTCATGAAGGAGTACTGTAAAAGTACATGGTTAGGTTGCAAGGGAAAGAGCAAAAATATTTTAATACCAATTCGGATAATAAGAAAAAGTATAACATTATATAATAAATATTTCAAAAACTATTATCTAATAGATCATAAATGAAAACATTTCAAGTAATGCAAATGGAATACAAAACTAGGTTATCAGTAATTACCCATTTATGTAATTCAAGTAAAAATTACACAGTGGTTTAAAACAGGCACAGTGCAGAGATATTCTTGATTGTGAAGAAGAAGTTTCCCTTATTTCTTATCTCTTAATTAATGGTAGGGGAGAATAGGAATTGCTGCTCATATAAATCATCAAAACTGTAGTAGATAGAGCATTTTCTAATAAAATAGTTAAGCCAAGTTATTTTCATTGTTAACCATGATTTAATTTTAATGGAAACATAAACTTCTTTAAGAAGTAATACCTTTACCAAGCTATTACACCAGCAACAAAGTGTTGTTTATTCTCATATTGTCATATCATGACGTGCAGATCACTACCATGAATTTCTTAGGATGTGGCACTTCATTGAATACAATGGTACATTTACTTGAGATATAATCACATTAAGATCTACTAGAGACAGAAATACAAAAGTTGATTCTTTTAAGCCCATTTAATAGAAAGCTTAAAATAACTTTCGGTTGTGTGAGAAATGTCACTTGTGACAATGGCAACAATATGTTAGGAATATGAATTCCCATTAGGGTTTATTTTCTTGCTTTAATAAACATACATGACATAGTGTGGTATGAATATATCAATTTTAAAAATATCAGTACTTTTTCATCATCAGTTTTTTTCAGCATTTTCTCTAAGGGTTTAGCACATGCTTGCACTTAAAGAGTAGGTAAGATTTTAATTTCCCATTTCTGATTTTGTTGAACATGTGACCAAAAAAGAATACATAATAGAGTAATGTTAATGTTTCTAGTTGATCATAACTGAAATGGTGATGAGCAGAAAGATAGAGTTTAATAAATAGAATTTTAGGTTGAGTGTCCTATATGGAACTGCGTGAAATCATCTACTTTGCAGTTGTGCCATTAAACTCATCAAATGTACTCAAATACAACTGTTTCTGAAACAGTGAAATCTGATTAGCACAATGGAAGAAAATATATAAACTGTGCAATCATATTACATCTGCATAAGATTTCAATTTAAAATTTATGTATAATATTTTACATAATTATGATTTACATGGATGTATCTTGTGTTTCAAGATCCACAGGAATGGATGTATCTTGTGTTTCAAGATCCATCCATGGACATAAGCATTATGGTTTACAGCAATATAATTCTTGAATGTATTGAAAATAATTGCATATGCAATTGGCACTTATGACATTTTTTATACCTTGAAAACTTTGTTCTACTTCACTTGATGTAATGAGTGCAAATAAAAAGCATGTGATCTCAGCATTTTTTGTGCCTTCTTGAGTTATCAATGCATTCCTTACTGAACATTTCTCTGTATCCACTGTTTTTCTTAAGAACACTTTTCAAGTTATTTCTGACCCTTTCTGTAACCAGATTCTCTTTAACTTGATTCAGTGATAGTGGCACCGTTCTGTTGATTGAAGAGCACCTGATAATTTTAGCTTTGATAGCTTTAAGTACATTATTGTCCTTGCTATCAGATGAAATGTCTCTAAATATATGAAATTATATCTTTTACTGTCTTTATAGAGGAATTATGCTCCTGCTTATAGGTGTCAATTGCTCATAATTTTGAGCATAATACAAGGCTGTATCTAACCATGCCATCTTAACGAGTTATATTTACAGTTGGAGGCAAAGGAATTCCATGTGCCAATTTCTTAAATCTCTTGATTCTGTAAGGCACTTTCAAAAATATATTCAATTTATTGAGGTCACTAAAGCAGGCTCATAACTTGGTGGAGACCATGTGCTAAACAGATTAGATGTAAATATTGTACTTACGAAGCTGTTGACAATGGAGTGGGAATCTAACCTCAACTCATGTATTCACATTTCTTACACTATACTCCATTCACTTACATAAAAGTATGACGTGTTTCGGGAGAATCTCTCCCATCTTCACTTGCTCACTGAACCTCCGCTACTCCAAAAAAACTGTCAGCGTAATCACCTCAAAGCTGACAGTTTTAACCCCACAGTGCAATAACATGCAGTTATCAACAGTTTAACACACCGGCTAGTTAACCTACAAATTAGCAAAGAAGACTGTTTTAATGAATACAGACAAATGGAAGAAACAGCGGTTAAAAATGGCTTTAAAAAGAACTATTACACAAAAAGGTGCAGAAATTTAAGAGACAAAAACTTATCAAAGAAACCACAACATTTTCAGCAAGAAAAGATAGCTAATTTTCAAAAAGTTCACATATCATCCATGGGCTACAAAAAAATTTCAGAATATTCTTAAAGATTTTAATATCAGGTTGGCGCTGATTAATAGACTTGATGTTAAAAACTTACTAATGTTAATGACAGTATTCCGCAAGAGGAAAAAGTAGGTATTTACAAAATAAATTGTGCAAAATGTGAAAAAATCTACATTGGAAAAACAAAGAAAAACATAGGCACACGGTTAAAGGCACAAATAATATCTACTGTACTTTAAATTGTTCAACTTGTAAATGATAATTTACAACACAAAACAGTACGCATACATGGTAACAAGGGGGAAAAAAAAAAAAAGCAAAGAATTATGTTTCACTTTACCTAGATTGTCATTGTTCTATCAAATACATATATCAGTTTTCATATTTATCTTTTTGTAGTTTAGTTAATTTAATAATTCTTTTTAGGAAATGAATGGAGCCCTGTATATTTTATAAGTAATCTAATAGTAAAATATGATCATGAATAGCATGCTCTAAGTTAGAGCATATAATAAGGTAGAATATTTTAAAGCAGTTTCATTAAAACACATAAGCATTTTTACATAAAATGATGTTTTTTTAAGTAAAACATTTTTTTAATACTGTTTTGTTTATCATAATAATGATAACCTTAGAAGGAGAATATATTAAGTTTCCTTCCACTTTATACAGGTGTTAATGAACTACATTCAAATAATTTCAGGAGTTTAGGGGGTGTCTTAGACAAGTAATTTAAAAAAGGAAATGTATGGCCAATCTATTGAAATTTCGAAACTGTGGCTGAAAGTTTCTAAAGAACCAATATGTAACTGGCCTCGAAGATGCCATTGGACAAGATTGGGAAGTAGTATGATGTGGTTATCATCTATTGGAATATCTTTGCCTCTACAGTTTCACAGCTGTTAAATCATTAGTTCTTGTTTCTGCATAAATAAGATGCATATTTGCAAGTTCAGGGAAATGCAAACATTCTCACAGACAATTTTGCCTCATAGACAATCTGCAGTGTACTAAATTTAGTGAGCTTAAATAAGAAAATGGTACTAGTTGTTATTTTACTTACTAATTAGAATCATGTCCTTGAGTATGCATATTACTGCACTTCTTCCATGTTATCATTATTAATATTAAATAATAATAAAAAAATTATCTGCCTGAAGAGACTTGAACCTGTGATCTTTGGAATAACTGCCTTTCCCATTGTACATTATGTCACAAGAGCAAGTAGGGACCTACTTCTAGACAAGGCTACATAGTGCAACAAGGCACAATGGATGTTTAGTATTGTACTGTCAAATAATCAGTTTGAGATTTGAGAGATTTTTGTGGTACTAAATCTTGAAAACAATAATAATCTACTGAAAATTGGCACTCCTCTGCTCACGAAGCACTTTTGAAGATATTCAAAATAATTTTTTCACCTCACCTTGCTCTACGTAACTTATCAGCATCTGATGCCAACAAGTTGAACACCATAGGAATGTGCTATTTTTAGTTGTGAATTATACATTCCATATCTGAAATTGCTTGTACCTGACCACTATACCATCTCTGAAATTATTTTGGTGTAATTCATTAAAACTCTGTATAGTTCATGTGGGTAAATTATGGAATCTCTTTCTTGATAATAATTTTGGGTTCTTTTTGTCAAATAGTAAGAGGAGCAGTTCATCCAGAATTGTACCACTCAGCTGTTTAAATTAGTTTTTGTAAGTGATTATTTTAACATTAATTTATATATATATTTTTTTTTTTTGCAGAGGAAAGCCAAATGATACAGACATGACAATTAGTATGGTCCTGCATTCCATGGGTTTAGAAACCTACTTGTTTTCACTTGGACGAGATGGCAACTTGCGCATGTGGTCATGTAGTCGCTTTCATTGCATTACTGTGGTTGATGTTCTGCATGATACTGCAGAAGCTGGTCGACCTCTCACTCAAGGAGGTACACATGCATTATTTAATAGTGTAGTACAAATAGATGAAGGGTTGAGTAAAATACCAGTGCTTCACAAGCTGTATCTTGAACTTAATGGCAAATTAGAAGCCATGTTTTATGCACCTAAAACTAAATGAACATTAAATGAATAAATGCTAAGCACCAGCATGGGCTATTTATACAATTATTTAAATTATTATCAGAAGACATATTTCAAAGATTGTTTAACTATGTAAGAATTGTATGATTTTCTTTCAGCTCAGAACCACGTACTACGAAAAGCAATAGGACAGCATGATAATCAGCTATATTTGGGTGTTTTCTTGTGTTTTGCTACCCAATCAGAAGTTTGTGTACTGAAGCCAGTTAATGAATCTGGTGTCTTCAGATTTGCAAGACTGTGCACAGTTTATGCACCAGATGTATGTATTTATTATGGAATACTAATATCCTTTATATGTGCTTAAATATTATTAGAAATAATTGTTTAAAAAGGAATGTGTAAATATATGAAAAGTATAAAAATTTCATTGTTGGTAAAGCAGTAACATTTAAAAATCTTAAACATAATCTTTATGAAAACTTTTGTTAAGATGATATGCATGAAATTGCAGTTGCATTATGACAGTCATTTTACAATTCTATATCAAAGTACTCACTAACTCTGAAGAGTGCCTAATTTATTTTTGAATTCTGTTTAAAAATCTGAAGTAAAATTTTATCTGTCATGTAGTAAAGATTTTTTAACATTTAAATTCAAAGAATTTCAAATATTATTACCTCATTTATGTTAACATTAAGAAATTTAAGTACAAAAATTACTAATATAAAAAGAAAGCATTTTATTTGGTTCTCGAAAGTTCTAGCTTTATTACGTGTTAACTCCACATCCTCTCCAGAGACAAGTTGCAGCTGGCATCTTCACTTCATTATCAGTAATCTTGATAGTCTTATAACTTTCTCTTTTTCATATTTTGATAAAATTTTCTCGTATTGTTGTAGGTTATCAGAGAAAAAACTTAAGATGCTACGAAGAAAATGGAGTTTAATACTACATTGCATTCTTCAAATGTCATATTTATATTTTCTACAGTATTTTTTGTCTTTGGGTACTTCTTATACCCCAAGAAATTGTTAACCATATTCTTAAATCCTGTTTCAAGCCCATATTTCTTTGTTGGTTATTAGTAAGAAATGGATTTTAAAGTGCACCTTTATAAAAATATAGCTGTTTTCATAGCAGTCATTTGAGGTTTGTATTTTAAGACATGAAACAAACTAACATAGACAAATTTTGTTGCATCTCTTTGCACCTTTTCATGTTTTTAACATATTTATCCCCTTTTTATCCCCTCTTTGAATCTTTTCTTTCATGTTTTGTTAAAAATTGGACAGAAAAGTAAATAATTTTCACTCTTCGTGATAGCTACATAAAATCCTAGTTTTGTTTTGTAGAACAGATCACAATTTATGAAATGATGTATTTGTAAATTTGCACCCAAATAGTTTCCAAGTTAATTTAGCAAAACTTGCAAGAGAAAACACAAATTTTCTTTAAAGGTATTTGTCAGAGCCACAGTCTCAGTGCAGTCCATGCACATTTTATATAAAGAAGGCTCAAATCTGTAGTTCCTCTGTAGTTACTTGATTGTGTTTGTGTTGTTGTAGTTCCAGTACTCTACCTTGCCAAAAGCTCAAATTTGTTTGCATTTTCAGAAGAATTCAAGAGACAATTCATCGTAATTGATTATGTAGTTTTTCAATGTATTATTATGCACTGTAAATATTGCTATCAATGTGAATCATCAAAGAGCCAGAAAAAACCACCACATCCAGTATGACAAGCATGTGAAAAATGTTGAACTTCACAAGTCATAACCTAAGCAAACTATGTGGATAAGTCCCTCTACTTAAGGATCTGAAAAGCAGTGGTCATCCAGTCAGTTCTCTGCAGATCTTACCATGGCATTAGTTCATTCTGCAATTTCAGTCCCCAAAGTCAAAAATCCTGTATTTAAGTCATTTTCTGAGAAGTATATATAAAGATCAGCACCAAATGAGAGCATCCTGTGGAAAAAATTACATAAAACCAATTTATGGGGATGTTTTCCAGAAAATAAAAGAGTCGGTTGGTATACATGTTAGCTGAAAACACTGATGAGCTGCAAAGATATATATAAAAACAGTATACCACTGAGTTTAAATCTTACATATTAACATATTTTTATATTCTCTCTCTCACTCTCTTGTTGCTTGTTTAATCTGTTTCCATGCATTATGTTATCTTTGATATTCAGTATTTATTTTTGCTACGTTCACTTGTTCTTGCCTAAGAAGGACACAAACTGTTCGAAATATTGTGATAATAAATCTGTGCCTTTCCAAGGGTTTATCTTTTTTCTTCTTATCTAGTCATTGTTATTTTAGTTATACATGTGTAAAACTCTATTAATAGAATAATAAAAAATTCTATAAAGGATTAAAATACATAAACCACACTGAGACATTCCAATATAAAAAGTTAACACTTGAAACTATGACAAAAATAAAAAGACACGATATTTCGAGCTAGGCTCACCAGCAGAGATACTGCCCAGCTCAGTTTATCTTGTCTTACAGTGCATACAAAAGTCACCTCCCCAGCTGAAGATGAGAGCAAATGCTCTTGAAACATGTTCTGAAGAATTAACCAGTTAGTGAAGTTTTAGTGTCACCTAATACTGACTCATTTGTATATGTAACAACTTCACTGTTCCTAACTTCTTTTAAGATTACAATATCATAAATCTTGTTAAATTAAAAGTAAAACTACTAAAATCATGTCACCACATTAAAATTCTCTTGACATTTCACATTAAACCTTTTTTTATTAAAAAGTAAGTTGGGACTAGTTTTGTTAGTCACTTGCTGACATTGTCAACCATTTGACGACACAAAGTGACTCACACTTTGAGCAAGTGACTCACGAAACTAGCCCCAATTTACTTTTTAATGAAAAAAGTTTTAATGGGAATTGTCAAGATAATTTATAGTGTTGACATGTTTTTAGTTGTTTACTTTTAATTCAAAAATTGCCTATTTATACATATTCTTCTTGAAATCGTCTTTAATAGACTGACTTTGATATTCATTTATAACTTTTTCATTGTATAAATGATATTCCAATGCTTAAAATGATTCTCTGTACTTGAGAACTATTGACCTTATAGCAGTCAATTTTCTGTTGCTATAGGATAGATTATATCAACTGCATATAAACTATGTGTAAAATTTAAATATACCAAAAGTAAGTAATTATATTAAATATCTCGGTACAGAAAGACAACAGGTATATTTGCAGTACATCATATTAGCAGAGCTTTAAAAAGCAATAATTAAAATACATCTATTTTTAGTGCTAAAATGTCAGTGTTATTTTTCTGTAATAAATATCTTGCTTTCGTAGTAGCAGACTCATAACTTTATACGTTTATAATTTAAATTGCAAATATATTTTTATTTTGGTACTTGGCAGCATGATTTGGTAGATTTTGCCCTTGGGGGTAATCAGCTGTGGGCAGTGTGGCGAACAATGCAAGGAGATGCAGCTGTATCTTGTGCACGAATGGACAATTCATCACCTGAGTGGCAGCCTGCTGTTCTAGAGCATCCTCCAGAAAGGGACTTCGTAGTGACAGATCCTGGCACAGATCCTCGACAGGCCTATATCTCCTATATCTTCCATCCAGGGCAGTTTCCACTCTCTGTCATCACTAGAGCTCTAAGTGTGAGTCATTTTAGTATCACTATTTGGCTAGAAAATAATAATATAAATATTTTTTTAATTGGGTATCAAAAGCACAGATTAATGGAATTAGTTTGGAAATACTAATTTCAAGTAAGTACAGCAGAACGGTATTTTTAAATGTATTTAGTAAATGTTATATGTTTGTAAATCTGTTTAACCATAAGTAGTCTGTTCAATTCATTTTGTATAAAATTTTTAAATTTTATGGTTTTTATAATACAAATATTTATAAGTTGTGTAAATGATAATTTGTAATCCTCTAGCTGGAAAGGTTATCTAAGTAGGGTTCATCTGTTTTAGTAAGTGTATAGAACTGGGAACAGACTATAGAAAAGGAAATCAAGTAATTTCAAAGTACACATTGAAAATATTGAAAATTAAACAGTTAATTACATAACATGCTGCTCATGCATGAAGCCTGCATAATTTAAGAAGTTATTGAAATTATTATTTTAATATTCAATTTGGAATTAAACACAATGAAATACCCATTAATAATCTCTTCTGAGTCTGATGTTTAGAACACTCTTTATAATTTCACTTATGTTTCTTAGAACTATTGTCCACATCATCAGCTGTTAAATGACTGTTGGACCATTCATAGGAGCTGGGTAGGTAGGGATCCGGGTTGACTCTGATGGTTTAGTTAAAAACTTAAATAAAGCGCTGTCTGCTTCTGGGATGTCAAAATTCATAAGATTGTACTTTAAGTTTATCACTAGACCACCAGAGTCAACCTGGATACTTACCTACCCAGGTCCTACAAAAGATTTAACAGTCGTTTAACAGCTGATGATGTGGACAATAGTTCCACAAAACATAAGTCCTGAGTAAATCTCATTTAAGTGAAACCATAAAGTGTGTTCTAAACATCTGAGTCAAAGAGATTATTATTGAAATTAGTTTTCCAAGCAGTATATCATTATATATGTTAGTTCCATATGGATTTTTTAAAGTTTTTACAATTTTAAAAAAAAATTAAGTATATCATTCATTTCTGCAATGACAAATGTTCTAAGATTTTAGAAATATGCAATTAAGAGCATTTATGTATATACAACAGGGAAAAATGCTCCCACTCTGGGAGCTATATGAAGTCTTTGTAACTGTGAAAAATCTGTGCATTTGTCTCTTGTCCTCCCCTTCACTACTGACCCTGTTAGATCTGCTACCCACAACACAGGTTAATTGGATCTAACATAGCATTCAGTATCAAACAAGTGTGCTGTATATATTATGATGTGAGAATTTATTGTTATTTCTTTTGATGCTTATATAACCATGGAAATGAACAGTTAGTGGGCTTGTATTACTATAAAACAAGAATTTAACAAAACTCTTCACATTAAAGTGTTCAAGAGAAGAACATTATTATTAATAATGGTAAGTTGTGCCCATAAATTACATCAGAAACACAAAATAATGAAACAGTGAAGAACGTGCGTAATCATTCAATATGTCACAATACAAAATTGCACACAGTTGGTGGGATCAAAAGGACAGAGTACATAATTATGTTGTGCATGTTGTTTTCTAATAGTTCTAATACAGTATTCCATGATAACAAATCATAAATATTTGCAAGTAAATGAAATTGCATAGAACTCCTTGATGTAAGTCAATATGATTCTTTTTTTTTTATAATTCTTTTAAAGAAATTAATAGTTTTCCATGATAACATCTTCATTAACTCCAAAATGAAATCATTATTGCAATCAACTTTGATTTTTAAACAGAATAAAGCAGGAGAATTTCTCAGTTTTTCATGCATGATTTGAGGTGAACTCTGTATAGCTGTTTTTTGTATCTGGGATTTTCATAGTGAAGTATAGTATATGACAAATTATTATTACGAAATCACTCAAATTTCACTAATTTTTTTCCACTTACTTGGACATGTTTCAAAGGTGTTTGCCTCCATCTTCAGCTTGGGCCCACTGGCCGCTTCCCAGTGTGGTATTAAGATGTCGCTCTGTGGCTTTAATGAACTAATTGATGATGTAACTGTTGTTTGGGAGATCAAAGATAACCAAAAATTCTTTGTTTTTGCTTATAAATATATTTTCCCATACTGTTAAATCTATGGGTTTTTGAAGAGCTTTTAGTAGTTAACCTTTCAAACATGTCCAAGTAAGTGAAAAAAAATTAGTGAAATTTGAGTAATTTCATAATAATAATTTGTCATGCTTTCTCTATAGCTGTTTTGGAATATGCAGGTAAAACTGTTATCAAAAACAATGGGAGAAAAAGCTTATGGCACAAATCTATGGTAGTACAGTTCTCTTTGGGGAAATGAGGGATTTAAACACTCCTTATGTGACTTTTATTCCCTGTTATAGTCAGTGACAGAATCTGATATTTTAGTAGTTTGCTTCTCTGCTCTTTAGGGTTTTTTTCAGAAGTTGCCTAAAGTAGAAGAAAATTATGGAATTTTACTTGTGAACACCATGAAGGGGCTTGACATCATGCAAGTAGCATTCTTTTGCCAAGTTCCCAGAAGTGAGACAGAGTTTTGAAAGCATTTGCTTATTCCTTGGAATATGTCAAACCCCAGTTTCTAACTGTTCACAAAAGTTTTTTTTTCTGTTATCTAGAATATTTTTGCAAATACTATAATTAAACGAAAAATATAGTGCCAAAATGAAGTACCTATTAAAAATTCAGAGAATGAAAGGTAAAGACTGTATGCATGTGTGATAAGTTTAGGGGTTTGTGTAGGAGAACAAGTTCTGAAGAAATGTCAAATGTATGATGTTTGATTCAGAAATGGTGAAGTGCGAATGTGTTTTTAATGAACTTTTCTTCAGACAAAAAAGTGCTTTAAATCAATAAAAAACTTAATCATTCAATTAATGAATTGAATCAGTTAATTCATTTTATGTTTTCTGTATCTGAGTTTAGAAATAAAAGCATTATAAGTCTTTTTTATGTGTGTGAATAGTGTTTAACACCCATTTTTACTACTGAGGCACTAAAGGCGGTGGACACTGATGATACATGAAATGAAATGATAAATTGGGAAAGGATTTTTTTAAGGAAGGAAACATTCCAGGCCTAAGTTTAGGGACCTCCCTGGCATTTGCCATTTATGAGGACTGAGGAAAACCTGGAAAAAAGCTCGGTCAGGGAGGGTGGTCCTGGCAGGATTCGAACCCCGGACCTTCTGCTCACAAGTCCATGCCTTAACAACCTCGGCCACCATTTGAGGTATATGGAAGTCTAATGAATTTCATTCTTATGGATGGAACTCAAAACTGGCTTTAGTATTGAGCAGTTGTAACTGTTCCATTATTTTTCCTTTCCATTTAATTCAAAGCTGGTTTTGCAGATTATTAGTTGAGTTGATCATTGGTTTGCATGGGATATAGATCTTTCAGCTCTTGGTAACCAGATGAGCCACTGATCTGTTTTGTATCATGATAAATTGGTGCCTATTTGGTCACCTTTCCACAAAATCCCTGTTCAGACAGCAGTGAACTCTATTTTTGCCCAAGTGACCCAGATAACCAGTATTTTTACTTTGTAATTTGGGAATTCTTTGTAATTTTGGGTAACTAAGAAAATTCCTTTATTAGATTCTTTTGGAAGTACAAATGCTCATTGTGATAATTATTTCAACATGCATTTACATTTTAAAATGTAAATCCTGAAAGAGTGGATTTGTTATACTTTAATATATTGCGTTTTGTTAAATAAATATTCAAGAGAAATTTGCCTTTCTTGTCGCATAATATTTGGTACATAATCCTTCCATGGTCAAAAACCTGGGGGCTTGTCACATTAGTAACATATTTCACATATTAATACCGAAGGTACTAATGGGATAGTGCTGGTGAATGTTGCAGCACTTTGTTGAGCGTACATAAAATTGTCTTTTAACTGAGGCCTTGTTCTCTGCTAGCTGTGCCAATGCTTGCTCTCTCGCTTGCATTGATGCTGATCTTAGCAAACAGTAGCACTAATATAATGAAACTTGGTCATTATATAATTCTACAATAATGGAATTTTAATGATTTTAAAACCAGGGAAACTCAAATGAAGATCCTGTATGTACTAGGAACATATGAAGTCAAAACAAAAATCCAACACAAGCAAATGAAGCAAATTTTGAAATTTGCCAGATTTTTTTGTCTATATATCTAGCCATATTATATTAAGGTGGGGTAGACAATAGCTAAATGAATTCTCATATTTGCAGATATATCGCAGATCCACTTTATTGTCTGATGTCACAATGTCAGCTGGAGTGCTGAAGGAACGTGTATGCATAGCAGTGGAGGCAGAAATTCAAAGTGAGGTACAAGACTATGAGCTTAGTGATGATGACTACCTGGAAGTTGCAAACAGATGTTGGTCGCATTTCTACTCATGTTGTGTCCAATATCATCAAGCTGGAACTAGACCTGTGGGACTCATATTGCTGGATCACTCAGGAGTGATTTTGGTCAAGAAGCAACAGTTTTCTTTGCTGAGGTGATTGGAGCTCAAATAATATATATTCATGTTGTGCATTTATGTATGTCCAGTCTCACAGAATGAAAGGAATACAAAACTTACTGAAACAGTTTATTATTATTGTTGTTGTTGTTACTACAAACATTTAGGTTAGCCTTTTCTTTCTATTTGCAGACCAATGGACTCATTAGAGCATCTCTTGCTGGTTGGTCCAGAGCAGTGTGTGCCTCAGCAGTTCAGTTCCACGCCATTCTTGGGTGAAGATCCCAACACATGTTCTGATATGCTACGTGTCATTGCTGTTCTGATAAATTTGGAGAATCAACTATCAGATGAAATCAAAACCACATTTGAGAGAGAGCTGTATCAGTTGAAAATACCAGATCAAACCATTGCAGATATTGCACGAGAACTAATGTCTGGAGAAGCAATGGTATATAATGTTTTTCTCATATTGGGAAAATATATTTATTGAAGGAAACAAAAGAGAGGGGGGAGCATTGCTGGAGCTGTTAATTATGGGTTCTTTTTTTTTTATAATATTTATATTCTGTAAATAGTCATTGATAGAGCTAGAATTTTATAACCTTAAATTAGCAGAAAATACTTTAAAAATGTGCTGCATTTGTATAACCAAGAATCTCAAAGAATGGACTAAAATTAAATAATGTTTTAAATACAATTTGTTAGATCAAATTTACATATATATAAATAAATGTTAAGCTCTATCTGCAGCATATGTGGAAATGCCTATTACATCCAATTGTTCTTTCAAAAATAAATAATAGAAATTGTCTGCTGGAAAAGATTATGTTAAAAGTTTTTTTATAGATTCAACAGGGGTATGTATGAAATAAGCTTTATAAACTTTCCTTGGATTCTAAATCTCTAATTTCTTAGGATTAAACTTATTTCTGAAAAAAATATAGCTATTGAACATAACTACATTCATTAATATTTGACTCAATTTTTGCTTTACTTTATTTCTTACTTTGTCCAACACACCATCCAAATCAGTCACAAATTTTTTTCCTTCATTATTTCAGTCATTTCACTTCAATTTTTTTCAAATAATGCTATTTCAACCAGAAAAAAAATTACCCTTAAGTAAAACAGCATACCCTCTATTTCAGGATCTGAAAGCACCTTTTTGGAGCTCTAATAGAGGTGACTTCACTGCCATTTGAAATAATGTAGTAAATTCCTGCCTCAATCCAGGTTCCTCTATCTTACAAGGATATGGGTAGGTAGTGATTACATCTCAGGAACCATGGATTTCACATGAAACAGTACCTTAAGAAATACCTCCATGTTTCAGATCAGTGGTCTGTATCAGGAAAATTGAGCTCCATATCATGCCATTTTAAGGCATTTTACATGCACTATCTTTTAATTTGTAGTATGTGAATGTATTCTTCATCATGCAGTATCATGTTGTACTCCATTTGGAGATGAGATAGACTCATTAAAATTTTTTGCATATTATAAGGTTAATCTCAAGATATTCACAATTCAAATGCTGGGTTCTCTGGACCATTCTTCTTTCATTGTGCCTACCACTAAATGACTGCATAACATCCCAGAGCAATATCGATGCAGTCGAACTAGAGGTCTGCAACTTGTATCACTTCATTTCTTAGTAATGGATAGGGTCCCAGAGGTGCCATAACTTGACACTATTGATCATTAACATAATGCAATCTTTCACTGCTGTGCTTTGCAGGCATAGTATAACTCAGAATCTATAACCCCTGTCGTAGTCCAACACTTGAAATTAATATACACAAGCCAAGTCTGTAAAAATGAACTGCAAACTTAGTAAAGCCTCGTATTGCTTAAAAAAGTTACAAGAACTTTATAAATGTTCCATAATATGCATTTACTATAAAACATACTTAAAAACATAAAAAATGCAAAATATGTCCTAAAAATGGACTCTAATTGACATGCTATTTTTTCCTTAAATATGTTTATATGAAACTGAGAGATTTGTGCTTCAGCAAAGAGAAAATGTAAAATCAAAGAATTGTAGTTGTGGAAAACTGTGAAAATTTAGCACTGATTATTAAAAATGTATGCAGGCTTACTTAATTTGTATGAAAGATATTACTAAAATGATTAATATTAATAAATATGCTAGAATTAAGCATAGTAAATATTGAAATTTTCATTATTGATAGAATGTTGAGTAGTAATAATAGTGAAAATCTTAAAAATAAAATTATAAACTTGCACTGACAAACTTACTTTTCATTCTCCATTTTCTCAGAAAAACTGTTTTATAGTAAATTAAATAAGAGGCCCCCAAGACAGGTGAAGTAATATGCATGTTTGTATTCTTTAATCACAGATTTTTATAGGTTTATCTTTATGTAAGAACAGTAGAATATTGAATTGCTGCTCAGCATTAATTTACTTACTATATTTTTACAGGTGTTAGATCAACATTTTATGTCCACTCTACGTAAGAAACTAGAGTATGTAAAGGACATATATCCAGCTATGCTCATGCTAATAGAAGCACTTACATTGGATATTGGACAGCCAAATGATCTCACAGTAAATAATGTCACACCAGAAATGTCAAGGTTATTACTGACAGTGGCACACCTGTTCAGCAGCCATTTAGGCACCAGCACTATAGCTCAGTCAGTTCATCAAATGGCTGTTGTCAGGTACTTAGAACAGAAATGTTAAAACCATTATTTTTTTAGCATAAAATGTTGTGCAGCATTGAAAAAAGGAAATTTTAATTTAAGTTTTATTCACCACATACAAGGTGGTATCCACAATATTTTCAGGACTGGTGCTGCCCGCTCTATAGTAGTTGCAGTAGAGTTTTGAACCACTAGGTGGCAACACTAGCACATCTGATGAGTGAGTGTTTAAAGTTACATGCAGCTGGGTAAATGTGTTGAGATTCTATAGTATTTTTCATGATACTCTGTACAATGGACCCAAGATTAGAACAGAGAGTGTGCATCAAATTCCATACAAATCTCAGGAAAAAGGCTATGGAGACCCTCACAATGATTCAACAGTATTTGGGGGACAAAGCATAGTTGTACACATGTTTTTTAGTGGCATGCTTGGTTCGGTGCCAGTCATATAACTATTGAAGATGGTGCTCACACCAGTAGGCCGTCAGCTGCACGCCTGACATTGTTGCCCAAGTTCAACACCTTGTTTGTTAGGATCAACGTTGAACCATTGAAGACCTTGCATGAAGTGGGAATTGGTTATGGGACATGGCAACGAATTTTAACTGATCAATTGGGCATGCATCATGTCGCCGCAGAATTTGTGCTAAGGATCCTGACTGCTGATCAGAAGGCGCAGCATGTTGAAGTTTGCATGGAGCTTCGTCATGCTGTATCCGATGATGCAACCTTCTTGTCCAGGGTCATCACTGGTGACGAGAGCTGGATATATGCTTAAGACCCTGAGACAAAACAGCAATCCTCCCAGTGAAAGAGATCGAACTCACCAAGACCAAAAAAACCAATACAAGTGAAGAGCAAAGAGCCTGCTCATTTTCTTTGATACCAAGGGGATTGACACAAAGAATTCGTCCCACTAAATCAAACAGTGAATTCCATGTACCACTGTGACGTTTTGTGATGGTTCCATGAAAATGTGCAAAGACGATGGCCCGAACTTTGGGAACTGGCTGTTGCATCATGATAATGCACCCTGTCACAATTCCTTGTTCACCAGTAGCTTTTTGGCAAAAAACAACATGATGGTTATCCCCCACCCACTGTACTTGCCTGATGTGGCACCATACAACTTTCTCTCTATTCTCCAAACTGAAAATCAAGTTGAAAGGATGTCGGTTCGACACAATTGAGAGGGTTCAAGAAAAAAATGCTGTCTGTGCTAAACACCCTCAAAGAAGATGATTTCTAAGATGCACTTGGAAAATGGCAGAATCGCTGGTACTGGTGTATAGGTGTGCAGGGGAACTACTTCGAGGGTGAGGCGGTCATTAATCTCAAAGTAAGTTTTTGACCAGATGGCATCACCAGTCCCGAATATTCTGGATACCATCTCGTAATTCTCTCAATTTTTATGTGCAGTTATGGAAATTGTTCTTGCAGTTTCATAAATATTTTTATAAGATGGAAAGAAAATATTGATTATAAATGATGTATCCATATCTAGAAATACAATGTTACATTCTTTAAAAATAAAACTAGATCTATAACTTTATAAATTTACTCTTAATTAGTCAATTTAATACTCTTATGCTCCACTTACCATTGAATTATTCACAACATGTTTCATATGCCATTGTCTGCATCATTAGCTGTGAGTCGACTGTGGACCATAAGATTATTAAATCAACTCACCAGTTAATTAAGAATATACAAAGTTGCTTCACTCTATTAGTTCCATCACAAAACTGGCCTTAAATTTAATACTTTAGTTTGTCATATGTTATCTACAGGGGTGGGTGGAAATCATTGGTAAATTGCTTAATAATTGATCTGCTGAAATGAAGCAAATTCTGTTATGGTAAATATTGTGTACAGTATTAAAATTTGACATATGCACCAGTATTGTTCACTAATGAAGTCCAGAGTTACCTTGGTGAGAACAAGACCAATCCTATCCTTCTCTGGGGCTCTCTGAAGCTTAAAGTTTATTCTATTAAATTGCCCACCATCTAAGTTATCACAAGTGATTTAAAACTTGTGTATAATGAATGATAAATATGTCATCGTAGTTTTTTCCTGTGCTGTAATGTGATGGCCATAGCAGGTCATTTTCTATTACTGTAAAGAAAACATCCAGTAAACTTCATGATAACATTAATATGTATAAAATGCATTAGCAATTTTCAATAAGGAGTTATTTTCTGCCCAGCATGTAAATTTAAAAGTTCTGTATATTGATATGTGTAAAGAAATTTATCAAGTTCTCTGTTCATTATTCAAATCTTTCTAATTCTGTTTTTATCATGTTTCTAGTGTGCTTTGTGTCAAAATAATAACATATCTTTTAGTTTGTGTATATATATACACACACACACACACGCACGCATGCACGCGTGCACACACACACACACACAAGTGGCTTTCTGCTCGAACATTCATTTTTATAATGCAGATATATGTACATATTTTACCCGCTTAATATCTTTTTGATAGGTTTTCCATTTGTCGCAACTTATTACTTCTTCAGCAGCTTTTGTTGGAATGCCACCAACAGCTCTCATATTCAATGAATTCAGCAAGCCTGGATGCAATCAGATCTGTATTGCTGCCTCGTGCAGTAGTTTTAACTCAAGCATATTATGTTGTGATGTGGATCAGTGAGACTCCTGCAACAGCTAACATAGCCCCTAATATAATGGAGAACAGTCTGCAACGTTTGTCAATACTGAAGCTGAGTGATACAACTGGTAGGTTTTGCATGTAATTTATATTAAAATAAAATATTAGAAATAATTTCAAACTAATTCAGCTTCCCATTTGTGGGAATTTTTACATAGTTAAATACAATTTATTATATAATCTGTAGAGCAGCAATGCAGTATTATTCTTTGTTTACTATTATTTAATTGAATGGATCATCTTTAGACACTGGTACAATAATTTGTTATAACTTAAAGTACCTTAGTCCCTTAAATATAAGAATTTCTTTCCCCACAAAGGCAAGATATAAGCAAGAACTTCATCACAGTTTTGAAGGAGCTAGTGATAAACTATACTTTAGAGAGCTAAATATTTTATGACTACCTTGTATATATTTTAAATAGTGGGAATTTTCACAGTGAAATATAGTATTATATTGCAACAAACAAAACAAAATTAGTGAATTCTTATATTGGAACAAAATTAGTGAAATTTGAGTGATTTTCTCATAAAGGATTGCAGTATTACCTTGTATAGGCATTTATAAGAAATTATTATACAAATGCAAATTACATATAACCCCTCATAACAGCAAATTGTTTGAAAATAGTTTTTACTTCATTGGCATTCATTTTTATAATAAAATATCTGAAATTAAAAATGTAAAATTCTCCCAAGCTTCAAGAAATATTTAAAGAAATTCTTAATGAATAAGTGCTATTGAGTTGATGAGTTTTTGCATTCATAGTTTAAACTTGATATCCTTTTACTATTACATATATGATTAGAAAATGCAAACAAATTAATCAAATATCTAGAAAAATATTGTTTTCTAATATGTACACAAGTATGAGTAAAATTGTCTCATTGTATTTTAATTTCGTGTATAAATACTACTTTTCTTTGTTAATAGGTTGGTATGAATAAACTTTTCTTTTATTATATTTTCATTTAGTGTTACTGCATTTCATTATTAATATTTTAATGCATTTAACTGTGACACTCATTACATACGTAACCCTTAAGAAAGTTATTTTGTAAGAAATATTGTGTGTATTCTGTGCTATATTGACATATCTGAAAACATGAATGAAATGAAATAAAATTTACATGAATTGAAGTAATAGGATTATGTTGAAAAATAGCAGTGTCTTTGATAGTAAAGTACAAAGTTTTTGTTCACATTTAAGTCCCTGAATAAAATGCACTAACCTTTAGTGTTTTTTCATAATCAGATTTTTTTGGAGAATAAGATTTCATCTTCATTTTCACCACATTTGAAACTTATTCTCTCCCATGATTTAATTATTCAATAACCTTATTCACAATTTCAGAAAGAGAAAGAAACCTATCCTGTAGACTTTTCGCTGTTTTTATAATACATGAGAAAATATGTTGTATATAATATAAGTAATTCTTCACACTAGTATTTGCTGGCAACTATTATTGCATATTCAGTTGAGACTGCATCATGAACATTCATAATAATCTGTATTTTCAGCATAATACTGCACTACTTCCAGCCACATGCCCCATCTAGTTAATTTTGGCTTAGGTGGCAATGATATTTTGGGATACTTTTATTTTAAAAGACAAACTATATTAGAAGCTTGGAGGAATTGATGAAATCGGTAATACTACCAAAACACTTTAACCATATAATGAAATGTGTGTGCTACACAGCTAAAATGGATCAATTTAGAATAAATAACAATCTATCTTGCCTGGCTTTAAGCAAATATAGAGCAGCATCATTAATGAAAAGGAACACTTATCAAATTTAACTTTGTCAGTCCATAGAATATCCACTGACTCAATGAATATTTTGCTAGTGTCTTACTGTTGCATTTCTCTAATGTTTCACTGTTTAAAAGCAGTGATCATAATGTTATGAATTTAACACAACATTGACCACATTGCCAATTAGCTATCTTCTTTATCTGAAGTCTCATCAACAGAAACCCAAATTGAACCATGTTAAATTTCTTATCTTCATTACCATTTCATTGTAGATGGCCAAAGCATAGTTTTGTTTTGTTTTGTTTTTTTTTTCCCCTGAGAGTTGATTAATTCAGGATGTAATGTGCAAAGCACTTTTCCAAGAATTCCCTGAAGCACCAGCTGATCACTTTGTGAAGAGGATGTTGGCAGTAATGAGAACACAGCCAGGTTGTTGTTGAACTCAGACCTTAGACTTGAAGTTGTTGGTAGAGTTACAAACATCTGCTTCTGCTTGGAACTTCATTGTTTGTATTAGCAGTTGAAATGTGCTGTTGAACAAGGAATTTTTAGTAGTCTTCACTTTAATTTCACAGAAATTACGCAATAATGTGCTACCATCAGTTGATTTCTCTTTAATCTCTGATATCTAACTCTTGAGCTTTAAGTTGGTCCTGGTGGTCTAGTGATAACCATACTTGCCTTTTAAACCCAAGATCGCCAGTTCAATCCCGGCCAGGGTCAATGGATTTTTTTGGGCATAAAATTAAGAGTATGGCTTCCTTTGGAAGTAAAGCCATGCGTCCCTTGTCATAGATTTATGGCACGTAAAAGAACCTCAAGCCTGAAAGAAGAGACCTCTGAGTAAAATTTATTGACCATTTCATGCCCTGAATTGAATGGAATGCTGATGACCTGAAATGTTAAAGAGCATCCATAAATAAATCAACTTGAGTTCTAAAGTGAGTGATTTTTCCTTTCTTGTCATTGTTGAATGAATAAGAAAAATAGTCGAGTTGTCATTGATTGTTGAAGTGTGGTTGGATAGTTGTTAGCTCTTTACATTTTGCTCAAGTTCTTATTAATTGGTTTTGTTTTAGCAACATTGTTCATTATGAGCTTTATTCATTGACATGTTTAACTCTCAGTTTGAAGAAAAGCATTTTCTATATGACAAAATTAATGACATTTTCAAGGCATTATTATTAAATTGTTTGCTTAATTTTTTTTATAGGTGGAACTCTGATACCTAGAAGATCCCAGCAGAGAACTCTGACATTGTTGGAGCTGTTTATCCAATCTGCAGGATCTCTGCATGCACATTCACTTCTCTCACAAGTGCAGCTGGATGAGGAACAGTTTCCATTATGGCATTGTTCTATGTTGACCTACATAACTCTAATAGGTTTGTATTTTGGTACATTGATATATTCATCAGTTGTAGGTGGTGCCTTCTTGGCAGACATCACATTCCTATATCTTGCAATATTTGGTGTTCATCTTGTGGATATACTCTGCTCAATGATTAGGCAAGTTGGTTGTTAAATGTAATAGTAGTAGACCCAGAGAATTGTATCACAGGCCATAGTAGTCATATTGAATAAATAACATTACTGCCTTAAAGTTTTAGTGATAGTCAACAAAGTACATGGAATGTTCCAGTAGTACTATAAGTAACATGATGTGCCATTAAAGCAACAGAAAACTTCAAATAAAGTATGTATTTAAGAACTAATAATCAATAGCATTGCATGTCCCTTTGGCTGCATGTCTTTCCTAGCTACTGTGGATGGTCTGTAACAATATTCAATGGCAGCACTTGGTGAAATCTTGTAAACCTAGAAGCCTTGCTTAATATAGTAATGGAAAATGAAAGGGTGTCTTTAAGAAATTGCACGAGATAACAGTATGTAATTAGATTCATTAACTTCCTGAAACCATTATAGCTTGCTTCCTGAATAATAGTTAAATATTTCAAAATAATTGGATATGACCTTCAACAATTTACAAAAGTACTAGGGATACATAAATAAGGAAAAAATGAAATTCCTCCCTCTTAAAGGATGACTGCTACATAACTAGAATACATCAGAATAAAATCTGTCCACCCACCCAAACCTAAAAAAACTTGTATATGATAAGTTAAACATTATGGACTAGATTCCTCTAAAGTTAAGCATTGCTTAATACTCTTGAACAGAAGTGAAGGAAAATTCTGATGTGGAAAGAAGAATTACAATTTTGAATAGTCAAAAAGATTACCATACATCCGCATGAAGCAAAAAGGAAGCTTCCACTGAGCATGTAATTAAACTAGTCATCTCCAAAGGCAAGCTACAGTTCTAAAAGCTGGGCTGGAATTGTTGCCAAGGTTGAACAGGAATTACGTGACTTAAGGAGAAAGGACTGTGCAAACAACCCCATTTAGTAAACATGTCAAATTAAATGAATGCCTGATTGGCACTGTAATGTTAACAAATTTAGATTGTATGAATCATCTATTAAGATAGCATTTGAATAGCAAAATTGATCATTTTAACATTGAACAACATAAACCCATTTACAATTTCAATTTAAATGCCAGATTATCCAGAAAAGTATTCTGTTTTCTTCTATGGTAAACTGTATAACAACACAAACCTATACAGTTTACCATAGAAGAAGATTTCCTAGATTTAAAAATAATAAGAAATGTAAATTATATGAGCTTTGGAATTCACAGGAAACAAATACACACAGAAAATTACATAAAAAATTATAGTTATAACCCCATATCACATAAACATGTAGTGTTTCATAGTTTAGCACACAGATTAATCAACATCCCACTGGTGGAAACAGAATGCAAAATGAATACCAACACATGATGAAGACGGCTATAACCAATGGTTTCAACAAAGACTCATTAATAAAAATCATTAATAAAGCTAAAAGACAGAAATTAATAAAGGGAGTTTCCGCACTTAAGAACACCGAAGAAAGATATAAATTCAAAAGTTTCATATACCACCCAACTTACCACAACAAATTTAGGAAGATATTCAAAGAACATGGAATAATGTTAGCCCCAAAGAGCAATTATAATATAAAAAACTTATAAAAATGCACAATAAAAGACACTATCCCCACAGAGCAAAAATCAGGAATTTATGAGATCAAATGTCTAGATTGTGATCAGAGCTACTTTGGAAAAACGAAGAGAAATTTAGAAATTTGAAAAAAAGAATACCTAAGGAACATTCGGTTGAAACAGGTAAACAAATCAACAATAGCAGCTCAATTTTGGAACAAAAATCATGAGATGAAACCAGAAGTCAAATTACTGAAACAACTTCACAACCCAATAGAACTACCCACTTGGGAGAGAATTTTCATTTTAAAAAACAAGAATAACTTAATGAACTTTGATTTTCTGCCACTGGATGAACTCAGCAAGTTTCTACTAAAACCACCAGACACTGCCACAGGAACACATGGGTATCCATCCACCATTCGAATGACAATTAGTCAACAGCAGTAAGTGATGGGAGGGACCTCTCCTGAAACTAGTCCAATTTTTTAAAAAGTAAATGGAGTTAGTTTTAATAAATTGAATACATTAATGTAGGATATATCACACTCCATCTTCATAAGTACAATTTTACTTAAAGTCCTGTCTGCTTCGGTGATGTCAAAATTCATTTGGTTATGCTCATATTTTTTATATAAATCCTTTCCCACATGTTTAGTTTTTTCGGTTGTTGAACATATTGTAATAACTTGATGCTTTTTCTATTTCGTGATTTCCATTTCAAAAATGTTCTGCACAGCTGATTTATCTATTTGTTTGTAACAGATATTTCTCCAATGTTCCTTCAATCTAATGCCTATATTTCTCTTTGTCTTCCCTACATAGATTTTTTCACAATCCTTACAATTAATCTGGTAAATAACAGATTTTTCTCTTTGGGCCTGAAATCTGTTTTGTTTAATTTCAATAAAATTTTTATACTATATTGGTTTTGAGATGCTAAGATGATATTGTACAGCTTGAAAATGTTTTGAAATTTCTTATTGGCTGATGGGTGGTAAGTGAACTTTTTAATTTTTTCCCCTGATAATTCACTCAAAGTTGTTATTTGTTTAATTCTTTTTTGTTTCTGGAATATTTTAATTTTTTGATTAATTATCTGTTTATTAACCCATTGGATTTAGCTGCTTCTATTCATTCGTGTATTCTTCTTTACTCAGTGGTATATTTATTAGTGTGTATATCATGCTGTTGAATGCTGCTTCCTTATGTGATCTTGGAATTGGGCTTTGATATAATTGTCTGTATGTGTCTTTTCTGTAGATGCTAAATTCAAGTTTATTATTACATTTTATTATCTTTATATTAAAAAATGGCAACATATTATCTCTTTCAGTTTTGACAGAAATCTGATTTTTAGTCTTAACTAATTAAGAAACCACATGCTAGGAGCCAGGAAATTCATTTGATGATAATTAACTTAGAAAAGCTTTGTGATTCAGGCTTATTAATCAACTTTAAGATGCAAATTTAATATTGGTGATAATTTCACCCATCAGTATATACCCGCAATGTCAGGCTTCAGCCAAAATAAGGAAAAGCTCTGTTTCATTTTGAACTACCTATATTCTCAAATATGGTTGCAGCATGTCTTTCCCTTGGCTAAAATATTGGAGTAATGGATCTTATAGAGATATGGGATGCCAGTTTAGGGTAATACAGTTAGTTAGTTATTTATGCATGAACAAGTATTAATTGCTCAGGTCATGAATAATGAAGAGAGTTCTGGATGCACTTAAAACAGAAGGGCTTCAAATACTTAAAAGTGAAGTTGATCTCAAAGTAAAAGAAGAAATTAAGTATTCTACTGTTTTGTGCCTAGCATAGGGATGCTCTACTGTCACTGTTCCCCAGTAGAATGACCAAACATCCTAATTTTTGCAACACATTTTTTTCTCTCTCTCTTTTATGATGGTACTGCTGCAGCATGCCAGACATACAAAAAATCAAAAGCAGTCCTGTCTTGCAAAATTTTTTTTTTGTTTATGGCTCTTTTGTGCAAATGCAACATTATCAAATATGTATAATTTTATTTCTTATGTATTTAAATTCTTCTTGTTTTATAGCATGTATTTTGCACTTTGCTTCAGAAGAGATAAACTGAAAATACAAGATTGTAACAAGTTCCATCATACACGAAGGAATGATGATAATTTTTCAATCATTGCTATGTTATATAAAATAAGTTTCTTTTAACTGTATAAAAATGTGATGCTTTAAAATGTTGTTTCAGTAGTATGTTGTGAAGAGGAAGCAAAAAAGATTTTTATATTATTGTTTACTGAAGTGAAAAAAATTATAAGTAATATTCTGTAATATATATGTTTTTTATCTTAAGAATTTTGAGATGTCTCTTCTGAAGAAGAAAGCATTTTCAATTCGAAATATCAATCTGTTGATCCATTATTTATGAAAGGAGAGACTGCTAATGGCATATGTCACAAATGTTACTACCAGTTTAGTTACTACCAGTAGATATCTTGAAATAACATGAAAGCTGTAAAGGAATATAAATCAACTGACAATTCAATGATTTGTTCATTTGGTTGAAGAAAAAATAATGTTTTTGTTATAGTATTCTGCATTTTAAACAAAAAAATTACAAAACAAATGTGACATATTAGGTGACTGAACCAGAAAATGGTTAAAACAGCTAAATATATATAAGCAATGTTCAGGAAAACAAGCAATTATCTCTTAGATAAAACTTCACATGTACAGATATATGTCACTCCCAAAGAAAATTAAAGGATGGAATACTGTTCAATCAAGGGTAAATTTAAGATGGATTGAAATGTCAAATAATGTGCAGGAAATATGTGTGCCATTTCTCAGGTATTTGTGTAATAGAATTCAGTATGTAGTTTCCAGCTGAAATGATATTCTCATTATTCTCAATAATGTTAACTACAGATAACTCTCAAGTAAAAACTGAAATATAGAAACTCATAATAATGGAATATCACTTCTGAACTGTATTTAATGAATTCTATAATTTGGTTTAGTAAATACAAAGATATGCGTTATTTGCTCAGGTGAGAAATACAGTGCTAAAAATAGTTTTTAAATTAATGATTCATCATAAATTTACATTTAGTTGAGGCAAGTACAGTTGGATAAACTGCAAATATAACACCATACTCTGTGGATAGGATAGTCATCGTATTTTCCAGGAGTAAGGTGTATTGGATGAAAATATGTTCATTAGCCAAATAAAATAAAATAATATCTTATTTTCAATTTCAAAACTTTGAGAAATATTTAGAACTATTTTTGCTTAAGCTTTATTCAAGTAATGAATTATAATGTGATACAATGATAACAAAATAATGCTGGAATTGTAATATTATTACAATTAGGAATAGTATTCTATTCTCATTGTTGAATTTCATTTTACAGGCCAGCTTGTGTGGCCAGTTTGCCGCCATTTTGTTTTTCCTGAATTTCTTCTTGCATCATGCCAACATCTACTTATTCAAGAATATGTTCGTCTCCTCCATGGCTGGTGTGAATGGAACAATTTCTCACGCAAATTTTTGCTTGGATCTGCACATTTAGACATGGGCGAGCCTGACAAAGCATATGACTTATTGATACAAGCTGCCAAAGGCATTACTAAAGATGTGTTCATGTCAAAACTTGTTCCATCTACCAACATGGATGACCCAAATGAAGAAAGACGGGTTGTTCTCTACTACATGAAAGTTAGTATTATTATAGTAAATATTATTTAGAAGTATTTTTTAGCACTGTACTTGTCTGAAAGGATGTACTGAACTTCATTAAATTATTTTTAATGAATTTATGTCTAGTGATGCCCATCTTGTAGGTGATAACTGACCAGGAGAAGAGAAACTATTGATACCATAAGATATCACCAGTTTGCACCTAATGAAGACTAATAACAGCGGTCCTGAAAGTTAATCCTGATTAAAAGCAAATTATTGAAGAGTTGCTGATTCACTATTATATATGTGACATTTTTATCCGTTATACAAATTTTTTCAGTATTATATTTTTATTTTATTAAGTTTATATCATACAAATAACAACAGATAATATACAAGGGGCTAGGCAATAAAGACTGAAAAATTTTTTTTTTTCCTTGTCATATAATTCAAATACAGCAATAAAACATTTTTTCTTGAGTAGAAAAGATTTTGGGTGAAAAAATTGATAAAAAAATTGGAAGTGTGTGTGTGTGTGCGCGCGTGCGTGCATGTGTGTGTGTGTGCATGCATCTTAGTACAGTATGCAAACAAAGTGCAAATGTTTGTCATTTGGCTACATAAAATGGAGTCACTTAATAGCGAGCAATATGCAGCTCTGAAATTGTGCTTCTGTCTGCAGAAATCTGATATGGAAACATATGCAATGTTACAGCAAGCATATGGTGATGGGGTTCCACACTTCAGAATTTCAAAGAATTTAGGGAGGGCTGTTTCAACAACAAAGCAGGGCAGTCCAGGTGCTCCAACTACTGCAATGAACAAGACCATGATTAACAAGCTGCCATCATATTTCAGGAAAATCAATGAATAACAGTGGACAGACTGGTAGACATGTTACAGATGTCCTATTGTAGTGTATTTCCCATTCTGCATAATCACTTATACATAAGATGTATCTATGCAAGATGGGTGCCAAGATTGCTGGTGCCTGAACAGAAGATGGTGTGAGTGATATGCATTGGAAGATTCAGGGGTTTGGTAGCGGAGTCGATCCTGGTGGTGTAGTGGTTACATTACTTGCCTTCTAAACCCAAGATCGCGGGTTCGAACCCGGCCAGGAGCGATGGATTTTTTTCCGGTATAAAAATCCTAAGTATGGCTTCCTTCGGAAGGGAAGTAAAGCCGTGGGTCCCGTGTCGTACATTTACAGCACGAAAAAGAACCTCAAGCCTGAAAGAGAGGCCTCTGAGCAAAATTTGTCAGCCGTTTCACGCCCTGAGTTGAATGGGACGCTGATGACCTTAGATGTTAAAGAGCGTCCATAAATAAATCAATCAAAAAAAAATTGGTTGCGGAGATAGCAAGATATACCTAAATTCCATTATTATAGGAATGAGAGCTGTGTTCATTATGATCTCAAAAGCAAACAGGCAACTCAGTCTGGAATTCACCTAGATGTCTGGTACCAAAGAAAGCAAAGATTTTTTGTTCAGCAGGAAATGTTATGGAGATTTTGTTCTTAGGCATTCTTGGAATAGTTTACAACATGAAGTCTCCTCCACAAACAATAGTTATAGGGAGTATTACATGACTGTTTTGTACATCCTGGCAGAACACATCAAATGAAAATACCCTGAGCTACATCCATTTGGTTAATGCCTTGAACATGACAATGCATAGTTAAATATGGTGGAGTCGAACTGGAACTGAAGATGGGAGCAATTAGCTCCAGAAACTTAGTTTTCCTCTTTTAAAAATTATTAGGAATGTAAGTGTTACAAAGTCGACTCAGTTATTCTAAACTTATGACAATGCATGCTCTCATGTTTGCAACATTGCTCAATATTTGGCAAGAAAAAACATAGAATGTGTCCCACTCTCCATACAGCCCAGACCTAGCTTTGTGTCGACTTTTTTCTGTTCCCTCATCTTGAAAAAGAGTTGCAAGGTCAGCATTTTGGTTCATAAACAGCTGTTTTGAAAAGGACAGAGGTGGTTCTAAAAACAATTCAAAAACATTTTTTCATGTCTTTTAGGAATGGCAGATATGTTGGGCCAAGTGTATACAATTCAATGGGGACTACTTCATAAAAGATCCTATCAACCTTGATCCTGACTAATGTAATTCATAATTAAAAAAATCATTCTCAATCTTTATGAGAAGCCCTCATAAACATAATAAAATTAAAATTACACAAGAGAGCCAAATCTTGTGTGTGGCTATAAAATTCAGATTAAGATATTATATTACAATAAATATTTTTACACTTAAATTTGGTAACTATAAATACATAAATGACAATATATTATAAAACACCTAAGTTACCAAATAGTACTATATTTTTGTATGTAATTAACTCTGGATTGTGTTGTCATTATATTGTTTTAAAACTTCAGTCCAAAATTTATAATATATTTCAGTCTACCAGAAGTAAAACATTTTGATTTGCTAAATAAATGGTTGACAAGATCATGAGTCAGTTTTAAAGTAGTAGAGATTCTTGTGAAAATATATCAATAATTTCTGTTTGAAAACTTGTTTAATTTTTAAACACTGGATACTGTAAAAATAAATTGTGTTGGATTGTCAAAAGAATTATTTAAACCATTTTTTATTTAAGTTTTGGTAATAGTAATAGTGGATTAAGTTTACTCTTTGAGATATGCATGAATTATATGCAAGTGCCTGGTTGATACAGGCTCATTATTTTATAAGATTTACATTGGAAATTAATTTTCAGGTTAGGATGAGATACAATACCCCCTTATTTGTATTTCTGCACATATCACCAGTTTAGTGACACCACTAAACTAATATTAGTGCTATGTTGTCAGCATATGTAGTTATAGACATTTTTTCTTTAATTTTTAAAAGTCGTTTATGTAAATCAAAATAATTTGGGCTCTAAAATAGTTCTTTAAGGCACATTAGTAATTTGGTCATTAATTTAATTTATCTGCAACCTGTTTGTTAGATAGAATTTAAACTACCTTGAATCCTAGAGAGTCTTTAGAATGAGTGGGAATAGAGAAATTCGTTTGTAATTATTTAAATTTAAAAGACAAATTAAGCAAATCTTCGTTTGAAATCGTTATGAAATGCCAAATTGATTTTTATTCAGCCATTTATATTTTCCTAAATAATTCTGATTATGATATACTTTATGAAGTCTTTGGAATAAGAGGGATTAGAGAAATTTATCTGTAATTATTTAAATTTAAAAGACAAATGGAACAAATCTTCAGAATCAGCCATTAGAAGCCTTTAACTAACCTACTTACCTATCTCTAAATTCGTTCTTTCACAATATTCATGTAAAGTAAACAGTTTCTGTTTTATGAAAATTTAAACAGAATTTAGGTTTTAATTATAAAAACTTAAAATACATGCTGGCCTTCAAATTGCAACACATTGTGCATGTTCATATAGTCATAAGGAAATAATGTCTTGTCTTTTCGTTTGGTTGTTTGACAGGCTCATTGGAATCCATCACGTCTGTTTGTTTTTCCTACCTCAATCCACTAATATCATACTTATTTCATTGTGGACTCATTTGTCCAATATTAACACTGATTTCTCGGAATAACATTCTATCACAACTTTACTGCAATGAAATTCAAACACCTGCAGGTATTTCTGTAATATTTGAAAAAATTCCATTTGAAAAAATGTGGAGTCTGTTTAATGCATCTCTTATAGGTATTGCACTTTTAATGGCCAGCAGTGTATATTGGAAGTACTGTTTGAAGTATGTGTGAATAAAATGCATGTGCCTGATTGATACAGATTCATTTATTTTTCTGAGTCTTATTGGTATTGGCATCTATGTCAGGAGCCACATTATTTGTTAGATCTTTCATATTGGAAATTAATATTCAGTAATTAATGGTTTGCCAGAATTTTTGGGGGTCATTTTTGTTAGATTTCAGTTTTTCTGTATAATATATTTTCATACAGCTTTTAATATTCTAAAACTGTTTCTTTGTTTTTATATTTTTAGTTTCCAAATATTAGTGGATATTGTTTTGTTTGTTTGACAATTTATCTATTTCAGGTTACTAAACAATAGTGGAAATAATCTGTGGTTTTATTTTTTTCTGCTAATAAAGCTAGCCCTGAACTCTTATAATTCTTTTGGTATGTGTAACAAAAATTCATATATAATAACATAACTACTGCTTCCCAAGAATATTATGATTTACAGTCATAAATTTTAAATATGTCATGGTACAGAATCTTAGTATGTCTTTTAATCTATTCAAGCTGTTATACTGTTGCAAGGTGAGGTGTTTAATAACAAGCTGATTCTTTTCTTCAAGGTTATAAAAATGTTTGAACAGCAGAGGTACAGTGATTGTGTGATCAATGTTGCAAGCACTGCTATTAGTGTTGCTCCACCAGATGATCCAAACTTGCCCACTCTGCACTCTATTGTATTCTCTCATCATCTTAAATTGGATCACTACCTTGAAGCATACCATTCCTTAATAGCCAATCCTGAAGCTGCTAGGCGTAAAGATTGTCTTCGTCAGCTAGTTGTGACAATGTTTGAACGCAAGAGACTTGATCTGTTGTCTGATTTTCCATACCAGGTTAGTAGTCCTAAATTTATTTTTGCTTCCGTTATTGGGATTTATGTGCCATTTTATATGGAAATCATTTTTCTGTAGAAGTCTAGTTTTCATCCTTAATGAATTATAAATTAAATATATTACAGGGAATGTATGAAGATTTAGAACGTATAGTAGAGTCACGAGCTCGCTCCATGGATCTACTGACTTCCAACTATTATAACTTCCTCTATTCATTTCATGTGAAGAAAGGGAATTTACGGAAGGCAGCAAGTGTCATGTATGAACAAGGTATGCGACTTGGTCAGGAGACCACAGGTGATGCTGAGTCAACACATCGTCAAGTAAGGTGCTACTTGGCGTGCCTAAATGCCTTGCGCCTGGTTGATCCAAAGTATGCCTGGATTGTAAAGCCTGTTCCACATGTAGACATGGAAACTGAGGTTAGTCATTTCTGTACTCATCACCTAAGTAATCAAATTAATTGAATCTGTTGTCTTAACACTCTTCATGCTGCACTAACTAAGAGGAATGTGGGGATACATCTAAAAGAACATATGGCAAATTTAAAATACAAACAAATAGAAAAATCAGCGGTGGCATATCACTTTTGAATCGAAAATCATGATATAAAGGAAAAGGTTGAATTATTGAGAGCTGTACAGGGACCAATAGAATTGGATATTTGGAAAAAGATTTATATCTACAAACATAAGGATCATTTGATGAATTTTGACATTCCGAAAGAAGAAAATATAAATTTTAAGTTCATAAAAGTTTCATCAGAGTGGAACATTGCTTCTGATACTACGTAACAACAACCTTTCACACCAGTCGTCCACGACCGAAGATGGAGATAACACATCTTTGAAACCAGTTCCGTTTATTTTTAAGGTTAGTGAAGCATGAAGAGTGTTAAGACGACAGATTCAATTAACATGAACTTCACTGTGTTAATTTCATGTGAAAACTTTTTTTTTTAAAGATTTACAATTTTTAAAAAATTTTAATCAAATTAATGCTTTAATAGGTGAAAATAGTAGCATTTTGGCAAGACTGTACTTTTTTAAACATGATTCAGCTGGTAAGTTTTGTAAAATAGTAGATTAGTAATCTAAATCTAAATACAATTTCTCTCAAAACCAGGTACCAAATGAGGATAGTTATATTTACCACCTTTGCACTTGAGTAATAACATTAAAATGATTTTTATATGCAATTGCTGAAGAATACTAAAGAGACAATTGACAAGATGATTTTTAATGGTTAAGGATTTCATTTTATTTAGTTTTATTTTATGCTTTTTTATTTCCTTTCTCCTGCTTATATTTTCTTATTCCACAACACTAGAAGAAAGCTTGAGTCACAGTCTTTGCAAATCTATTGTATTCTTTTTCACATTACAATCTGCCTATATTCTACAGTTGTTTAGCATATCCATGCATCTAATTTAAAAGTATAAAAACAGTTATTTCAGCATCATTGAAAATGGCTCCATCTTCTAAACAACCATTCAGTCATCTAAAATACATTCTTTATAATATTTGTGCAGGTAGATGAGATACCAGAAATGAATCCAAAGAGAAAATCTGATGGTGAACAAGTATTTCAATATAAGTTAAAGCGACAGGTACAAGTTTTGGAACTTCCAGATATTCAGAAGGAATATGAACTTGTGAATGCTCGTCTTCGGCTAATGAAGCATAGCCCTGAGCTATATAATTCTATTGGTATGTCTGTTAAGAATTTATATTCTACAAACAATTCAAGAAGTACAAGAAAAAGTTAATTTGGTAATAGGAAATATCAATTAATTTATTAAAATAACCATTGAATTTATTACTTTTAAAGGAACTGTAAAGGACTAAAAATATTTTTCAAATAGTATAAAATTAATGGATAGAGGTAAGGATGCATGAGAACAGTAATTATTAATATTATTAAAAACATCAATGAAAATAAAGCAAATGAGCATGTTTTAAAAAGATTAGATATGTTATGTTCATACTTCAGTCTTTCTTAATTTTGTACATCCATGTTCAAATGTTTTCCATATAATATTGGGAGGGAGATAGTGGAAGGAGGTTGTTTTGCAAGCAGTAGTTTGCTAGTGAGCAGGGCTCTGGCTTAGTCTCAAAAGGCCATTTTTGCCTTTGCATACTAAAGTAATGGGAGAAGTAACTTGTTAGAAGGAAAAAGAGGACATTGGTGCTTCATTATTTATCATCACTGTAAATGTATATAATTATTGCTAATAACTTTTGAAATCATGCATGAACTTATTGTTGGCATGTGAGAGGCTGGTCCTGCCATTGCCTAAATAACATTAGTACAGGCAGAGGAGAGGACTACATTTGTTACTGGATTTAGCGTTCCATATAAAGGAGAGATGGACTCACAACTCGGCACAAATCTGAAGGACCAAAAAAGGCTACTCCAGATATGGGTGTGGTTATAGTTCACCACTCTAGAGAGAATCCTCCATATCCAAATATGTTGTGAAACAGATGAAACCACTGGGTGGCCAAGGTCATTAAGGTGCAGATTCATGAATGGGAGGTCTGGGGTTCTATTCCTCCCAGGACCGTCCTTCCAAACCCAGGTTTTCCTCAATATTCATAAGTGGCAAATGTTGGAGAGGTACCCTAAACTTAGGCCTGAAACATTTCCTTCCTTTAAAAAAAAATCCTTTCCCAATTTATCATTTTGTCTCATGTATCAACAGTGTCCACTGCCTGTAATGCCTGAGTATAAAAATGGGCATTAAACACTTTAAAAAAATAACATAAACTTAGAGAGAGGACAACTCTAAGCTAGGATCCATAACAAGAAGCAAAGCTAAAAAAGAGAATCTGATAACCAAATAACAGGCTACACCTATTGAATTTGCACTGCAATTCCTCCCAGAATTCTTGGATATGGAAATGTGGACTGATGAGATATGTTATTGCGTGGCAAAAGTGAAAGGATCACATTTGGCACCCTATTACAATCTGGAACATTTAATGGTTGGTGCAAGGAGTGGGAGTGTAGGATAAATGTTGCTTGTAATCTTAAAAGAAATTAGGAACAGTGAAGTTGTTATGTATACAAATGAATCAGTATTAGGTGACACTAAAACTTCACTAACTGGTTAATTCTTCAGAACATATTTCAAGAGCATTCACTCTCATCTTCAGCTGGGGACTGACTAATTCTAGCAGGTGACGTAGTGGCATCTGGTGGTTCCATCAGATAACGGAACAGGAAGTCTATTGGTGGAATGTCAAAATTCATAAATATGTTTATTTTTTAAAATATAAGTCATTTCCCATTTTGCCAAATCCTTGCTTGGGATTGGTGGTAGCTTTTAACAGTTTGGCTTCTCCTGCAATGTTATGATCGTAAATCCAAAAGTGATCTGCAACGCCGATTTATCCACTTGTTTATATCTTAAATTTCTGAAGTATTCTTTGGTCCTTGTCTCCCAATTTCATATTGTTTTGCCTATATATATATATCTGATCACACTCCAAACAATCTATCCGATACACTCCTGACTTCTTGCTGGGTGGAATAACGTCCTTTATGGTGCTGTTCAGAAGCTTTCCAATACTAAATTTATTTTGTGGAGCCAAACGTATATCATAATTTTTAAAGATCTTCATGAATGCCCTGTTTGCCCACGGATGATATGTGAATCTTTTAAAAACCATGTCCTTTATTATTGTGGAGAGAGTTATGGTGTTTTTAATATCTTTTAAATCAGTGCATATATCTGTCAAACATTTAGGACCATTTTGGTGGAAACTTGCTCAGCAGTTTCCACTTCTTCTCTTCATTGATTAGGGAATGTGGTACCCATTTGAACAAATTTTTCGCAGCTTTAAATGTTCATGGAGTATACGTGAATACTGCCAACACTGATACCCATTTCCATACTTACCATTTCAACAGTAATATGTGACCTCCTTGGCCGAGGTCGTTAAGGTGCAGACTTGTGAGTGGCAGGTTGGGGTTTGAAGCCCATCAGGACTATCCTCCCTGTTTGTCCAGGTTTTCCTCAGTCCTCATAAATGGCAAATGCTGGGGAGGTCCCTAAACTTGGGCCTAGCCTGGAATGCTTCCTTCCTTTAAAAAAAATAAATAAAATCCTTTCCAAAATTTATCATTTCATTTCATGTATCATCAGTGTCCACTGCCTGTGGTGCCTCAGCAGTAAAAACAGGCATTAAACAACAACACCAATAATAATAATAATAATAATAATAATAATAATAATAATAATAAAGTAATATGTTCCTCCACCAAGCTCCTCACTCTTTGAGTTGTTCTCTCATTCACAGCTTCCTGAGACCAGCCAGAGCAAGGGTTTTCTTTCAAAGTCTCTTGTCCTTCTAAATGATCAAAACCACTGTGCAATGGTATTGCATTCACCATGCAATGAACACACTTGATCACCATGAACAGCAATCAAGTCCTCGTGGATTTTTTTCACTTTTTCATGTAGCTTATAGCATGTGACATTGCAGAACCTAAAGTTTTCTTTAGAAATATTCATGATTTTTCATCAACTTTTGACACAGAACTGTACTCAACAGAATGTATGACAGTGCTTATGCATTTATGTATATTTTGATAGCTTAAGGTCCATTTTTGCTAGTTGCATTAGTTAAATTTTTGTATACATCATTGTCCAAGAATGAATAGGCTGATTGCAAAACTTCTTGAATGCCCCTTGTAGAAGAAGCACTGAAGATGAAGAGCAGACTGCCAATTAATCATCACAAAGGAAATCATTGAAAAAAGCCATGTATTTGAAATGCAAGACCACCAAGTGAAAGTGGGCAATATAGCTGAAACTGTAGACATCTTAACCGAGCTAGTGCACAAAATCCTTTGCGAAAAATTAGAAATGGGAAAGCTGTGTGCACATTGGTGCCACAATTGCTGACTGTTGACTAAAAATACATGTGGAAGAACATTTCAACACAGTGTCTGGCACTGATATATCTCAATCCATAGGACTTCATGTGCCGATTCATGACTGGATGAAGCTTGGGTCCACTGTTACACTCCTGAGACAAAGCACAGTCAAAACATTGAACAAAGACTGTGAGAGCATGCCAAAGAGAGGTCTGTTTTGTCAGCTGGAAAGTGATGGCCAGTGTTTTTGGAATGACCAGGGTATAATTATTTGGAAATAAGCAGAACCAGAACCATAACTGGTGCCTATTATTTATTTTATTTATTTATATATTTTGTCAGATACAGCATAACAATATGGCCGGGTTCAACCCAAGTTCTATACCATGCCCACATTGAATCTTATATAAACATACTAGTAAATAATAACATTTTTGAACAACATTTAAATATGAATTCTAAAGAGTCTGTCACTCCTTGTCTAGTTTTATATATCAATTAATTCCATAGGGGATTCATAATTTAACAAAACTCCAACCTGGGTCTTGGGTCTCACTCCACCTATATCTGTTCACTTTCTCACTCACTTCCTCCTTGATTGAGCTTACTAGATTAATTACTTTGAGATTTGTCACTAAGTCTAAAAACTCCCAACCACAAAATCCACAACACTTTGAGCACTTGCACTAATAAATGAAAACTCTTCTCCCTTCTCATCCCCAGAGGAGCAATTTAAGATCATCAAAACCATTTTTCTCACAAATTAAACAAATTTCAAACCTTTTTCATTTATTATTTTGTCCTTACTTCTCCCAGTAATAAAGCTTCTACCATAAGAAATTCCTCTCTGATTTTATCCCTCTCATTTCCTAGGTAGTGGAAGAGGTCAGAGCTAAGAAACCGGAAATTTCTAGGACTACAAACTATGCCCACACATAATGCTAACTTTGCCCAAATCACCCACATTACCCCTTCCATCCTTGATCTCTTCTCTTTATTCTCCGCTTTTTACCTGACCTTTCCACTCTTTTCTGTATAGCAACCCCAAACCACCCAAGATTCTCCCCTCGGTATATCTTCTCAAACCCATTTTTCCCAGTGTTCATAAACTGTCATTCTTATTTCCTCTCCCCCCTCTAACCAAATTTCAATGCAGCTAATATATACACCTTAGCAACTTATGCCCCAATAAAGCCCATTAACAAACTCCTTTTCAGACCCTCACAGTTCCAAAATCCCGATCCGGCCTGCTCCTTCATGTTATACTGAATCATTATGTGTCTGAATTCCTACAGCCTCTTCAGACTTCTCAACTCAATTCCCCTGCACCTTTGTACCATGTTACCAGACTGAAGAATGCTGTGGTGTTAACACAACACACTTGGTTGAACTTCTTCTCTTCTTTCTTCCGCCACCTTCTCCCTCGTCTGCTGTTAAGTCTCTCTTGTACATTTCTTGTCCTTGTCCAGGGATATCCTTTTGGATGGAGATGTCATCTTGACTCCTACATGATCCTGAGATTCCATTTCCTGCTCTGGCAGCAACCTCAACTCTCCCATTCTCCTCACTGGGCACATACCCAATCGATCCCACCTCCAATCTTCCACTTCTCACACCACCTTGTCCAGGACTATGTCAGGCATAACCTGTTGTATATTACTACCATTACTATGCTCCCTTTTATTAAGATTCACAGTCCTTCCATCCACCCATAATTGCATATTTCTTATATGGACTTGTGGCCTAGGTCAAATAGATGAAGAACCCTTGTAGCTGTATTTTCTTAGCATTCAAACTAATAAATAAAAAAATTATGGGTTTGATATTATTGTATGATTTAGTTGAACTAAACACTACTAATGCTTCACTACTTGTCATAATATATAGAACCAGTTTCGAGAACATTTTGTTCTCATGGCTAAAATTAGAACATTTCGTTGGCTTGGCTAAAATTCAACTGTTGGATAATTTGTTAAGCTTTGGGAATGTGTATTCAGCTCTGGTGGCAGTGTGAAAACTTGCTTATTTTACAGTGCAACAGCAGCAGCAGCAACAACAACAATAGCAACCAGTAATTTTAAAAATAAAAGTGCTAATGTTGTTTAATGGTAAGTTGAATGGAGGAGTGGGGAGTGATGGTGTTTGGGTGGGTGTTAACCAAATGATTTGTTCTTCCAGAAGGAATTTCCGATTATTGCAAATATATGTGCCCAAATCAAAGTTCAAGTTATTTTTGTTTTTGTATATTTCTATAACCTCCCTGATATTTATCCTCCTAGTAAAATGCTTCCTTTTTAGGTAATATAGTGCCTTTGTCGAGGTTGGTATAATGTTTGCTAGTGTTCTGCAAGTGCCAATTTTTGAGGTTTGTTTTGGCAGATGTGAAAAAGCTATTGATTGGTCAGTATACCCACCAGTCAGTTGGTCCCGGGGTCTAGCATTAACCATACTTACCTCTTAGACCCAAGACTGCAGGTTCAATCCTGGCCAGGGTTGATGAATTTTTTCAGATGTAAAAATACTAAGTATGGCCTCCTTCAGAAGGGAAGTCAAACTATGGGACCCATGTCATAGATTTAAGGCACTTAAAAACCTCAAGCCTGAAAGAAGAGGCCTCTGAGCAAAATATATTGGCAGTTTCTTGCCTTGAATAAATTGAGATGTTAGAGCATCAGTAAATAAACCAAATCAACAACCACCAAGGAGATGATCATCTTCCCATTCCTCTGCTTCAACCATCTGCCATTTGAGAAAGCACCAGATCTCTATATAATATCTCTTCTGTGTCTAAATGCTGTAAATGTTTCCTTGCCAAATTTTTTCTGTCTGAATTATCCTCCTCCCCTTTCTGTGGGAAGGAGGCATTACTCAGTCTGATTACTTTGCATATCCTGAAAATCTTCAGTTATAAAAAATTTCTTACCTGAAAAATTTTTGACCTCTCAAACTTATTCTGGAAGCATTCTCTTTTCATTATCTACAAGGTCATACCTTCTTCCACATTTTGTAGTATAGGACAGTTTATTGATTTATGAATGAGTACATGTTGCTCTTGCTTTTGGTTGCAGTGTTGATTTTCATGTAACTTGTAAGCCAAAGACTGCTAAGTATTATAAGCTGAATTTTTGTTCATTAATAAAGCCATTGATTAAACCAATGATTTGTACTTCAATGTGTATCCCTATGCAATTACTGTACCTGGTCTTGCATTTTCATTCTGGTTCTACAGGAGCACAAATATTTCATATAAAGTGCTGCTGCACTATTTAAGAAATCATGTTTATTTACAAAAATACTGAACAGAGCAAATAAGAGATATAATAAACAAAAGTTTAATGGGAATTGTCATCATTCAAATCGCCCATTATGTGGAATAACCAGTGTAGCAGAATGTCTCTCTCTCTCTTTTTTCCTCACAGAATTTTTTTGTTGCAGAACCTATTATTTTTAAGATTTTGAAAGATTTTTTTAAGACTTTGAAACAAGTCATGATTATACCTGTAAGAATTTGTTCTTTTCAGAGAGTTACAAATTTTGAGGGCACCTTAAAATATTGCAATAATTTTTGTCCAGAGCGCATAACATGCTAGTTTCTCCACCATAAGAACTCCATCCTCTTAGTAAAAGGTTCCAAATATGCAAGTAAAAGGGTTAGAGAGAGTGTAATGTTCAATATTCGAAATATGTAGAATAGAATTTGGGGGCCAGATGGAGGATGGAAAGCAATAAATGTGATAAATAGACAACTTTATAAATTGTCCTAGGCTTACCTTCACCTAACTAAGTTACTCTAATGGAACTAGGAACATTGGGCTATAAAAGCAAGATCTTAGAAAGAGTACTGAAATACTGATATAGATTAGGGATACTGGAAGAGTAGAATATCATCAGTGGTAGCACAAGGAAAAATTAAGGGAAGAGAAATGTGGATATCTAAAATCCAAAATAGTCTACAAGAAGAGGATATATATTCTCTCCTAGATAGTGCAATTGTCAACTTTGTTATTCCTATTTGTGTTGCCCACCTTCCTAACCATTTTTGTCTTACTTGCATACGTTATTTTCCAAGTTTCTTAATATTTTCATCTGGTTTTAGATTTAAAATTCTTCTGCCTCTTATTTCATTTGGTAAGTTTTCCCACTTTCGTAAAAGGAACTGTTCCCTCCAAAACTTGGTTTGCTTACATTCTAAAAAAAATGCCAAGTACTGTCTGGTTCTTATTCAACCTGGAGTTAATTGTAATGGGGTATGAAAGGAATGCAATTCCATAAATTAGGGGTGATTAAGGAGGAAATTTAAATGTTTTAATAGTAATAAGTATATTATATTACATTTTCATAAATACATGTATTTATGAAAATGTATATCCTTTAAACATGTTTACTTGTTTGTGAAAACTGCATGAAATTGGTTCTATTTATATGTTAAAAATATTATATCTGCACGTAAATTGGAAAATGGAAAAAATTCATTTGTTCGTTTGTTCATTTATTGATTCATTCATTGTAACAGGGTGCATTACTAAGAGATTTCTGAATTGTTCATGTATATCCAGACTTAAGAACAACATAAATTGTTGTAGGAGCACACCTGTCCCCTGCAGAGCTAGTGGCATGCCTCACTTCAGTAGGGATGTACCAGGTAGCACTAAAGCTATGCCTTCTCTTCTCACTTAGCTTTAATTCTGTGCTGGAAGGATTAGCATCAGCTTGTGTAAGATTAACAAGCAATGATATGGATAAGGACAGTGGAGGTGCTTGGAAATGGCTGGTTGAGAATGAAATAGGAGGTATGTATTTATGTATTTGTTTATTTGCTGGAGTTTTTTATTATTTGTGATTTATTTTGTATAAACTCATATTTCATGTCAGTTGACTCTTTAGGTATAATAATATATTTATGGAGTGCTAGTTACACATACTATAAGAATAACATAAAATTAATATAATATGCTTATGGAGCTGCTAAAGTCAGAAAGACACTATTCCTATATACTTTTATTAAGTAAATAGATCCTTGACATGGCATTGGAATGGATAGTAGGGCATTTTATTGACTCTCATAAAAATTAGCAAAAAAATATTTACTTCTATAATTTCATTGAATATTTTAACCGAGTTTAACTGTAACAATTATGAACTTTGTTAACACATTAATGACTTAGGCATTATATATTGTGACATAATTTTTAATAGGTTGTTTTTTCTTTGAATACAAACTAATGGTATATACTAAACAACTATTATGAGTAAGCATTGAAAAAAGTATAACCTGGAAAATCAAAGTCTATTTATGTGGTAAAATTAGTGATAATAGTTTCTAAATCTCCATCAAAAGGAATTTCATTTTAATTAAGAAAAGGAATAATTTGTTTGAAATCTCCTCTTCAACCAGTACATTATTACATATGTGTGGTTACCAATGTTAACATTAATCAGTAGTGAGCAATAAATCTGCCAGATTTAGGAATTAACCTACTAGAACTTTTTAGCAGAAAGTGCAGATCTTGTTTTTATTCCTTGTTTGCTTTTGTTCTAAGAGCTTGGAGTAGGCGAATCCACAACTGCACCCCTGGCCTGGAGACTCCTTGAAACATTATTACAAAAATATGAGAAAACTGGGCAGAGCATTCTGCACAAGGCAGTAGCATCTCGTCTCCTTGGCTTAGGAGCATTTTTGCCTAACTGGCTTCTAATGACATACAAAAAACGAAATCCTTCAGAGTTGCTGAGGGTTCTTTTGAATAATGGACGGCTAGTGGAGGCTGTAGAACTTGCCACAGACTACATTTGGGCTGTGTTGGGACATGGCAAAGAATATTTTGGACTGGAGACTGCACTGCTTGCAAATGCACCCCCTGCATGGCTTCCCTTTCAGACATTGGATCTCTTGTTGCTTGAATTGAATGATACTGGTAATGAAGATGCTGAATATAGACAGGTAGGCTGCCAATTAATAATATGAAATACTCACATGTACATCAAATGTCCAACTTAACACTCATAAGCTCCTCAGTTGTAAATATGTGAAATAAATAGTACGTAAAATTCCCAATAGCCTGCAATTATTGAAAGCTCTAGTTTTCTGTTCTTTTCTGAATGTTTCAAAATCATAAATGACAGTGCAAAGCATTAAACAGTTCATTTTCCTGTTTTACAGTTATACATTAATCTGAAGGAGCTGGTAGACCAGTATTTAGAGACTGCAAAACGTGTTTCAGAAGACAAATTCATTGCAGTCAACTCTATTCAAACAACGTGATTAAAAAGATTAAAAAATACATCAAAGTGTTGAAATTTTTTCACTATTGAAAATGTGAACTGAAACTTTTCTTCAAGAAAACCTGTGTCTATTAATATTTTGTTCTGAAATGCACAAACAGGTCCTCAACACATACCCATAGCAAAAATATATTTTGCTGTATTGCCTGAAGGAGGAGTTTGCAAAGAAGAGTAATAAAAAAAGGTCAAATATATTTTTCTCTTTCTATTCACCTCTTTTTTAATTTATTACCATCACTAATGTTCTCATATACATCTTATATCTTGTAATAATAAATAAATTATATTTGCATTAAATGAATCCAGGGACCAAGAATACAGTTTCATCCAATCAGCTGAGAAAAAGCCTTAGATAAAAACCTCATCCAGGCAACTTGAACTCAAGCAGGATTGAAACCTATGGCTTTTGCTTCATACTATGTCCTATCAAATTGGGCTTATAGTGCCATAATTTAGTTCAGTTTGATTGTTACAGTATATAACATATTAAACAATTATGATAGATAGTGTTACACAGTCTCTATATATTATTAGCAATTTCATTATAAACCCATGTATTTGTTAGATCAAGTCATTTTTAACCAATTTTTTTCAGTGTATAATGCTGATCTGCCAAGTTTAGTTAGAATGTATCTTTTGACATCTGAGTTAATTCTCTGAAGAGATTGCTTTGTGATTATTAATGCAATGTTGTGATTCATCAAATTTCAGTTTTCAATTTTTCAGGGAAGAGGGTTGGGTAGGAGATTAAAACATACACTAAAAATGGGCAAGATATGAAACTAGTCAGACAAGAAGCATATGACCTAGAAACAGTGATAGGGGAAAGTGACCTACATAGGATATCTACATTTGTCATTATTTGATATTGTACGTTTGCATTTACAAGTTCAGAGTACATGACATATATAAATAACAATTTCTCAATAGTGTTTTTAAATATTGTTTTGTTCAATGTATTTAATATTTGGAGAGCATTAAATATCTTTATATACTCTTAATGTGCTACTTTTTGAAAGCATATAAGAGATGCTTAATTATTTGTGAATATCAGAATATTGTGATAATATTTAAGGTTTATAATATTTATGAATATTGAATAAGATCTAATTGCTTTTGACTAATGGGACTTTTTTTACAACTTTGTTACACTGATTAAAGGTAAATTTCCTTAAATTTGTTCTTTGGAAATGTTTTGCAATAGGTTTCTTCTAATGGCCAATAAGATCAACATAAAAATTTGTTTCAAAGCTTCTTATAGCATGAAAATAAGAAGCAAGCTATATAGGCACATTGTCCTTGTTGGTTAAAGTAGCTTATTTAAACCAATCATTTGTTAATATAGTTTGTTAATATTTTCATAAAAATACTAATCAACAAGATGATAACATCACAGAAATAGAAATGTATTAAAGTTGGTAATAGACAAAATAATACATCAGAAACCAGGAGAACCAGATTTCAAAATGGCAACTACACTTTGAAATATTACTGATCTCTTTGACCACTGGAATTGGGTATAATCCTGATTGAAACAAGCTATCTGATTAATATTTAGATCAAAAACAGAAAATTTACTGCTGTTAATATGTAGTTCAAATAGGTATGACTTAAAGTTAAAATTAATTTCATGTCCGACTAATACAGTGAAGCAATTTATTAGCTAATGAGTCAATGTCATACTCTTATGCTCCACTTACCATTGAATTATATATAACATGTTTCACAGGCTTTTGCTCGAATCATCAGTTGTAATTTGACTGCCAGATTTGTTGTTGGTTGGATGGACTTGGCGTAGTTCTGGTGGACATTTTATGAACTTTTGGATTAATTTGTCTTCTGTTGTAGGTATGATTTGTTTACTGTGTATGCATGCAGGTACTAATTGAGTCTATTAGCAGCACTCAGAGAAATGGCAAAAAACTATATGATCAACAAATTGGTAACATCATAGAAGTGGAAATTTGTTGAAATCTTTAATGTGCAAAATAATACAACAAGTAAGTAGAAATATTATGCTAAAGATATCAGCTATACCTGAAAGATTGTCGGTTCTGGTGGTGTAGTGGTTACCATACTTGCCTCCTAAACCCAAGATCACGGGTTCGAACCCGCCCAAGACCAATGGATTTTTTCGGGCGTAAAAATCATAAGTATGGCTTCCTTTGGGAGGGAAGTAAAGCCGTGGGTCCCATGTCATACATTTACGGCAGGAAAAGGAACCTCAAACCTGAAAGAGAGGCCTGTGAGCAAAATTTGTCGGCTGTTTCACGCCCGGAGTTGAATGGGATGCTGATGACCTGAGATGTTAAAGAGCGTCCATAAATAAATCAATCAAAAAAAAAATACCTGAAAGATTCATTTCTTATTGATCACTGAAACCAGGTTAATTTTTTAATGGGAATGAATTATTTGCAGAGTTTTACTAATTTTATTTAATTATTTCTTTGCAAAATTTCTTTTCTAATGTAAGATCAGCAGTCACTCCATAAGATTTGACCCTAGCCTCCTCTTGTTCAATTTTATAGAAGACAATTTTGCCTTGAATTTTATACACTACATTCTTAATTCTAGTCTGGCTCAACTAATGTAGAATCCAAATGACTGCATTCCTTCATTTACCATGCATGAGCAATGTACAGAACTTTTGAAATGACCATTTTGTGTATCTACAATGTAACAAATATTTATGTTAGCTTGCACACCTCAATTAATCATCATTGAGTTTTGTATATTTGCCCATAATAATGTGAGAGCAAGTGTACATCAACAAATGATAGTCTGAGACTCGTTTATTCATTGCTTGCTATAGAAAATATCCTTGATCATATTTATAGCTCTGTGCATATCAACCTTCTACTAGACTCAATATTATATAATTTGCTGCCTTCTCTCAAGAGTACTGCAAATATAATCGAAAAGTCAACTGTTATCTATGCACATAGGTATATCAAGCCAAGCAATAAATACTGTCCTTGTGTGTTTATTATTGCTCATGCTTTTGGATCTAAACCTTTATCACAAAGTTTGTATCTTGCAATTTTGCCATAAGCCCATCTTTACCAACATTTAAAGAACAATTTCTCACTAAACTTTGTAATGATGTTTAACAAGCCAATGCAAGTAATCAGATGCATCAGTATGAAAGATGTCCTTTAGGAGTACAAAACTTACTTAAACATTGGAGCACTGCAGTAAAGCAAATTGAAGAATACTTTGAAAGCCATAAATGTATTTCATAAAATTAATTATTTTATTAAGTGAAAATCATTGATGTGCAAAAGCTGAAATCACTTTTATTATGTAATTCTATGCTGAAAAATGAAAAGAAAAAAGAATCTGCATAAGTTTGGAGGTCAATATAGTTAAGTGGTGAGTTTACTTGCCTTCCACTAAGATTGTCTTGGGTTTAGTACCAGCAGTGGTAAAATTTGTAGCAGTCAAAGCAATGTGTGGGCAGCTTTCCTCTGGATACTTCAATTTTCCCTTCCATTCATTCTACCAATTCGTCATCATTACTCATCTTCATCTTTATCACGTAACATAGTGTAAAATGTACAACTAGAAAATATTCTATGTGACCACCCCCTGCTGCCAGTATGCAGAACTCAATTATTCAGTTAGCTAGATCCAAATTCATCTGTATAAATTATCTTGTTAATTGCATTAATTTTGGATTTTTCACAAATTCATCCCAGGAAACTCTAAAATGAGTAGTCTAATCACTTCACAGTTACTTACATGATAGTTATATTGTTAATTTTAAGTTAACATATTAAGTTCACAATATCTGTCACCGCCATGGGTGGCCGAGGTCGTTAAGGCACGGACTTGTGAGCGGGAGGTCTGGGGTTCGAATCCTGCCAGGACCGTCCTCCCTGACTGAGGTTTTTTCCAGGTTTTCCTCAGTCCTCATAACTGGCAAATGCTGGGGAGGTACCCTAAACCCCTAAACTTAGGCCTGGAACGTTTCCTTCCTTAAAAAAAAATCCTTTCCCAATATATCATTTCATCTCATGTATTACCAGTGTTCACCACCTGTGGTGCCTCCGTAGTAAAGACAGGCGTTAAACACCATTCAAACAAAAAAAAATAATAATATCTCTCTGACTGAAATTTGTATAAAAATTTAGATTTATTCTAAAGATTTTTAAACCTTAAAGTACAGAAAGTGCTTTTTGCTAATTGTAGATTCCAAATTCATTTTTGCTATTAATAATTCATTGCATGTCATTCAGCTGAAGACCATTGGTAATATTTATGAGAAATAAAATCTTTTACAATGCATAATTAGCAAATAATTAAGGAATAGTTTGCATTATTAAATTCTGCCTAAATGTCTATTTCTGCCAGGTAAACATGCAAGCCATTTTAGAACCATCTTAACCTGACTTATCAACAGAAAATTGGTTCCTGCATTATATGTAAAGTTGTTAGATGTTAGATTGGAAAATAAAGAACATAAAATTTGGTAAGGAAGTATATATTATTATTCAGTCTTGCTTGAGATACATGTAGATATATTAATGTACATAACTGAATTAGTGCATTAGTACATTAATAACGCATGCTTTTAACAAACACACAGGCAAGCATACACACTCAAGACAGTATTAGATATATGTGGCTTCAGGTTCCTTTAGGTACAGGACTAATAGATACATAGATATGAAGCCCATGCTAAGGGCTATCATTCCCCATTTCATATTTGGACAAGTTCGAGTCATGACCACAAGGAAAAGCATCATCATCAGCACTATAGATAATGCTACAGGAAATACATAGTTTAGCTCCCAGTAATAGTTGTATAATGGTCCTGTAGCATGTGTAGTTTGGATTGCTTCATTTTTGCCCTGAGATGTGCTGAACAAATCCAGAATCCAAGCTAAGATGCCAAAAGGAAATTCACCTACAAACAGGAGTTTATATATCAGGTATCAGCATAATTCACTTATGGCATTCAGAAGCAGGTGTTCCAGCTGAAGCACCTCCAGTTTTCAATATATAAAAAACTGGAAGTGCTTCAGCTGGAACACCTTTCAGAAGGGTAAATATGATACAAAAACTATAACATAATGTAAAGTAGCTTTAAAGGTGATTCAATTAAAATTATACCTGTGTAGGGAATTACATAAGATTAACCAGGTATTTTGTTAGATACCCATTTAAGAGTAGGGGCCGAAACCTAGGCTAGAACCTTCTCTGATAAAATTATATTTTTTCAAGGAGCTTTGTACAGTGTTAATGAGCAGCACCCAAATATATTCACTCTGTATAGAGGAGTTTTACCAAATAATTTGTGATACAGAAACTAGGGTCTATTGTTTAAACATTCCATATTAGGGCATGCCACTGACCAAGGTATTTTTTTTTTTGAAAGAGAATTCTATAGGAGTATGTCTATAGTTATGAATGAAGTAAAATAAATTAATGATGGTGCAAATGAGCTCAGAGTCCTTGGCACCTTTAAGTTAACTGGCATTAATCTTCTCAAGGAAAAACTCTTGACCTGACCTGAAATCAAACCCAGGACCTCTAGAACAATGAACATTGTTTTCAATGCATTTTGTCACCAGTAAAATACTTTCATTTCATTGCTTCTGGTGTACTTCTATAAACTTCTCTCTCCTATATGGGCATGATATAAGAGTGGAGTGAAAGAGAAGTATAGTAAGCTACCTTGTTTCAGTTTTGTTACTTATTTTTATTGCAGTAATTCCTGATTACAATAATTGAAATATTAGTAAGGTAAATCATTTGTTTTTTGTTGGTGATTAAAATGAACTACAGTATGCAGTTATACTTTAAAGACAAGAAACTTAACATTAAATACACAGAAATATAAAGAAGATACAATAAAAGCAAGATCAATTGGAGTTTTTTCAATATTTCTAATGGTCACAATATGATCAACTATTACAAAGAATAATTGATGATATATATCCCACGACATTAAGAAAAAATTAGAATTGCATATTTGTTAAATTGAAGTTCTTATTGCTACACAAATACAGAGGCATGTAATTATGTGATTAGTCTAAATTTTGCAGATTGTGATAACTAGAGGATGGATTTAAGATCCAAAATTATGGTTGGAAAGGTTCTGAAAATTTATACAAAATTTGTTCAAAAAGGGTGATATAAAAGGCCTTTATTCAGAGCTAAACATTAATATTCTTTATTTAATGTAGCAAATTACATAAAGTAAACAATATTTAGAAAATAAACATGACATTTGGATTATATATAACATTTATATGTTTTCAAATATAAGTCACAGGTGCTTTGAATTCAGAATAACCTTTACATACGCAGAAACTCCACTGAATATCTACTGAAACACATGGAGAATGTTTTGTAAACACATGGAAAGGGAATTCATTGGAAGTTGCAAAGGCTTCCATATCCAGATTATTCCTCAAAATGAAATTCAAGTTTGACTTAGGCAAATCCGTCACAGATGTCAACTTCTTCCATTGTTCCTCCTTCTCCACACCTTCTTCTAAATGCTGAATCACATCAGGCAAATACCTATAGCAATGCACTTATCTCTAGGTCTTTGTTATTGAGCTATTGTTGGGATGCTTGATGGCCATTGCATCTATTGAATCCAGAGCACATATGAAACTTTTGATTTTTTCAGTTTTTGCATAAAATTGTGCAACTGATCCAAGTACCCCATTTGGTTATGACAGCGATCTGTGGTAGGTGGTGCCCTGTATACAAAAGTTGATAATTTGGGCCTTTACAAGAATTCTCTTCGGGTCAGCAATGAGTCATTTACTCTATTGTATTCCTCCCTGACTTTCATAAAAATGCAGTAGTCCACATACTATTATGTTATATGGTTGAGGTGGGATATATATTGTTGGAAAGCCAGAAACACGTAGTATGCTTGATCAGTCTCCACAAGTTGGACCTTTTCTTATTCTATGCCCTTCAGGCACTGCCCTGTGCATTAATTGAATGACTGCATTACTTTGCAGGCATTTTTCCACTTGAGTTGGTACATCTCAAACAACATGGGTTTCAGCCTTTTACCGGATAATAGAAATACCAGCACATTCAATGTATATCTCTTTGCAGTACATCAGTATTTTTATCTTACTTCATGTTTGCTGATCACTTCTTTTATTTTCTTGTGAACATTCTCACAAATTGCTTTATGTAATTTTTCTTTGGATGCTCTCATGTGGTACTGACCTTTGCTTGTAATTCTTAAGGAATGATTTGAATGCAGGATTGCTGACCTTATGAACTGAAATTCCTGACTGAACTAATGTCATGGTTCTGCACAGAACTGACTCAATGACTGCTGATCCTGAAGTAAAGGGACCTATCAAGGAGTTTGCTTAGAATGTAACTTGTGGAGTTCAACATTTTTCACATGCTTGCTGCACTGGATATGCTGGTTTATCCTGGTTTTGCTTTTTCTCATAGATCGCAATATTTATGTCACAGATGGCACATCGAAAAATTAGACCATCAATTTCAATTAATTGTCTCTTGAATTCTTTGGAAAACATTTTTAACTTTGCATTCTGAACTTTTGGCGTAGTAGAGTATTTGGACTGCAGCAACATAAAACTCAATCAATAGAGAAACTAGAGATTTGAGTCTTTTTATATAACATATGCACAAACAGCACAGAGAACTGTAATTCTGAAAAATAGCTGTAATGAATTTTATGTTTTCTCTTGCAGGTTTTGTTACATTAACTTGGAAAATATTGCGGCTACAAATTTATAAATATATCATTTTATAACTCTCATTCTACTCTACAATGGGACTATAGGATTTTATATAACCGTTCAAGAAGAGTAAAAATTGTTTATTTTTTTATAAGTGAAAATAATTTATTTTTAACCCAATTTTATAACAAAAAATGAAAGAGAAAGTTCAAAAAAGATGCTGAAGCATCAAAGAGCAGGTGAAAAGGGGAAAATTTGCTAATCTCGTGCAAGTGGAACATTTGTCTATTTTGCTTCATTTCAGGTCCTAAAATCAAATTTCAAATGGTTGGTATGAAAACAAATAAAGATGCTGCACCTTAATATTTCTTAAATAATGATAACATTAAATTATGGGTTAATGATCAGTTTCTTTTGATTGCTAAGAAAATGTCATTCTAATACAACTAAAACAAAGTTTACTTTTATTTCACTTTACTATTAATTTCTGAATATCAAATTGGAATTATTTCAATGCCCCCATACGTACAACATTTTATATTCATGATCCTATCTCAAATTACTTGTTTAAGACCTAATACAAAGTAAAAAAATTAAATGTTGTTCATTAACTCTTTGCATAACTAAAGAAACAGAGAGATGTAGTGGTTTAGGTCTGTAATGAGTGTTTTACTAGATATTTAACAACACTTTAAATTATGTTAGAATCAGGCCATTTATATAAAATATTCTTCTTTAGACTCTATATTTATTTGTAGAATATAGAGGAAATGTGATATGCAGTGATCAGTTTTAATGATATGAGATGCTCTCCTTCATTCTAAGGAGATACAAAAGTCTTGGTTTACGAAAATTAAGAGAACATTAAGAGAAACATCTCTAGCATCAATATACAACGTATCGTCCAAGTGATTGCAATAAAATAATATGTAATAGTAATAGTTTTATTGCATACTACAGATTCAGTATCTGAGTTTCAGTCATTATCTAGAAAATAACTAAAATAAACCACAATAAAATGATTACTTTTAAAAAATTACACTTTAAAAGTGCCAGCAAGCTCTGATGACTATTTCATCATCAAATCAACAGTGTGGTTGAGTTTCAAACATCATTACTTACTGTAGTAATATCCTAGTCCTTTAGAGATGGTGAATTTGTGAAGGAATGTATATGCTTTGCAGTGGAAGAATATTGTTTATACTAAATAAAAGAGTTAAAAGCTATCAGTTTGTCTACAGAAATATTGAGCAATGAATTAAGGACCTTCCTGAAGATGTATGGATACAGTAATTGACATTTCTAAAAATAGTGAATTTGTGAAGAAATGTATATGCTGTACAGTGGAAGAATATTGTTTATACTAAATAAAAGAGTCAAAAGCTATCAGTTTGTCTACAGAAATATTGAGCAATGAATTAAGGACCTTCCTGAAGATGTATGGATACAGTAATTGACATTTCTAAAAATAGTGAATTTGTGAAGAAATGTATATGCTGTACAGTGGAAGAATATTGTTTATACTAAATAAAAGAGTCAAAAGCTGTCAGTTTGTCTACAGAAATAGTGAGCAATGAATTAAGGACCTTTCTGAAGATGTACGGATACAATAATTGGCATTTCTAAAAAAAAAAAAATTCTGTACCATAGCAGTTTATGGGACCATTGTTATTAATTGATCATTATACATACCAAATAGTCATTTTTGTAAGAGGGATTAAATGAAAATATGAAAATGAAAGGAGACTTATGAGATTTGGCTTCCATAAAAAATACAGTAAAAGGCATAGATACTTTTACTTGTGTGGTAGATTAATAAATTAAAGTTCATTGCAACAAATAATGGTCCGGCATTGGTACGCTTGAATTAGTAATACTTTCTTAAGAGCAAAACATTGTTTTAAGAGTTCTGTTATGAAAATGGGTATTAAAACAGTACCTGAAAAGGTACTTTCATACATTTTTATTCATGGTTTAATAATTTGGTGCTCCTTGAACTTTTTTCCTAGTTATTAGTTACAAGATATTAAATGAATGTAAACACTCTTGCTCCTGATACTCATTTAGTTTAATGTAATGAACACAGAATAAGTATGAAAATAAAAGGAATGTATGTGATTTATATATGCCAGCAATGCTTTTAATTTGTGAAAGTTAACAAATCTTGGCAAAGATATCAATCCTGATTCAATTTGAAGGGTTCTCTAAAACTTAATGTTATACAAGCAGTAACTATAATACAATTACTGAAACTTGACTTGGTGTGAACTGAATTATGAGTTTTATAGGCCTTGGGATGGATTGTTCATAGCAGTTATAGTTAATTGTTCTGAAAATCATCTATCATAATCTTTAATATTTTAAAAATTTCCAGACATAATATTTTCACTGCACATACAATGCATGCTTCTATAACACTTTCTTGCACCAAGACACTTTCCATTTCTCAAGTAAACTTCAATAGCACACTGAGATAAATAGGATCAGCAATGCTATTCAAATTTTACAACACTTCTTAATTGCTGAAGGGAGGCTAACAAAATAGAAAATGGTAGGGTGGGAAGATAACATAATTTTTTTCTTCATCTTCAAGAAACTGAAGGAAGGTTCGAAGGAGAGTTACAAATAATAGCAATTGTTATGCTGATCCTTTTGTCCCAAACATTGCATGTAACTATGTGCATTACCTGGATCGTCAGAAATGGAATGAAAACATTCTGTTAGCCGTAGTTTCATGAATTAACTGCTATGCACAATGAAATAAAAATAGAATATTGCTGGTGGGTGACGAATTACTTGAACTCCACATATTGAAAAATTTATGATACAAAAAGAAGTTAAAAAATCAGGAATATCTACACAAAGACAGTGGCAACATGAATTATTTTACAACATAATTAAAATATTATTTAAAAACTAAATCTACAATATTGTTGACTACTGTGTAGCCTAGTGGTAGCATTTGCAAGTGGCAGGCTCAGGTTTGATTTCCAGTTGAATAAGTTTCCTGACATGTTTTTTCAGGGGTTTTCCCTCAGTTCTTTAGGTGAGAAACCTAAGCCACAAAGTCCCCTGAGCTCAGTGCGTCAAATTATCATGTATTATTCATCTGGCACAACAGACTTTCAAGTTGCTGAGTCAGGATTAAAAAAAAAAAAAGAAAGAAAACAACAATATTGTAGTTTGATTTATCAAATCATATTTCTTAAAGAATGTTAGTTAAAATGTAAAATATGGCAATTTTTAACTTGATTAATTTTATTTCTACAATTATGTACTTATATTTTCATTTTAACTGGAAATGAATCAGTGTGCTAATAAATTTGTTTTTTAAGAAATTCTTACCAAAATAAATGCAGTTATTTTTTAAAATCAGTATCTAATATCTGCTGTTCCCAGAATTAATAAAGAATTTATTTCAAAATTGGTTTTATGTGAAGTTTGTGTCAACATACACACAACTTCATTGTCATTACAAGCTTTACTTATTATTACAAATATATTTATTTCATTTTTAGTTGTTTAGTATTGTTATTTTATTGCATTTTCTAATACTTTATTTGTATTCATGTTAATTGTATAGTAGGTGAGCTTAATCTAAGTTAGCAACATCAGTGCATGGATACTGTCTTCTTTTCCAGCTTTCTGTTGCTCTGTTGCTATGCCTTCCTCCCTGAGAGCCCATGAGTTGACTGAGCCTGAAAGAACAATATGCCCCACTAAGACCTAGTAAATTTGAAATAGTTTATATCCATAAATTAAAGTTATTTATTTGTTAAATTGTTTGACTTTTGTTTTAAGAAAGAGATCTAAAAGGTTGTGCAAATACACATATGTTAAAGATAGGCTCGTTAGAATAGAATTAAAATGGGATAGAGCCAGAATTCTATTTGTTTTTTGTTGGTTAACTGTTTTGTTTCATAGGTAGAATCTTGGTTCAGTGGTTAGACTTCTCGCCTCTGCAAAGTGGTCCAGGTTGAGTTTCATTGGCCATAAATGTGCACAGCAGATATGAGCAGATCATTCAGTTTTTCCTGCTTTCACTTTGCTGTTATTTCATCATTACTGTCAATCCTCATCTTATTTTTCATCATAGTATGCTGGCTGTCAGTACGTGCATTGTAAATGTATTACCTTCTGCCCTCTACAGCCCAAAGTGCCTGGCTGGTACATGAGTTAGTGTTAATGTTCCTCACTTTGTTTTTTCATTTAAACGTATAATGAAAAATGCAGCAAATCCTCACAACATATGCATGCACACACATCATACACACGCTATCTCTCTCTCTTTCTCTCTCTCTCATTGTTCTTTAAAAAAAGCTACTACAGCTCAAAAACCTGCATGCCCTTAATGGACAAGTAGATTCCTTAAATACAAAACTTCTGGATTAAGTTAATATTGATACCTTTAGTCACTTTTTCAACTCAAAAATATAATTTACGCAATTTTTTTCCCAAAAAGCTCAGCTAAATAATAGTAATGTTAATTTTTTTTAATTAGTTTTAAACATATTATTTTTTGCAAGATGTTTTATACTGTAACTAGTGATTTATTAGTGCAGTATTGATTAACCTTCCCTTGAAATGAAATTAAACTATCTGATAATACAAATGCCTTAACAACCGTTTTGTAAATCAGTAATATATAGTCATGTTATTCAGCATTATTTTAATATTTACATATACTAATTACTTTACTTAATGTAGGCAAATAAACACTTAAAAATTAGCTAATATTTTGAGTATCTACATAAATGCTGCAGGACATAAATATATAGTATATTTTTAAAAGATATTCATTACTGTATTGATTTATATGCAATTTTCTACAGCACTAATGTGCTTCATTTGTTCATTAAGAGATTTAGAAAATGACTATCAGGTTTCTTTTTACTTTGCAAACTTCCATGAATACTTAAAGCCAAGTAATAATTAAATTCATTTTTATGTATATCAAATGCCTTAAAACAATAAACAAATGAAATTTAAAGCATACTTTAGAGCTAATTTGCCTGTAGAACTCAGTCTTTCTCATATAAGTGTATAAAACAAAATTTTTAAACATTTCATCTAATTTTTCTATGTCAAAATATAAACTTTTGAAAATGGACCAAATTATACATTCCTTAAATGTGCCTTGAATAATGAATAGTTATTTAAATACTTGGTTCTTTGTGACATATCAACCTAAATCTCACTTCTCTCACAGAAAGCACTCAGCCATGATATTTTTATCATTAAAATTAAAATAAAATATATATCTGATCAGGTATATTTTTCAGTCTTAAGTGTTTCAGTAAGTAAGACATTATACAGAGCATCAGAATAAAAACTATGAATACCTCTGTTACCTTTGGATGGAATATCCTCTTTAGAGTAGGGCAGTACCCCCATTTTTGTCACATATACTCTGCCATAGCTATAAGTTTGTTGAATAACCTTTTGGAATAGGCATGTATAATACCTATATTGTAATCATATGTTCAGTCTTACTGTCAACATAACATGTTGGGAGCAGCTCATAGCTCGTTTGAACTGCATATCACCCAAACAGAGCAAAGGTCAAACTTATTGACTGGCACACAATATCTCACATTTATTGTATTAGGAAATATAGCTCATAGGTCAGCTTCTAAGCAGCAAATGTTATTTGGAAAATTGTTTGCTGCAAATATGGCAAATTTTTTCCTTTATACGTTTAAATAATATATCTTTCAACAGATTAAGGTGAAATCTGTCACATGCCAATAAGGACTTTTGTCAATTTAAAATAATCCAATTTTCACTTTTACTGCATACCATTTTTCTTCTTTGATAAGTTAGGTTTACAAATTACCTGTTTCTAGAATTAGATTTTCAGTTCTTTTTAGTGTTAAGTGGCTTTATGGAGATTAAACAATTTATGCTGATAGTGTAGTTTTTTTTACATATACAGAGGGTGCCAAAAATGTATACACACTTCAAGAAAAGAAGAAACTGTATTAACAGTTAACAAAACTGAATTCACCCAAACAGAAAATGATGAGCACTAATCATTTTAGACTTTTACAGTTACAACAGTTGCTCAAAATGCCCACCATCGGCATCATTGTACTTCTGAGTACGTTGAACTACTGATTGAGTAACATTTGCAAAAGTATCCTCAGCAATTGCAGCACATGCCATTTCAATTTTTTCCAAAGTACTGCCAGTGTAACTGGTTTTCTACAGTATACAGTATTCTTAAGAGTTCCCCATAAGGTAGATGTCCAACAGAGTTAGATCCGGAGAATGAGGTGGAAACCCAATCAAAGCTCTTTGTACTATCCAGTGCCTTAGAAGATTGTCATCAAGGTACGCATGTACATCTCAGTGGTAATGTGGTAGTGCACTATCCTGTTGGAAGTAAAATTCCTCATTTCTATGAATGGCAGGTAAGACAGATGTGCATATCATGTTAAGGTACACTGAGCCAATTACTGTTCCTTCAAAAAAGAATGGTCCGATTAGACCCCTAGATGACAACACACCAAACATTAACTCCAGGTAAATTAACAGCCTTTTCCAAAATAACATGTGGATTGTTTGCACACCAGTAGACACAATTATGCCAGTTAGCAGTTCCATTCAACTTAAGTTGTGCCTCATCAGACCAAACAACTTTCCCTATGAAGGCCCCATCCTCTTGCACCACGTTTCAAAACCACTTACAGTACTGCATTCTCCAATCAGGGTCATCTTCATTCAATGCATGCAAAAGTCTTGGGATGAAAGCTTTCAACTTTGCTGTTTTAATGATACGACATACGCTGATTCTGCTAATCTCAGTCTCACATGCACATTGCTTTGTAGATTTCTGAGGTGAGTGCTCAAAATGTTCCAAAACCATAGCCGAGGGCGCAGGGCTTGTTGCTTTGCAAGTGTGAACATCGCATACAGTACCATGAGTCTCAAATGGGTGCAATTGTTACTCCCGTTAGTGGTTCTGTTATGTACACACATCTCCATTGCCTTTGAACTTCAACAACATTCTTGGTTTTCCAATACCACTTCCAAATTGCTTTCTGCTGTTCAAACGATAATCTTGGCTCCATTTTGTTGTAGCAATGCTAGCATAATGTAATGTGAGTCACACAGAATGTCAAACAATAATCTTGACTTCATTTGTTTATTGTTGATTTACCTGTCAGGTAGCAATGCTATCATAATGTATGTGAATCACATCTGTTTCCAGAACATCATACTACACATTACTGTTGTTTTTTGATCCAATTTGAAATATATTAAATAGATATCTATTGTGAAAGTGTGTATACTTTTTTTGGCACCCTCGGTACTTTTGGTGACACAGGAAAGTTGCTATAGTGGTGTATTTTTTGTGGTTAGGGTATATTCTTTGTGTTTTGTGGTGTGCTTTATAGTTCATTAATAATATATTGTATGAACTTTACTGGTGTTTTTGCAGCATAATTTTATCACATAATTCTGCATAGTTATAAAATAAAAATAATTTACATAGGGAACCTATTATTCTATGTAAGTAATAACCAGAATTTGTTTTTTTTTCCCTAGTCTTTTTTTTTTCTTTCTTTCTTTCTTGTGGACCATGGTCTAATAGATGAAATCATGTCACCATGTTACCTGACAGAGAAGTGGGTGAAATATATGACATGGCTTTGTCTATTACACCATGCCGTACAACCCCAGAAACACTCCTTTGAGAGACAAACAGGAAGAAATAGAAAGGAAGGGATTATATTTTATTTGAAATTAAAATTCTTTAGTCTTTCTGGAGACTAATAATCCCAATTAAGAAATTTCTGTAAATGTTCATCTAACAGACTTACCACTGTTATCTTTGTTTTTATTCATAGCATGGTAGAAATATGCATAAAAAACTAAATTCTAATTAACAGACAGATAGCGGTTTTTGCTCATTCCGATTTCAGATTGAAATTTTGATAGCAACATCAAATCTCAATATGTTTTGGCAATGTTCAGCAGGTTTAGTACAATGTAGGTAGACAGAATGTCATCATAAGTCAGTAAAATTAAAAAAATAAACTGCATTTCTGTAATATGACAAATTATTTTTACAAAATCACTCAAATTTCACTAATTTTGTTCCACTTACTTGGACATGTTTCAAAGGCATGTTTTTTACAATTAGGGCATACTGAATTAAAAAAATATAACATTTTGTGCAGTTATCAGGTTTTATTGCTATCTCATTTTTTAAAAGACATTTCAGAATAACTAATAGTTATAAATCTATACTAATTATGGTTTTAAAGCAGACATATATTTGGATGAAGTATAAAGTACAGAGACAGACACACAAGATAGATAAACACCATTATTTACTGATGAGCCAGAGTCTGGGGTTCAGAAGCAGTTAAGAAAAAGTTTATAAAGGGATTAGATTGGTGTACTTTTCTTTTTGTATAATATTATATATTTGAGTGAATTTAATATTATGTAATTTGTGGGGTACGTTTTCAATAAATTTAGAAGTAGAGGGATTTTTTTTCTTATATCTTTTTTGAGAACAAATATTTCAATAAACTGAATATAATTCCACCTTTTAAGAATGTGTATTATACTAATTGAACCTGATATAAAGAACTGTGTGCTTCAAAACAAAGCCAAGAATTGTACCAAATTTTTATCATACATATATATATGTCCTGAAACTCCAGAAGTAATATACATATATGAGTTGAACTTATTTAGAAAACTGCATGTCTCAAAACAAGCAATACATGAACCACATAGAGCATCTGTTGTAGGTATCTATTTAAAACAAGTTGAATTTCAAAGCATGTTATAGTGTTTTTATTATACAAGGGATAAAGCATAAGTCATGGCAACTATTTTTTTCTTATGAGCATGGGACAACACAAAAAATCTAAAATACATGATTGAAAGTGTATGGAATGTACTTTTGAATGAAGTCACCAGATGGTATATATGAGCAGAGCTGCATGTCTCAGCATGCCCCAAATTTCAGTTGGTGAGTGATAGAGGTCAGGAATGGCAGTCACATGCTTATGTGAAAATAAGCATTTCTCCATGACAGGAATGCCGCACACAGCTACAGGAAGCACTGGGTATGCATTCCCTGCCCTATGCAACGGTGGCGAGGTGAACAAGAGGCCTATCCACTGTTATCAATGAACCATCAATGTACTTGGAGACTGCTACACACCGTGGATTACTGTAATGAATTTGCAATCCTATGTAAGTACTTGTGTGTAACTTTTGCTCATGCCGTAATAAACTGATGTTGTCCAATTGCATGTGTTTTGCTTCTTTACTAAGAGGGCCACCTACATCCAGCCTTCCGTTGATGGCACCACTCAGCAGTAAATGCCATATGCTTTCAATGCTTCATGTTGTCTCTTGTTTGCAAGAAAAAATAAAATGCCATAACTTTATCTCTCATATCAATAAATTATAAAAAACAGTTTTTATAATTTGTCATGTGCTAACTTTAATTCATTATATAAAATATAGTGAACTTTTGTAACAGTGGTGTCAAATATTAACATTTTTAAAAAATGGAGTCGAAATTGTAACATACATACCACTAAAATTCAATAAAATGGAAGACTAGTTTCGGGAGCCCTCGCTCCTATCATCAGTTCCTGGTTGACTGCCGGTCTTGTTGTTTGTGGTAGGTCGATTCATCTCTGGTGGAGGTTTAATGAACTTTTGTATTAGTACATCACTTGGCAGGATTTCGAAATTAAAAACTTCCTCTTTATTCTTCCAAATATAGATGTTTTCCCAGACTAAGTTCAGTTTTTCCTTTTATATTTGTAAGTAATTTGGGGTTTTTATTAATGTTATGTTGTTCTTTCCAAAAGTGCCAAGCTACCGCCGATTTTTCTTCTTGTTTTTGGTTTATATTTATATTTATAACACATTAGGAATATAAACCAAAAACAAGAAGAAAAATCGGCGGTAGCTTGGCACTTTTGGAAAGAACAACATAACATTAATAAAAACCCCAAATTACTTACAAATATAAAAGGAAAAATTGAACTTACAGTCTGGGAAAACATCTATATTTGGAAGAATAAAGAGGAAGTTTTTAATTTCGAAATCCTGCCAAGTGATGTACTAATACAAAAGTTCATTAAACCTCCACCAGAGATGAATCGACCTACCACAAACAACAAGACCGGCAGTCGACCAGGAACTGATGATAGGAGCGATGGCTCCCGAAACTAGTCTTCCACTTTATTGAATTTTAGTGGTGTGTATGTTACAATTTCGACTCCATTTTTTAAAAATGTTTTAATTCATTATATTTTTAAGTTTTTTATAATAATATATTAGCACTCTTTGACAGTAAAAATGCCATTATTATGGAAGAAAGGGCTTTTTCAAGGGCTTTGGTGTGTTTTTTCTTTGCTCTAATCCCCAGGATTTCAGGAAAATAATCTAAATGTAACCTGAAGAAGGCATCTTTATGGACATAGGTGCACCATCAACCTTAAAGCATTACAGTTCTTTAACAGAATATTCTTACTCTGGCTTCCTCTTTCTATTCAAAAAGCTCCTGAATGAACTTGAATGCAAGTCAAGCATTCATTATTCTCATCCCTCATTAGCCTCCATATTAACCAATGCAGGTAGCCGAGTCTTCACAGAATTTGTGAATGGAAAGTTTGAGGTTCGATTCTCATTAGGAACATATCCTCCCTGAGGTTTTCCTGGTTTTGCTCAGTCCTAATCAATGGCAAATGCTTGGGAGGTTCTCCAAACTTAGGCCTGAATGCTTCCTTCCCAAATAAAACACTCCAACTTATCATTTATCCTATATATCACCGGTGTCCACTGTTCGTCATGTGTCAGTATGAAAACCAAGCATTTAATCCTATTCAAAAAAAATATTCTCATCGAATTTAATATTTTTCATAAGCTCCATGACCTGAGGACCATAAAAACACTAACCCTTAGTTTATTATTGACATGTGAAATTTCTGATTCAGAAAATTAAAAGTTCTACTTTCTTTATTTAGTGCCTTGATTAAATTTCACGATCACCTCCATATAGTTGTAAAGTTTGTGAACACTAATCCGGAGATCCTGGATTCTATTCCCAGTCAGGTCAAGCTATCTGGTAAGGTTTTTTTTTCAGAGCTTTTCCTTACCCTGAGAAGATGAATGCCAGATAGCTTTAAGGGACCAGGGATTCCAAGCTTATTTGCATCATCAATAATTAATTCATTTCATTTATCACTATAGACTTAACCTACAGTATTTACATGCAAACTATAGATGTCACAAGATGACAAATGCAGTATACAATAAAAAAAATGCACATTAGACCAAGTTTGATGTGCAGCTATGGAAGTAGAGTTTTCCTCCAAACCACAGGCACATCAGAATCTAAAAACTTCTGCTGCAAACTTTCAAAACACATTTTGTAACATACATGAGGAGCAAACCCTTTGTCCTGGTCACCAATTATAACAGCAAAATAGACATGATACTTCCTATTTGGCATAATATGGCAGTGCTATGGTTAGACTACTTGCATCTTATTGAAGTGACCCAAGTTCAATTCCTGTGGCCACAAGTGGAATTTGTGATGTACAAAGCAGCATCTGGGCAGGATTTCTCCAGGTTCTCCAATTTCCCTGCCCCTCATTTTGCCACTGCTCCATCATCTAGCATAATATTTGCCAATTTCTTAGTGCACATGCATTCAAATTAACTATCTGATGGCAAATGGTAAGCTGGGCATTAGCAACCATCACCAACCATCATTTGGCATAGGGGCTTTATCATACATATAGCAAAATCAGTCTGAGGACCGATATTTTAGATATGAGTACAAAATTTTGAGCCGATCAAATCTGCATCTCCAAGGAAACAAGGTCATTTAAACCCTCCTCTTCCTCCTTACAGAGACACCAGCTTTGGCAATGTCTCAAGCATAATTTTCTAGGTCTGAACCAAGATCTTACTTCCATATTAACTGTATTTATGGATTATAACATGTGTTTAATGTATATAAGATTGTGGCTAAGTCCACTTTGTGACAAACTTATAGTTTTATAGCTGTTATAACTATGTTCATAATATGACGGGCATTTGAAATGATTTACTATAGTAGGTTTTTGTATCTTATTTATTATGGAACATGGCTCAATGCATATGAGATCTCCCAATGCCATCACAAAACCATTGCTTGGAAGTACACCACAACTCATGGACAGTTGCCTGAATTTCCTCATTGTTGTCAAATTTTTACCTCGCAGCAAGTCATGTTGCATAATCAGAGCAAGATCTGGTGAATATTATAGGCACAACAATGAACCCCAGCGATGCCAACTTTGCGGTCAGTGTAGCTAGTGTTGGGCTGTGCATTGTCATGTTGGAAAAACACTCCTGTCAACCACTTCCCCTTTCCCATTGCTGAATCCTGCATATAAGATATAAGGTCTCATAGTACACCTTGTTGACAATTTGTCCTTGAGAGAACCAATCCATTAACAATATGCCTGAAGCATCTCAAAAGACAAATATCATCTGCTGGCAGACTCCCTGGATGTTTTTATTGCACGGATTGGATTTTCTTCTTTGGTGTGTGGTAGTGAAACCATGACTGATCACCAGTCACTGTCTTTTCCAAAAATATCCAGATCTTCATTATGCATTTCCAGTACCAAATGACAGACTTCAACCCTTTTGTTCTTCTATTCCTGTATCAAGTCCAGTGGAGCCCAATGTGTACACACCTTTTTCAAATTTAATAGTGTGCATGGCCAAAGCCTGTCTGACATTCCAGTTCAATACTTATGTGCCTGTGAGCCATAATCAATTCAGACACAAACCCAATATTCCTGGAAGATCGCAATGTTGATGGAAGCCAATACTAATATTCTAGTGTTCAGGTTCCCTATCACTGGCAAACCCACTGACCCAGTTGTAAATGGTCTTCTATACAGAAGTTCCTTGACCACATACTGCAGTTATGACATCTTTCCACAAAAACCATTCGTCCATCTTTTCCACCTCTTTCTTTACTTGACAACAAATGAACAGTTCTTTTGCCCCATACTCTACTTAAACTCTGGCAAGCTATCAGTCCATCACCCTATCAAGCACATGCCCATAGATTGCACAGTCCTCATAAAACATCACTATTTTAAATCATTTTCCAATTCTCCTTATATATACCTATGTTTCATAAAGTAAAATTGAGTTAGTATAACCTGATTGGGCAAAATAAGCTATGTTTTATGAATCAATTCATGTGATATATGTTGTACTAAACACTCTTATTGCTTTGCTTTGCTTGTGTGATATTTGGAACCGGTTTTGAAGACCTTGGGCTGAAGATGAAGATCTTTGAAACCAGTTCCAAATATCACACAAGTAAGTGAAGCAATAAGGGTGTTTAGTACAACATATATCACATGAATTGATTCATATGACTTGGCTTCACTGTGTTAGTTCCATATATATTTTTTAAAATAATTTCTTTTTTAAAAGATATGTTTTAATTGAAGTTATGTTTTGTTTCAATATTGATATTAAATTTGGAATCTAACACAGTAAAACATTCATCATTAACCTCTTATAAGATTTAGTTGAACTACAAGCTCTTAATGCTTGCTTACTTGTCATAATATATAGAACCAGTTTTGAGAACATTCTCATCATCAGCTAAGCTAAAGTCAACTCAGTTGATGATGAGAACGATATGTTCTCCAAACTGGTTCTATATAATTATGACAAGTAAGTGAAGCATTAAGAGTGTGTAGTTCAACTAAATTACAATAATATCAATATATGATTGGCTTCACTGTGCAAGTTCCAATTAACATTTTAATTTAATTTAATCTCTTGTAAGTTTAACTTCTTGAAAAAACTCTCTTCCTGGCTTCATTTACTTGAGATTAAATCAGAACATGTTTCATGAACCTTTGTCTATATCCTGTGTTGTATAACAGCTGAGGATGTGGACAAAGGTCCATGAAACATGTGCTGATTTAATCTCTCAAGTGAATCCAGGAAGTTTTTTTTTTTTTTTTTTTAAATAGTTCAATTCACAAGAGATTAAGAATTTAAAATGATTGAGTCAAATTTGTAACACTTATGTCACTAATATTTTAAACACGCAAAACTAAGTTTCTGGAGCTAAACGCTTCCATCTTCAGTTCCAGAAAAATATTAGTGATGTAAGTGTTACAAATTCAACTCAATCATTTTAAATGCTCAGAATTAAACATCATTGTTACAAAAGACCACCATATTTAACTCACAAGAGATTATTTAGTGATTTGTTGTTTGGAAAACTTTTAACAGGAAATTATTTTAAATATTTAGTTTGATTTTTTTTTAAAAAAAATGTTTAAGAACTATCGAAATTACACAAATTCGAAAATTCTAATTGGAACTAAACACAGTGAAGTTTTTGAAATGTATATAATCAACTACTTGTCGTCTAAACACTCTTATGCTTCACACTATTTTTGAAAACAACGGGACCGGTTTCGGAGCGACATCCGCTCCATTCTCGACCAACTCGACGACTGATTGGAGAAAAATCAACGGTTATGAAGAACTGCGGTTCTGCCCTGGTGGTACTTCTATGAACTGCAAATTTGTATTGCATTCTCCCGTCAAGTCGAAATTCAACAGATGATCCCTATGTTTATAAATAAAAATCTTATCCCATGTATCCAATTCTATGTATCCTTGTGCTTCTTTTAGTAACTTTATTTCTTGTTGTATGTCGTGATTATCAATCCAAAAATGGTGTGCAACTGCCGTCCTATCTATCTGTCTATGCTATTTATTTATAAACATAGGGATCATCTGTTGAATTTCAACTTGACGGGAGAATGTAATACAAATTTCCAGTTCATAGAAGTACCACCAGGGCAGAGCCGCAGTTCTTCATAACCGTTGATTTTTCTCCAATCAATCGTCGAGTTGGTCGAGAATGGAGCTGATGTCGCTCCGAAACCGGTCCCGTCATTTTCAAAAATAGTGTGAAGCATAAGAGTGTTTAGACGACAAGTAGTTGATTATATACATTTAGTTTGATGTTGGAACTTCAATATCATTTTGTTTTCTGGACTTGTTTCAAATACACTAGTTCATCCTCAACTGCTTGGGATTGGAGAAAGTAGTTGTGAATGAATGCAAATTTTTGAAAAACATGTTCAGAAAATACAAACTTAGTGAAGCTCTTAGTGTCAAAAATTCAATCAAATATTGTAATTTAAAATTAATTATATTTTTTTTAATTCAGCATGCATTAAATATTGATCTCTTGATCTTGGAAAAAACACTTTTAAATGCAAACTGGTATTTTCAAGGGTGCTACTGTTAAAAAAAGAAGAAAGAAAAGTTCCACATATATACTTTGGAGTCCTCTATACAAATACATTTTATTTAACTATAATCTCTCTCCTTCAATTCATTTACAGCCTGCTTCAAAGTGAGTAAAACAAACAGGTTATAGAGGATTCACTTTGATATAAAGATTTATTCCATGCATAGCTTTGCTACAAGTACACTTGAAACAAACAAACATAACTGAAGTGTGAAATGCCAAGAACACATTCATGTGTTCTAATGTCAGAATTTATTAATGATAATTTTTCATTTGAAAATTATGACTAGCAGCAATAAGAGTACCATAACAATAGTCCTTTGCTAATTTTGCTAAGGAGTTAAAGGAAAATTATTTCAGCTAGTTTAACTAAAGGAAGAACCAACAAGAAGAGCATGGGATAGAATGGTAACACCACAGGTTCAATAGATGGTTGAGGCAAATCAGTTGCATTTTTTTTTCTTTTAATGACCATATAAATACTGCATTGCTTTCTTTTGTAAGCCTATAAAAATGTTATATCTTACAAATGCAAGATAGAAATCTCCACAAATGAAATGTATAAGCTCTGAAATGTTGATTAGAAGTATCACAAACTGAGACAGCTGAGATGTTAATTTTGTAATTCCTGATATACTTTACCCATTTCATATCCACACGCATTACAACATTCTATTTCACCTCCCCATTGTCTTTATTTCACAGGAACTTCACATCTAGTGATGTACTTGTAAAAATGCCCTCACTGTTTCTAACATTGTTTTATAACATTTGCCATCTCTGTGCATTTCAGTAGTAACATAATTTTTTAAAAAAAACAAGAAAACTGTCCCTGGAATTGTTTCAGTTCTTTGATCATTTTCGATTCTGCAAAGCATTAGATAGCCAGTCCATAGCAGAATCTAGACCTTCACCCTTGGTAGCTGAAGTTTTGAATATCTGGAAAGTTCTATTCTTAAGGGCATCCAAACCAAGAGCCTGATGAACCTCTGCAACACTCAGCGCTCCCTCAATATCTTGCTTGTTAGCCAGAACAACCAGGATTGCTCCTTGCAACTCATCTTCCTGAAATAGAATCCATAATATGCTTGAAGAAAAATTTATGGAAAGAATTTTAGTAATAATAATACAAAGAGATTTCAAAAAAATAGCTCAAGCTGAAGGATACTCAAACTTGTTCTGCTACTGCAACATCTCACATTATATTTCTAAATTGCTATACTTCTATTTCACTGAAACACAACTTACTCTCAGCATGTAAAGCAGTTCATCTTTTGATATTCCTATTCTATCTCTATCAGCTGAATCCACAACATAAATTATTGCATCTGTGTTTGAATAATAGCATCGCCAATAAGGTCTGTAACAACAAAATTGTTTCAGTACAATTATTTAGGAAATCACATCTTTCTTTTTCTGATTTTATTAAAACACATACCTTTAAGGTTATAGTTTTAACAAAGTATGTGGTTTATTTATGTCAGACATTTTTTTCATGGAAATTAATTAATTAATTAAGGCTACTGAGGGAGTATCTAGCAAGAGCAACTATTAATTTAAGGAGATCTTTGTGAAGTTGGCAGCATTTATAATAAAGTCATAACTCATAAATAACTCGGAAGCACGTAGCTTGTTTAATATTTCAACCATGGTGAGCATCAACCCAATCAAGACAGTATAATTGTATGATCCAACCTCAGAAGTCAGCAGTGCTATTATCAGGGTGGAGAAATTCCATGGAAGAATATAGACGTATTTGGTGGTTGGCAAAAATGCCACTAATGGCCATTTTCATATTTAAACATAAAGAATGGCTGCACGTGTTTAAAAATTTACAAAAGTTATACATTGCAGCTAAATTTTTAGGTTTACAATTTTTTTATTTAAAGTATATTTTTATGGGTTTGGTAAAAAAAATGCATGCTTAATGTAAAATCTACTGTATTACCCCCAATTACTTCCAATATCAAATAGTTCAGTAGCTCTGAGAAGATTTATTCATAATAATAATAATTACAATAATAATTGTTGGGAAATATTTACTGAACATAAATAGAGTAAGGATTTAAAATCATTCATTATTCACAAAATGACTGCTAACTAACTTGACCCCTACTGCCATTATTGTCATTTCTGAACTCGTGGTCCTACAGCACTTCATCTTAAATCTTGGGTTCATTAGTACAGAAAAAGTGACCAGGATAATTGGTAATTTCTTAAGATGTAGATTGTGTACTATACAAAATAGGAAACACTTTCAGTATCTTCAGGATTAATTTACCTTATTTGAGTACCCAAATTTTAAAATGGTGAAGTTCACAGTGAGGACTGTTGGGGAGAGGGTCATGCTGGTAAGTGGCCAAATTGCAAATGGACAGTTTTAAATGTGCTTCACTGTATGGCTACACACATTTATCTTGGGTCTTCCTATGCACTTTCTACAGATTAAGGCAGTTGTTCCACTGGAAGATCCTTACTTCCTGCTTTGTTGATCATTAACTTGCTGAACTATTACTAGTTGCACTCAGTAATCAAATACAATATATATATAAAAGTAGAAAGATGATTTAAAGAACTTAAATATGAAATTAGTATTGAAACACAAATCCAAATGGAAGAAAGAATGATTGAGAAGTCTTTGAAAATATTGGGGAATTTTATAAGAGCAACTTATCCACAGAAAAAAAAGCTACAGAACTCTTTTAAATTAGAAACTAGCTGTGATTGTTCAAATGGTCACTTATATAGAATGGGAATTTCACCCACAAACATGTACCATCTGCAGAGACAATGTAGCAATGAATAATGACCACTTCTTCACTGCAGAAGGCTGATTGTCATCTCTCTACTCCGAAGCTAGAGGGAAAATGGTCTAGCCAAGTTCCTGCCATTTGATGACAGCAACACTAGTACCTATTACTTGTCATCATTATTAATAATGGTACACAACCAAGCAATATATAACATTATAATTCAACTATAACACATGTTTAATCAGTAATAACATTAGAGATTACACTTTTACTAATAATTTCTGATAGAGAATTTTACCTTATGCTTGTCTGTCCTCCTAGATCCCAAACTTGAAACTTAAGGTTTTTATATGTTACTTGTTCTACATTGAATCCAATTGTTGGTATAGTTGTAACTACTTCACCAACTTGCAACCTAAAATTTAAAAAAGTACATATCTTAAGATGTGAAACCAGTCTTCACATTATTTTTTTTTAATTAATAGTAACTGACGAGTGTTGCATTTTGTTTTAGTATCAAAGTTGCATACATGTTATCGTAATTTGGAAAATTGTATTGATCTGTCAAATTCTAATGTTTGTTCATTTCACAGTTTGTCGTTTTATCACCTGTAAAGTATTGTGGTTTTTCCAGCACCATCTAAGCCCAAAATCAGAATTCTCATTTCCCGGCTTCCAAGAAGGTTCCGAAAGTAGCTCAACAAACCTCCTAAAAACAGAATCAAAACATAACCTCGAACTGCAAATGGGTCCTTCAATTAGTCATTGGCTTTTCCTTATCCTAGAGCAACCTATATTTAATTCTTCCTTTTTACGTTAATTTATATCTTACAAATTTCACACCATTAACATACACCAATTTCTCGCAACCTATTGGTTTTACTACTGATCTAATAAGCTATAAGCCCTAAGGATTTATAAAAATTCACGTACCCATGTTTTATAACGATGAGCACTAAAAGTGAAAAAATAGCAACAAGGATAAATCTTAATTTAAATTATACAGGCACCACTGTTCTTAAACCTTAATTATGTAAATAGTCAATACAATACATATGTACTAAACAACACATGAAGTTTGACGTGTACTACACAACTCTGCCAACTTCGAAATAGAAACTATCTTTGCTCACATGATTACAGCATTTTCTTGGCGTTAATATTTTCTGTTAACAGCTAATTTTTCTCAATAACTGGAACTCCTGAGTATTTTCGAAAACGGAGAAATATATGCCAGATTGCCATATAAATTAAATAATTTATCAAAACACATGAGCATATTATGGGCCTCTGTCTTAAATTATTATTATTTTGTTTGAAAAGTGTGAATATTTTCCGTAAACTATTACAATTTGTTAAAATAATTAACTGTAACACTGGCGATTTGCGTAATAAGTGGGGAAAATAAGCGGAATTACCGAACATAGTAAGCGTATTATCTAAACACAGGAGTATTTTGGGCTATGTTAAATTGTCTGCTATATTGAAAATCTTTGTTTTATTTATTGTCGCGTGATTATAATGTCTTCTCCCAACGTTTGTTAAAATAATTAACTGCAACACTGGCGCATTGCATAATAAGTGGGGAAAATAAGGGGAATTATCAAACATAGTAAGCGTATTATCTAAACACAGGACTATTTTGGGCTATCTTAAATTATTTGCTATATTGAAAATTTTTGTTTTATTTATTCGCGTTGACTATAATGTCTTCTCCCGACGTCCTGTTGAATGCGGACCACTTGTGGACTGAGCGCTTACTTGCGCTCAAGTCTGTAGGAATGAATGAAATGAAGCAAAACTCGGAATCCTTGACGCCTTAAAGCTATCTGGCATTCCCCTTCATAAGAAAAACTCAGAAAAAAATCATCTTTATCTGACCGGTATTCGAACCCAGGACTTATGGATTAGAAGTAGAAAACGCTACGACTGGACCACTGATGCGTCTATGCAAGTTATTAATATGCTAAATAGTGGCAAAAACTGTCATCCCACCACTGATCGTCATAGTAAGGGGCAGTACCTGCGCAGTTGATAAGAGACAATCATCCATCACCTGCCGAAGAAGAATGACTTTTTAACAAATGAAATGCGACTACATTTACTAATTAATTTTTTATTTAAATTATATATATATATATATATATATATATATATATATATATATATATATATAATTTGGTAGACAAGTGAAAGGGCAGACCTTTAAAGGGATGCTGAATTAAGCTAGTGTGCGTCTTCTACTTTCAAGAAAGTAAAGTTATTAAATTATCTACTACCTTAATTATTATCATTATTATCTACTTATCTTATCTATAATTATCACTATTATCACTATTATCTACTACCTTAATAATTATCACTACCTTGTAGTGATTGTTTTATGCAATTCAGCATATTTTTTTCAAAATACAATATAGCTGTACTGTGATAGCTTAAAGCTTTTTGGAAAACTTACCTGTCATAGAAACACGCAGCGCTTTTAGGCTAGCAAACTCGCCTGGAAAAGAGGGGTTTGCTTCTATCATTTGCGAAGAATGAATAACATCTTAACCCTATTTTTATATGTTAAATGAACATAAGCTTTCAACCTTTTAAGAGATAAAATGACCGTTCAGCTAACGAGCTAGAGATTTCCACATTTGAAAATATACAGACTTTGCTTTTTTATTATTTATTTATTTATTTATTTATTTATTTATTTATTTTAGATAGAAATTTACTGTTTTAAGACACATATAGTTAGTTGATTGTACATGGTTTTAAAAGGCCAATAAAATGAGACATTTGCTTGAGAATTATAGCTTAGAATCTGTTTTATACAGTACCTACAGTTTTTCTGCGCTTCCATCCAGAAATAAAAGTTAAGAGAATTGCTGTTTAAAGTTACTGAAAACGATATACTTTTCTGGCAGCAATTCAATATTCAGTTTAAGAAGAATAGACAAACAATTTTGAATCCTGTATTCATTCTGTATTTAAGGTAAACTAGTGCGTCCAGGCCTTTTTACAACATATCTGTAGGCAATATCATCAATGAAACTTTCTGTGTGTTCTTGGTCCCCTTCAGCTGACACCTCCACATAAGTTTGAAGCGTGTCCTGGCCCATCCAATAACTTAAACTTAACATCACACTATTCTGATGCTGAATGACCCTTCTACACCAGGAGTGGAAAAGGGGATATATAGTACACATTCAGTAAATGTCAAAGTTTCATAGCCGATATCAACCCTTAAGATAGAAGAAGCAATATCAGAGGACGAGTCTTCTGATTATTATGATTAACCACGTAAAAGAAAGCAAGTCTGTAATAACAGCGTCAATCATCAAGCACAGTTCTTTACAACCATTTTGATTAAACTATTGAAATGTTTTAAAACTTTCAAATCTGCATTCCTTTCCATCATTTTCACAGTCACAAGGGCGTTCGCAAGGGGGAGAATACAGATTAAAATTATAAATTCCATTTAAAACCAAAACACTGATATTTTAAAATGAAACATAGTTGATTAACCTATATTTTCTTTGTTATATATATTTTGAAGATTATATTGTTTAATTAATTTTTCCAACCTGGTAAACTTTAATCATTACTTTCAAAAATATTTTGCACTCCCTCAAACATATTCTGTGAACGCCCTTGATTGAAGCTTTGCTCCATTTTATTAATCATGCTTTTTTTTATAAATTTTCTTAAATTTCGCAGATTTTGTTTGTTTTGTTCTTTAATCCATTATAAGCACACCTTTTACTTCTGCTGCGCATACCTCAAGTTTTTTTTTTTTTTTTTTTTTTTTTTTTTTAGTGCTTCCTTTTCTGCACTATGTTCATCGCAAAGGCGGTCAATTTTTCTTAATTATTCAAGAGTTCTAGAAACAATATAAGGAGTTGTGAAAATTTTAGTGATTATTTTTGCAGAAATTTACTTAAGTTTGAGACGTATTTAATGTTTCGTCCAAAACTACCAATCTACATTGAACTTGTAGCTCATCATTTCTAACAAGATCTCCCCTGCCAAACTTGCTAAACCCGTACCGTCTTTGCATATATGTTAACATACCATCATAAGGGACTTTTAGCACAGGAATATAGCATGAACTTGCAATATAAATCAGCAGATGTCAACCGCTTTGGGTATTGTCTAGCGTCACGAGTGGCCGAGGCCGTTAAGGCGCGGGCTCGTCAGCTGGTTATTACACACGGTTCTCAATTAAACGCAACTATACTGTCAGGTGGTTATTACGCACTGTTCTCAATTAAACGTAAAAATACTGTCTGGTTTTAAAAAAAAAAGCATAAAGCACAAATATTTCATTGCTAGAACTAGGCTATTTTAGACTAATATTGTAAGCGAACGAGACCAGAATCAACACTATGTTTCACTTCTATTACCGTACTAGACTTGATGTAATATTCCAGCCAAGCGACAGTGTATCTGCCTCAATAATGCTGAACCAAAGGAAAAATAAACCAATACATTCACCGTTCACGAACGTAAATTAAATATGCATTGTTGGCGGCCCGCAGCGACAAACGACAGGCTCGTGTTAATTTTCAATACTCAATTTGCAGATTGTTGACACTTACCGGCGTGTTCACTGAAAATTGCGGACTCTTTTTCTTTTACTGTCTTGCATGTCTCCCCCCCCATTATGGCAAACTAATTTTCATTCCTTTCTCCTCCCCCCGCACCCCCCCCCCCCCCCGGTTTTTATTTTCAAATTTTTCGCTTTTCGCCAGCAACGGATTTCCTAGGACTTCGGGTCCCCCCGCATCGCGGGGTCTGCGGGCCCTCAGTTACACTCCTGCCCGACGGCGTGAGATTTGATCCCTAGTTCACCCAGGAAACACACTCATCGAACCTGCTTATGCTTGGTTGGCTTAGTGGTGATGAACTAGGAGAAGTGGTCGATACTACTTTGAATATAGACGCTACAGAATATGTGGAAATTATAGTGAGATTGTGCTTTCAAGGACAAGAATAATTTCCAAACGATGCAGTCCCTTTTCTTAGACGGCTGAGCAACTGATACCATAGTTCTTGATTGGCCAGCAAAGACACCTGATTTAAACCTAACTAGAATGGTTGGACTATAATGGTGTATGCATGGAAAGGTTAACAGAAGCTCTTCAACGTCATTGTTGTCGAGTTTGGGAAAGACTTTAATACGAACCTGCCTTTTTTTAGAAAAGTTCGTTAACTGAGTGCCATATCGCTTAAATACTGTGTTGGATAACTAGGGATACATAAATAATTACTGATTGTGTGCGTTTACAGTGAATGAGAGAAATGGAGGTCAAAGACCCTGTCCTATATTATAGAGTACTGTTTTTATTTTGAGACAGAGAACCATGCACTTTCCATTTGCGTTAAATGAAACTGTAGTTGTGAAAACTGTATGTGTAACAGAAATTATAAATATATCTAATGACAACCCTGTGTTTAAATAACAACATAAAGAAATATTCTTTTACAGTAAATGGTTATATTTATTTTCCTGTTATAAGAAAAATGCGTAAAAAAATTATACTGGATTGTCATTAATCATTACTGTTCCACAATTTGTACGGCATTTTGTTGCAGTGTTCTTTTAATATAATAATGTTAACTGATTTCTTCCTTTCATTCAATATACCTACATCATATTTAAGTAATAATTTTGGCTCATAGCCTGATGCAAGGTTATTCGTTTGCATGGTGAATTTACTACCAATCACCACTGTGTGTTTATGCACAGCAATTATTTTACATGCCGCGTGCCATAGCTTCAAAGACAATGTGTTAGCATGTTCAAGTTGTCCAGCCATTTTTGAGCATTTGGTGTAAACACGTAAGTCCTTACCATTGAATAATTTGGTGTATAACAATATAAAGGGTTAAATTATATATACCAATTTTATTGGTTGTTTAACACGCCAAAGATACAAGTAATCAAGTGCTCGCCCTAAAGAACTGATCTTTGCGCAGAAAACGTACAACGTATGCCATAAATAGTTACTGAGTGGTTACTGAATTCACCACCGTAAAGTAAGCTGAAGCAGATAATAATTATATGCCTTACCTCTATGTGATAGACGTTTCAACAACACCTTTTGTCGAGATGAACATTTTATGACCACTAGACCACGACCTCAAAGCCCGGGAACATGCTTTTTACAATATATATAAGGTTTTCTGTCATTTTTTCCATCTGACTCTGATTTCAAATTAGCCCAACACACGGCTTGTGTGGGAGGGGGGAAGGGGGGGAGGATCATATATATGCATTTAAGAGACACTGGGAGTGAATTTTCAAAGTTCCACATTTTTGTATGGATTTTTCTGAAATTTTTATTTTGCCTATATTGCTGTTAAATTAATAAATATACCAAATTTCATTCAAATTAGTTAACTACTTTGCAAAGCTATAAATTATTTCATTAATTTTATTACGTATGTACCATAATTAAAATGTCCTAAGCATTTCATAAGTTGAGAAAATTGGTTTACATTTTTGCATTTGGAGCTTGGAACCACATACAAAAAATGTACCCAGAGATTTAAATAAATTTGATGAGTGAATTGTGATAATTTTAATCCTTAAAAATTACAATCTTTAAAATTAACCAATTTTTTCATAAAAGTTTTCAAATTATTATTAGTGTTAAAATTTATTTCATCTGGTAGAATGAATACTTCTGCATATTCTGGGAATTTTTAATTGAATTTAAACAAAAACCGGATATTTATACTATACAAATCTTCCGCGTTCATATTTAAGTAATTTCACCTTGTTGGTTCTGATACAGGGTCTAAAGTGCCTGAGCGAGGTGGGCTGGCGCGGTGTGATAGTGGCTTGCGCTTTGGAAAAGTTTCTGTCCCAACATCTGTAATAGAAGCGGTTCTTTTCAGGTTCAGCTGTTGTTAAGTAAGATTGAAATATAGAAGTATCTTCCCACATCCCTAATAATCTAATCAATTTCTTGAATTTAGAGATACTTATAGGAACCCTTGTTTTTCGAATGTAATAGTTCAGTGGTTCTTTAGATTTTTTGTGTACTTTTCATGTAGAATTGAGGTCAGGAGGAGAAATTAGAAACAGGCATATATTGTAATATTATGTTTTAAACTTAATGAAATAAGTAAATAAATGTTTAAATTATTAATTTTATCTAGCAAGGTAACTCATGGTAAGCAAATAAAAAATAAGCACATTTCGTTGCGGATTTAGGAATTAAACTCGACTGTGAGGACCGCCATGGGTGGCCGAGGTCGTTAAGACGCGCACTCATGAGCGGGAGGTCTGGGGTTCGCTTCTTACCAGACCTTCCTCCCTGACTGGGTTTTTTCCCTGGTTTACCTCAGTCCTCATAAATGGCAAATGCCGAGGAGATACTCTAAACTTATCTTTAAAAAAAAATCCTCTCCCAATTTATCATTTCATGTATCTTCAGTGTCCATCGCAAGTGGTGCCTCAGTAGTAAAAACGGGCGTTAAATACTGTTAAAAAAGGGGGCTATTCTGTTTCGTTCATAAAACAATTCACCTAGCATGACTGAGCACAAAATGCCTTAAAAGAATGAGATAAAATTTTTACCGATTTAACAGAGCATTTACGAACAAAAAATATGCTACCGAGAAAATTTAGTTAGCTGATTAAAACAAGGCTGCAAATCACGTACGATCTAAACAAGAACTCTTGGGTGGTACTAGTCGGTCAAAGACTGTCTAAAAATAAATTATTAATACAGAATAAACTGAGGAAATAGTTGATTTTATATAGGTGGAAAGTAAAACATCATCAAGATAAAAAGAAACTCGAGAAGTACAAAAGATTAGATAGAATTGTGAACAAAGTTGCAACTAGTTGCTTTTGCGGTCCATTTGACAGAATAATTTACAAATGCACTTATTGTGTCCTTTAAGTATTTTCTTTAAGAGACAAAATTAAATATGACAAACTTAGAAGAAAATGATATTTTGAGAACAGCAAAGTAGGTGCAAAACTGCCAGTCTAAATGAAACAAAGATTTCCTAAGTTAGAAACTGCTTCAATGCAGTTTAGAACAGGCAATTGCCCCCATCTGCTAAGGGATAAAGAGAACCTCATTAAAACGACTTTCTTTTGCCCGTTTCATTAAGTTCACATCCCTTTAAAATAAACGGCTTGAAAAAGTTTGTTTTTGACTGTAAGATGCCAACCGGAAGTGAACTGTCACCAACTCTAGAAGCAAGTGTGTGTACTCTCATGTTATACGTGTTCAGGAAGTGGTCTACCTGTGCAGAAGGCGTCAGCTGATGTTGGCTAGGTACCTCCTGTCCTCGATTGTCGGTCCTGGTGGAGTAGTAGTAACTATAGTTGTCTCCTAAACCCAAGATCGCGATAGATTTTTCCGGGCGTAAAAATCCTAAGTATGGCTTCCTTCGGAAGGGAAGTAAAACTGTGGGTCCCGTGTCGTAGACCTACAGCAAGTAAAAGAACCTCAAGCCTGAAAGAAGAGGCCTCTGAGCAAAATTTACCGGCCGTTTTACGCCTGAATTGAATGGAAAGTTGATGACCTGAGATGTTAAAGAGCGTCCGTAAATAAACCAAATCAACCTCTCCTCGAAATATAAATATAGAATAACTTTCTGCAGGTAACTGTGTTTATATTGCGCGAATAATTAGAGACACCAATTCATGACCCTGATGACCTAAGCCCGCAATAGTGAATAAACAAACAAAAGTTAATTAACTAATTAAATGCTAAAAGTTTGCTTAGAAGTCCCTACAACCCTTGAGGACTCCTTGCGTATGCCTGCAGTCACGTTCAGCGACCTTGCTGTGCGACCGAACACATTCTTGAGGACTATTCATCCTGCCCAACTCCGTCAGGTAATTAATGATTGGCCTTAGTTGATATGCTGAGGCATTCCTGCATTCAAGTTTGCCTCCACTTTTACCCAAGTAGTAGAACTGCATTCCACCGCTTAGTTTTACAATCGACCACGAGATGGCGGTAGGTGCTCATCGTCTTTCGAAACTCTCTGACCGAAGTTACCAACGGTACAAGCAAGCGGTGGTCGTGGTGGTGCGCCTTGGAGGGAGTTGACATCCACGCTTGGATGTGAGTTCTGAACGTGTGTGAGTGAGTGTGCCTTGTTAAGTGGAAAGGTGGGAAAAACGGCTTTTGTTCCGGTGACATAATTTTCCGACATGTAGTTTCTCCAGCTATGAAGCAGCCCCATCGCAACCCTATTGTGGTAAGCACATGTTTTCATGAATAGCAACATGTTTTTCTAGGTTTTTCGTGCGCACCTCGCACAGGTGTATGACTAAAGAAAGACAAGCAAGGGGAGCTCGTAACTCATAATGTTGTGGACAGCCCTGTGGAATGTTAGTTGCCGCGGGACAACCACAACCCGCCTGGCCACATAAACTACTCATTACCACTGGGGCCACTGGCTCCCAGCCCGAAATTACCGCGAAAATGACGTGCTGAAAATAATTTTCATGTACTTAACGCAGGGACTTAGATGTGAGCTCCCCGAAATGTGGTAGATGCAACTTAGTTTTCTTAAACAGCATAACTTTTGCACATTGCGGAAGAACTGCCCCAGAACGATTGGCTGATGTTGGGCTATTGGAAGGAGGAGTGTTTGAATCCTGGGAGGGCACAAGTTTGGCAAGCATAGCCCCTATTTTTTTAAACCTGAGATCAGTGGCATAGTTAAGTAGGTAAGTTCTGCGGGAGAGTGTTAAAATGTGTTAAAATGTTTAAAATGTTTTCTTCAACAAAAAGAAAACAAACTAACCAACAACCAAGACATTTGTTACTGCATTAGTAAGTTGTTTGTTAATTGAATGAATGAAAAATATAAAAAAAAATATATATTATTATAATGAAAGCTTGAACGGTAAAGACGACATAGCTTTAATCACCAATAGGAAACCCCGGACATCCTTTTTCCATACTGAAAAATATCAACTCTCCCCACACTATTTTCAAATGGCAAAGAGAAGGAATTTCTGTCAATTCAAATTATTAATGCAATTTATTTTCAGCTGTAATTTTACAAACAAATTGTGAATTTGGAGACCTGAAGAAAAAATTCAACGTCCTTTATCAACGTGCTGTTTTTATATACTTTTGTCTGATACTACAGATTTCTTTCTCGACTATCTTTCAAGTGTTTAGAAATGCTCAATGGTAATGTCATATACTCAGGTATCCGTCCAATAGAAAAGGGAGCTTGTTAGTGAATATGCTTCCCTTTTATAATATAAAATGCGAATTTTATTTACTGAATACCATGGCTTAATGATGAAGCAAATGGCCCAGTTTTAATTCCCCTTCGGCTAAAAACCTTGCCCAATTTGATCAAATTCCAGAAATTTTAAATTAAAAGTAGTGACATTTTATCCCGATTTATGAGATTCCTAAGGGCGTTGACCGGAGTGTTTATATAGCATTTCGTGTGATAGTGCAACACCCTTGATTCTTAATTTCATTTAAACAAATACAACAAACACGAGGACTGCAACTTGCACTTATATACTTTGCCAAATGTGCTTGGCAGTGGCATGAAAATGTCCTTAAAAATAATGCTTTTAACCAGATACAAAACAAAGACAATCGGGAGGTGGGTTTTAATTACATGTCTTTGTGTAGGCTAATATTTTCTAATATATGGCATTACATATTACTGATTGCAATACCATGCAATCACGCCAGTGCATCTCTGTGTAGTAATCCAACCCGTTAACGACCTGCATACTAATTTTATATTTTTATTAGAAGACAGTAACAGCACAATATACGTTCCTTCTTAAAACTACTTTTCATTAAGGGCAACTTATGTTAGAATAGCATGCAGTGTGCTATAACAAAATAAATTAACTATAAATATGATAACAAAATCAACTTTCTTTGTATTTAATTTCAATTTTTCATCAGGTTCTGACAGATAGTAAGCAAAGACTTTAAATTTAAGAAGCCTTTACATGAACCAAGGTACAAAGGTACAGGTATTATTTTAGATCTCATTGCAATAGTGTATTTATAGCACATTTGTTTTTGTCTGTACTGTTAATTTAAAAAAAAAATAGATTAACGATTTTGATACTGCATAACTCATGTCAACTGTTTACAGCCCCAAAATGACCTTATTTTAAAAGTTATATGCATCATCATAAAAAATTTACATGACTGACCTTGGTATTAATCCATAATTTCCTTTCGAAATGATGTTTACTGCGTCTGATTCTGCATATAATAAGATGTGATAATTTCGAACGCAATGTGTGGTCATTAAGAATTTTTGTGTTTTAAAACTTTTTAAATTATTTCGAAAAATTAGTCTACCCCATCTCATTTCATTAAATGTCAATTGAGCAATTGACATTTAATTAAAAGAAAGAGAAATTGCCTTATGATTTTAAAATTTGGTTTCACTGTAATGCTATTAGCGAAACATGTTCCTCGCAGGAAAAACCAAAATTTAAATAGTTTTAAAAAGGCAGGTTCTGTTAATTTAGCCAAAAATGTTTTCATTTGCAAGAGATTTACTTTCTATATTTCCACCTGTAATAAGATATCATTTTTTTCAATATAAAAAGCAGTATGTGCGCTTTATAAATAAGTGAAAATCGTATAGAGTTATAATTGTTTAAGGAAGAGGGCTTAGTACTACCAATGTTGCTTTTTGAAGTAATCATGCGATCTCACATTACTTTGATTCGGTTGAAATTGTTTTCAGTTTTTATTGTAATCTATTAGTAAATTCTGAAACTTCTGTCTAGGTACTTTTACTTCAGGCATTGGTAAATATGCTAAGACAAAGAGATAGATCAAGAGTTATAAAATGTGCCGTTTCAGCACTATAGTTCCAATAATTGAGGCACTTCGGGGGGGGGGGGAAATTTAGAAGAATATATTTGTTTTCTCCATAGTCTTCCAAATATTTGAATTTTTGAGAAGATGATTCAACTAATTTGCTAGCATTGAATTTTGCTAGCTTTTAATAATTAGAATATATCGTCCTCATATGATCGAAATAGTAAAAGTTCTCTAATGCTACATTAATCCGGTTAACAACGGTGTGTTCTCGATTTTCGGTTGCTAAAAATATGAGGGAGTTGCGAGTTTTTCAGTCTCTTTGGTCAAAGTGCAACATTTGATTCAAAATTAGGGTAATTCCTCTTGCAAAGCTCAGTGACTTGGTCCTTCAGTCAAGAAAAATCATAGTACACCACGTTGAACTGTAAATATAGATATCAGTAATTGGAATAAGGTTTAGAGAGACTGCTTCCTAACAAAGTTGAGTTATCCTGTCTGAAATTGGTTGCTTGCTGTAGTTAAGATGTGTTGGACTTGCTTGGGCATTGAATTGGAAGCAAACAAGCCATGTAATACATTCTAAGCAAAAGGATTTTGAGGAGCCGTTGAAAACATCAAATATGCGCGCTAGGGGAGGAAGAAAAACATTTCATCTTAACACACAGTGCTATACGTTCAGTGCGGGTTTTTTTTTCTCGCGCAGTTTTAATCTAAATCTGCAAAATAGCAGCATTTCATTTATAAAGAGCCTCTTTCTTTTATCTGAGTGGAAACATAAGTGCCGCTAAATGCGTGGGAACCAGCGATGCTCAGGCAAAAGTAGCAAATAACTAAGCTTTGCTAGTGAAACAAATTGCAGCATTTGCCCTTACTTAGAAAGCAAATGAAAAAATATAGTATTTTAAAAATGAACATTTATTAGGTTAAATGATTAATGTTGTTAAAATCCCTTTACAATTATTTGTAGTGTTTCCTAATAAATTTAAAAAGTGTACATGTTGTTCAAATATACAAACATTTATTGACAAAATAAACGAATATATCAGAAATTAGTCACTGGTTACTTTGCAGTAATTTGCTTTGCGTTTGTGTTTGTTTTTGTTTTTATAACAGTCACCGACATGTTTGCAGTGTTTTCAAATACATTTTTCTTTCGCTAGAGTAGTTTCTGCTTATTATGCACAAGGAGAATTAACTTCATAAATGTTGTCTTAACATATATGAACATTTTTTCCAACGTGATTTTTTGTACTGTTCCTCAGTACTTAATCGTTACTAACATTGTAATTAAATGAAATCCCACAAATTCGTTCTTGCGTTCCACTGTTTTGACACGAAGATATCAGTTAAGCGAGGAAGGTTTTTAATAGCATAGTGTGGAAAGGCTATAGAAATAGGCGTATTTGAAAATTACCAAATTTTGTCAGTTATAAAAGCCAAATGCTATAGATTAGGCGTACACTAATTGAATTCGTCAATTAATAATCTAGCAAAAGAATAATATTAGAAATTGATAATTATGGAACTATAATGAAAACTTACGTCTCCAAGACCTAAATTTCCATTTGTTCAGGAAAGGTATCTCTCTAAATTTCTACAATTCCATGCTTCTCCGCCTCAGTAAAGCTTAATTTATAATACCTCTGTGGAAGCATATACAAATAGGCCTCTTAGCTTGAAGTTTTCTATGCGTAACAATTTGGCAGAGATTTCGCTGTTCAATCAATTTTATTAATGATGGTGAAAGTGGCCTTTTTGGTTGCCCAATTTAGGATAGAACAAGATGCTCTAGCTATCTCTAATTTTAGTTATTATTATTATTATTATTATTATTATTATTATTATTATTATTATTATTATTATTGTTGTTGTTGTTGTTATTGATGTATTTTTGAAAGTTATATTTTGTAAATTCGTTACGTTTAGAAAAAGTGACTGACAGCTCCATTTAGGTTTTCGTTCGCTTTGACAAGATAACTTACTCTTAGGCACCTAAATTGGCTAAATCTTAAAGGTCCATAACCTCTCTTTCCCCCTCTCTCTCTATGTATATACACATACGTGTGTGTGTGTTGTTAATTTGATTTATTTATGGGCGCTCTTTAACATCTCAGGTCATCAGCGTCCCATTCAATTCAGGACGTGCAAATGCCAATAAATTTTGCTCAGAGGCCTCTTCTTTCAGGCTTGAGTTTCTTCAAGTGCCGTAAATCTACGACACAGGACTCACGCCTTTACTTCCCTTCCGAAGGATTTACGCTGTAAAAATCCATGCACCCTGGATGGAATTGAACCCGCGATCTTGGGTTTACGAGTCAAGTATGGCTACCACTAGGACCGACATTTGTGTGGTGTGTGTGTACACATATATGTTTAATTGTCCAAAAAAATTCAATTAAAACCATCCACAAAAACATTTTCGCAAAATGATGACTTTCATAGTTTGTCAGTTTTAAAATGTATAATATTCATAACGTTTTCATTACAACAGATTTACAAATAATCAACTTTACATATTTCTTACAGTGTATACAGAATCTGAAGCATTTCTTCTCATAGACTCCAATATGTCGTGATACTATGGTCGTCAGCTTGGTTAAACCCATTGAATGCATCTAACTTTTTAATCTGTCTGCAGATCTTTTTGTTATACTCTCTCTCTCTTCAATTCCCTTCTATTTCCTTACTATTTCGAAACCCTTTTAGAAGCAGTTCACTTTGGCGCTTCAATGCAACATTTCCCTTGCTAATCACAACTATCAACATATTCCTCTCTATCTTATTCTTTTTTTATTCTGTATAATCTTAATGGATTTTTTCCCCTCAAAATCTGCTCACGTTTCTTGCCTCTCTGTCTCCTATTCTTCTTTCTCTCTTCCAAAATCTCATTATATTATTTTCTTCTATATGCAACAAATCCCCCATACAATCCCTTCCGGTATTATTTTTACCACTAGTATATAACCCTGCTTTTTAAAAATTCATTCCTACTTTAATTATATCTCCATCTTCCAATCTTATATTTATATATATATATATATATATATATTTCATAATTTTTCAACCACTTGTTTTTTTTCATCCCATTTTACCCAATTCATCCATTGCAGCCTCTCTTGGGAATGCCATATCTATATAACAACCCGTGAATCAGAAGTGAAGATCCTACATCACCATTAACTGCTTTAATGGTACTAATAATCTATATCTTAATGTGTATTAAAAAGTCACCTATTTGCAGTCTTGTCAAAATATTCTTCAAAAAACATTTTGTATTGTCTTAAGGGCTTACTTGGCTGTAACTAATTGAGTCATTTTAACCGTTTCTTATATTGTAGTTCATCAATACAGCTCTAATTTTTTAAGGTTACTGATGAAAATATAAAAATTATAAGCAGTGTTTCATGAACAACACTATATCCTCCTGATATATTCACATTGTTTATAGTAGTTAGCAAACGGGTTGAGTCAAGGAATACAAGGAAATAGGTGTATTGTTTACAGTGTGTTGTACTAAGGTTGCAAATCTATAGCAGCAGTAGACATTATTTATGTTGCTGCAAACTTTCATGCTGAAATCATGATTTTTTTTTGGTTGAGCTATAATATGATCCAAGTTTAATAATTTGAAAGGCTGTTATATAATTTTTGTTATGCACTTCAGTCAAATTACATGTTAATTAAATAAAATTAATTTCATTTTGTAACACTTCCATATACAAACACAAGCAATGTCGATTATACTCGTAAACATAATAATAATAATAATAATAATAATAATAATAATAATAATAATAATAATAATAATAATAATAATAATAATAATAATAACTCGATAAAGAATAAACTTGAAAGGAAGATAAATTTTTTGTACATATTTATATATCTGTTATTTATTTTCTTTAAAAGATGTGCTATAAGAGTGTGTTACCTTTAGGTTTTTACAAAAACGAAAAAACATTTTTGGAACATACTGTTTTGTTGCTTTTAAAATATTCGCATTTAAAATTTATACATTTTTGCATGTGTTCAAATCAATTCTCGAAACTTCTTTCCGCTTTTAAGTTGGTATCTCAAAAACGGTTTTTAAACATTTCAACAGCTTCTTGAGGCGATTTAAATCGCTGTCCGCGCACTTTTTGTTTTATACTCGGGAACAGAAAGGCGGTAAATCAGGTGAATATCGGCAATGAGACTAATTCTGTTTTTCTTCTTCTTCAAATAATCAATTGTTTGGCGTGCTGTATGGGACCTCATATTGTCATAATGAACAATGATGCGACGTTTTCGATTGTTTTTCTGATTTCATCGATAACTTCTGGCAAACAAATTGTTGTATACCATTCAGCATTAACTGTTCTCTGATCCTCTAAAAGAATGCTTGCGACATGTCCAGCACAACCAAAGAAACAATCAATCATTTTCTTGGAAGTGCTTCGTGAACGAACAACTTTTGTGGGATTCAGTTGATCTTGAAACACCCAAACAGTGGACTGTTGCTTAGTTTCCGGTTCGTATGAATATATCCAAGTTTCGTCACCTGTTACGATATTGCATACGGATTTTGCAGTCCCCCGGTAGAATTTTTTGAGCTCTCTCTCTCTCTCTCTCTCTCTCTCTCTCTCTCTCTCTCTCTCTCTCTCTCTTCTGTCTGTCTGCTTCGATTAAGTTATGCGGAATCAATCGGGAACAGATCTTTTCACAGCTAAATGCTGAGCAAAATCGAATGTACTGCAGTCTTCAATATGCTAAAGTATACCTCTATCTCATTGTTAAGTCACACGCCAATATTCTTTAATCATATTCCGCATAGCATCGATCTTTTTGGGAATGATAACCGATTTTGATCGATCTTCACGAAATTCATCGCTGACGGACGCAGGACCATGACGAAATTCTACAAATCAATTGTAAACAGTCTTTTCTGATGGTGCTTCATTACAAAAGTTGAACGAAGCGATTCTATGCATGTTATTGAGATAGGCCTTTAAGTAAAAAATCATCAAACGAAAATCTTCACAAGATATTGTAGCAATTGGCTTCACCTTTACAAACCTGAGACAAAGCGCGCGTCATTTTAGCAGATACATCCTGCATCCTCGAGCATCCTCCATATAGACCCGATCCTGCACCAAGCGACTTCCATGCTCTCTTAAACAGCATCTTTCGGGTAGAAAGGGAAGAAACCGCCTGGTACCGACAGCGGGCCAAAGAATTTTATGCTGTTGCATTTCAGAGACTTGGAAAATGATTGGACGGAGTGTCTCACTGTACAGGCAGATTATGTTGAGAAATAAAAGTAGTTTTTAAATCAGTACTTTTATTTAAGTTCTTTATTAATTTGTAACTTGCTTACCATAGTACTTATATTACTTTTATCTCAATACAACATTATTTGTTATACGTTTTATTCGGGCTGATTCCTTAATTGTTTTCTTCAACAAGAAGAAAATACCAAAGTCAGAACAACGCACAAGTTTCTTATTTACATAGTTTTTCATGCATTAAAATTCATTTAAATTTGTTCATTTGTTATTAGAACTTTTCGTATCAAATTCTAAAAAGGGTTTAACGCTAAAGAGTATTTGATTAAATTTGTTATAGACCAGATGGAGTATTTCGTTATATTCATGTGATTTCTGCATGAAACTATAATGTATTCTAAATAATTGTGACATTCTTGCAATATGTTCATCACTTCTTTTTACACAAAAATGTTAATACAATACAGGCATTGGAAATGTTCTTGTCGGCATTTATCATTGCAGATGACCGATAAACTGAAAAATAAGAATTTATATTTTATAGTCACTGTTTTCGTTACATTTATTGAATATGTTCCCAGTTTTAGCAGTTGTAACAGTTTATCTATTTTATAAATGGATTCTATATTCCAGTTTTTATTTACAGCCACTGTAGCTTATTTTGTAAGGCGATTAGCTGGTCAGGAGCAAAGGAGCAAAGGGGTTCTTTCCTTTCCTCTTTAAGTATTACAAAGTTTCTCTAAGAGAGCACCTTGTTATTATTGGGCTAAAGGATTCTGTATTTAATTGGCATGCTCCAAATTGTTTCATTCAATATTTATTTTCACTCATTTATGCTGCTGCGAATTTTTTCTTAGAATGTTTGACTGGTCTATTCTTCCGCATTTTTGGCATTTTTGATCAGTTTTTATGTTAAACTGCAATCGTATATATGTGATTAGCAATTTGTATGGCAGGTTAGAGTGTCTATCCATGATAGAGCTAATTCATTACCGCCCACCTCTACGGTTTCTAGTAGCAGGTTCCTGCGTACCGGTCCAGGTGCCTGGGTGAGGTTTTCTCCGAAGTTTCTGCTCACCTTGAAAAGGCAGAGCAGATGCCAACGGACTTGACTCCTTTGCATCATCGATTCATTTCATTCATCCTTCTGAAATCCTTTGTCACTTGACATTGGCCTTTAAAATCATATTACACAAAACTACCCTTATGGGAGCATGGAAGGGTTATTCGGTTCTGAAAAAAGAGGTATGCTATTTGGCACCCTGAGGACAGGTGTTTTAATTTGTGGTTGCAAGTATCTTCTACTATTCTCTTTTTATATGTAATGTTGTAATTCAAAGCCCAGAAAAGTCATCAGGTGTATGCAAGGAGCAAATACCCGGTGACTGGCAAAATGTAATTTATAATAGAATACAATTTGCAATAATAAAGACATAAAATACGTAACTAAATTTATTATCTACTTGTTACATCACTTTAAGCATTATATTATGGCTATTAAATTGGTTTAAATCTCTCCTAAAGAAGATATAATCGCAGCAAATAGTTTGTTCCAATTATCAACGGTTCAATTAAAGAATGATACTCATTTAGTAACCAAAACCCATACATAACAATACTTTTATAGAAATGATTTTATTAATTTTTGAAACAAATATATAATATCGCTTTGATTGCTTCGTCTTCTCTATAAATTGAGTGAATACTGAAGGAATCAGTTTGTAATCATCAATGAATAATGATGGCGCAAATGAGCTCTGAGTACTTGGCGCCTTAAAGCTGCCTGGCATTTACCTCCTCATTGTAAGGAAGACGCCGGAAAAAAAAAAAAAACACACCTTACCCATACTTTGTTCTTATTTCTTCTTTGCTAAAGTGCATGTTATTCTTAATTGTGCACTGTGGTACTAATGTTACGTACAAATTTTCGTTCCTCTAGGGCTTTTCCTAAAATTAATGTTTTTTCTCATTTTTCCCCCTTCCTCCTCCAAGTATGTTTAAACACAGGATTAATAATGTGAAAATCACGATCCAATTTCAAGCTCATTCGGACGGAGGAGCCTATTCTTTGCTTAATTAAGTAACGTGACAGCCTCGGGCTATGGAAATGTTATTTTGTTCCCGTGGAAGAAATCATAAATGCTCGATAAATTTATGATTCAGCATTATCCGTAAATCATATAATCGCACACATATATTTTTTTATTTTTTTGGAATGGTGTTTTAACACCCCTATTTACAACTGAGATAACATAGGCGTTGTACACTGATGATACATAAGATGAAATTATATATTGAAAAGGATTTTTTTAAGGAAGGAAACGTTCCAGGTCTGAATTTAGGGCAATTCCCCGGCATTTGCCATTTATGAGGATTGAGGTAAACTGGAAAAAACCTGAGTCAGGGAGGATGGTTCTAGTGGAATTCGAACCCCAGACCGTTCGTGAGTCCGCACCTTGACGACCTCGGCCATCTGTGGTGGTATGTGAAAATATTAAGTATATAATTAAGTGCATATTCAGGTAAACAAGTACTGCAATATCTAATGAAACAATTAGTTACATTATTTAGACGTCACTATTGTAAAATTTTAAATTGGAAAACATTTGTTTAGAGTAAATGAAAAGACGAATACAGTTTATAATGTTATTATTTTATTAAAATCTTAATGTTGAAAACTGTAGGTATTATGCAAATTTACTGGTTTATACTGCATAGTGCTAATTACGTAGGGCTTCATTAAACAGCTAAATTATATTAAAATTGAAAGGGGCTTGGTTATACTAAAAGTACATTTATATTAAGTACTCTAAATGAATTGCATGTTGCGACAGAATCTAAGATACCAATTTCTGTTTTCACAGCAATTCCATAATTTTCAACTTAATCCTCAGTTTAACACAATGTTACAAGATGACAGAAACAACGTCTATTTTAAGCATCCAATATCTCAAATCCCGTTTGTTCTGTATAGATATCTTTTTAATTCAACTAAACTTCGATTAAGTTTAAACTTTCTGAATTATAATAATGTAAATATAATATCAAGCATTTAAATTGAGAATATTTCACGTTGTTGAAAACTTGATGGAATATTTTATTATTGTACATTTAGTACATATAGTCAAACCAGAATTTTATAGTCATTAGGCAAATAAAAATATAACAATACAATAAATATCAACTTGAAGGCTAAAGCTATGTTTTTTATAATTTAGAAAGCTCTTTAGGTGTTGCATTGTGTTGATGCTATTATAATGTTATGCACTTTCACCACAATAATCGGCAGCTACGAATATCTTGATATTTTTACACTTGTAACGTAAAAGTGTTACCTATTTGGTCTGTCACCTTTGAAATTTTAAACAGTGACTTTCGGTCAGCTCATAAATAAGGACATAATCACGGCATCATCACTTTGCCAACATTTCCACTATTTACGAATGACGACTAATACCTTCAGAAAGTAATTTTCACTCTAAGTTAACATTAAAAAATAAACAAACAAAAAACCTGAAAATAATGTGAAACCATGGAAATTCTACTGATGATTAAGTGGGCTTTTGTTGTTGGACCTTCCAGATTTATTTGTAAGAGCGTAGAATGTTTTTTAACCATTAAGTAGAAGGCAATGCCCCAGCAGACAAAGGCAAGAAACTGACAAGGACGGACGGAACTTTTCGAGTTCCCACACGACGACCTGAAATTGCCGGAGGGGCCTGGAATTTTGGGAGGTAACAAATTTGGGCCGCGCGGGAGAGGAAAAGCAATTGGAAAATCCTTGAAGGCATTCGTTGCTACGAAATGAATGCGTGCACAAAATGACCGCAGCTTCAAAGTGACTGGGCACCAGGAGAAAATATGTTGACGATTTCTTCCTCCTCTTTTCTCCTCCTTTCTGCTGGCTTGTCATCTCTTCTGTCTTCTTCGTTCTCTCGAACTCTCTTATCTTTCACTTTATTCTTTAGCTGCACAGCATTCTTCTTCATTAGTTACTGAACCGCACAATTTTTGTGATTTCGATCCCAATGGAATTTGTAGAAAATGTTCATTTGAGTGATGAAATGAAAGTAACCATTCTGTGTCTTTAACACGTAGGCCCACATTAAAATACCCGCAGATATTTGATATATTCCTCCATTAAGTACGTAAATGTAATCAATCCTTTAGGCCTCCCCTACCACCATCTTGTTTCTTTTTTCTCTACTCTTTTTATTCTTATTATTCGTGGAATTGTTCTTTAGTTCCTCAATTATTTATGGCATAGTACATTATTTGTTTATCGTTTTATTCATTTTCTTAGATAGACTTGGGCGGTAAATTGTGGAAAATTGAAAATTAGGCGATTTTTTGTTGGGGGGTGGGGGAGATCTCAGTAATTTTTGACAAGTATCTGACCAATTAGTAAATTTACTTGTTTTGAAAAATAGGCTCTCTTCCTCGCCTCGCCTTGCATGCATTTGCCTTGACGGAAAATGAATTTGAATTTCGGGTTACTTGGTTAAAATAAACATATTAAGGTTATTCTTTAAAACTCATTATCTAAAACATATCGACAAATTTAACAAAATCACAAGCTCTCGATCTGCCGAATAATTATTATTATTATTATTATTATTATTATTATTATTATTATTATTGCTACTGCTACTTTTTAAGCAGCTTCTTAAAGCTTTAATAAGTATTTCATGTTTACACCATTTCCCTCCCCTCCTTTTTTTTCATTTCAGCTGCATTCGGATATGTGGAAATTTAGAAGCTACTTTGTTATAAAATGAAATAAAATCATTTCTTTTAAGGATTTAAGATAGTTAACTGATTTTTCCATGGTGTACTTAATAGACGCTTTATTCATGTAATTGATGAAAAAATAATTTGTATCAATAGTAGAAAAACTATACTTTTTTAAAAATATCTTGTAATTATTATTTAAAAATTTAATTTTTAATTTTTTAAAAATAGCTACATAATATTTTCATACTTTTTCTTTAAATTAGTTATTACTTTGCTAAAAATAGTTGGTTAAAACTTCAAGTTTTTATGCTTACAAGCTTCTAATATAAGGGGCCTTTTGTATGGAAATGTGTATTTTTTTAAAAATCGCAATCAAACACAAAAAATTTTAAAAATCACATTTGTAAGAAATAGAACTTCAAAATCCTCCAGACTGATAATTCTCCACCTTTTCCCTTAATCCTGATTGTTTTTTTTTTTTTTTCCTTTTTTGATTTGTTTATTTGTTTGTTTACGGAATTTGAAAAAAAAATATTTTCTCTAGAGCAAGTATTTACAAAATTATTGATGTTTAAGTTATAGTCAGAATTATCAAACCGCTTTAACATATATAAGTGGAAAAATCGAAATATTTAAATGATAAAATCTGAAAATGTTTAAAAAACACGAAAATTACCATTCTATTTTATAAATAATCACTGAAAACACTTCCTAAATGCATGAATTTTGAAGATATATTCTTGTCTATTTTCTTCTGAGACTTTTTCTCCCGAGTAATTTGGAGGGAGAAAGAACGCGATTTATTGTGTTAAGATACCATACAATAGCAGGTCCTTAAGTTTGTTATTTCTCAGCTTAGAATGTTGACATACTATTCAAGCATGATGCCTTAATTGGTCTGACTGCTAGTAAAAAGAGTATCATATTGGTTTGTTATAACATAAAAACTGCAAAATTCTGAGATAATGGAACTATTCTATTGATGGCTGCTGATGGGGTTTTTTTTTATTTGAATAGACAATAAATCAAACTGACGGTGCCTTTATCCTGAGAACACAACAGAAAATGAGTTCTTTAAACAAATATGGCGCAGTAACGAATTTAAATCATTGGTTCCTACTAAACCTATGGGGATGGTAGAAAGACCCATAGGACGAATGCTAATGTATTTAAAAATGTCTGTTTCTGTGTGCGTATGTGTGAGAGCGTCGCATGTGACAAAGAGGGAGGAGGCGGTAGTCCCAAAAAGTTTGAGAACTACTCATGTGGACTGTTTTCTCGCATTATGCTACTCTACAATCATTAAAAACAGAGATTAAAAGTACAAAACAAATTTTAACAAAAGAGTAAAATATGAAGATCCAAAGCACATAGAAAGAAAGAAATGAAGGAATGAATGAATGAATGAATGAATGAATGAATGAATGAATGAATGAATGAATGAATCAGTCAATCAATCAATGAAACGTCTAGTGTATGAAGAGCTCATTTAAAATCCATATGGTCAGCTAATCCGCTTGGGGGCTACTGTCGTTTAGTTTGTTCTCGTTGTTTTTGTCTGCCGCTGTCAACACTACTGGGATACGTTTATAAGCAGAACACTTACATTCCAGTAGAACTGCCACATCTTTAGACGAGAAAAATAATAGTATGTCATAGTAAGCGATACATTTAAACAATTGATTGAAATTTATGCACTATTTGTCCATGTTTGTTATAGCAGGGTTACTTGGAGATTTCTATGTGGAAACGAAACGGATAAAACTCAGAGCGCTTTCGTTGGGTGTGTTTGACCATTCACTCAAAACAGTCTTGTAATATTTCCCATTAACCGTTTTTTGCGGTGAGATTTCACGTCGATAAACCATTTCATGGCAGTCGAAGAACGAAATCACCATAATCTTTCTTGCAGACCGAACAACCTTAGCCTTCTTTGGTGGAGGAGAACCAAGTGCTTTCCAGACTGAGCTCACCTGTTTGCTTTAGGGATCATAATGGTGGAGCCAACTCTCTCATCACCTGTAATTATGGAATTCAGGCATGCCTCGCCATGCTTCGTTACTAGACGCTGAAGCTTTCGACACCATCTTCTGTTCAGGCGTCAGCGATCTCGGTACCCATTCTGACATAGACACGTCTCATGTGTAAGCGACTCTGCAAAATGAACATACTACTGTGGGGAAATGTGTAACCTGCCAGCTAGTCTATCCACTGTTGTCCGTCGATCTTTATGGACAATGAGGGCAGCTGTATTAATCATTGTCTGTATCACTGCAGTGATTGAAGAACCTGGACATTCCTGTTTTGTTGCTGAAACATGGCCCTCCTTAAACTCTTTGAACCATCGAAGTGCGGTTGATTGTGGTAGAACATCATCGTCATAAGCTTGCTGTAACATCGCCTACACTTCCATATCGGATTTCTGCATACGGAAGTAAAATTTCAGAGTAGCGTACTGTTCATCACAAAGCGACTCCATTTTATGCAGCAGACTGACAAACACTCGTTCTTTGCTGTCTTCCTGAGGTAGAGAGAGAGAGAGAGAGAGAGAGAGAGAGAGAGAGAGAGAGAGAGATGAAAGAGCACCCTCAGTCTTTATTGACTAGCCCTAATGGGATGAATTTTAGCTACCAGAATCTTTCCATAATGGGACCATTTTTCTGTTCAAACTTTTCCATATTTTGAAAGTCAACTAATTAGCCCGACTAGACTTTCTCCGATATATATTGTAGTTCATCCGAGTTGATTGATCTGTTTGTCGTAACTTGGGTCTAGTTCATGTTCATTGAAAATCCGCGTTTTTGCTGCAATTGCTCAGTTCCTGAAGTAGGAGTTGTTAATGGATTCTTGCAAATAGTACTACATTATCAGGAAACCTGTAACGCCATATTTTCATCTCTCTCCCCAGTTCAGACTTCGAAATATGTCTTCTAATAAGTTTGTAAAAGGTTTTATGGAAATCAGGCTTCCTAGTCGCAAAGCGATCTCAAGTTGAAAAGGCTTGTCCTGTTCTTTCGGTCATTAGCTTGTGCGATTCACCGTAAAGCCTGGTCAAGATTCTGGTTTACTTGGTTTCGACTCTCCTAGTCTTGATGGGGCTTGTAGTATTCATGAGTATTTTACAGTGTCAAAGGCTTTCAAATGTCAAGGGATTGTTTGAACTCTCTTGTGGTTGGTTTTCGTAATTTTTCTTGTGATAATTTTGGAGAATAATATGTAGAGTTTCGATATTAGCCTGAACAAACATTAAAATGTTGTTTCTCTTGGAACGACAGCGACAAGAACTTTGTGCGTCAATAATCTCATTATACATTATTGTCGCATTTCTGTAAGCATTTCTAAGAAATTTTATGTGTATAATTTAGGATGTCTTAAAGGCATATATATAAATTAACAATAATTAGAAACGCAGAAAAGGGTAAAACACTGAGAAAAAGTCACAGTTGTAATCGCTATATTTGGAACTACTCGAGTTCTTCTATGGCAAGAAGACAAATGAAGGTGATAAAAATAAATATATCGAAGGTAACGTTGTGCATGGAAACAGATGAAACAAGCAACACGAGTGTATGGGGAAAAAACCAATACGTAAGATTTAAACCAGGTGGTATACGCGCTTTGTGTAAAAATATAACTGCCATTTTTCTATCTCTGAGTAAAATTTCAGAACTATGTACAGGTGCATCAATAAGTGCTAAGCATCATCAAAAACCTTATTGTGAGATAAGACATGTTGGGCAACCGGCAAGGGAGACTTGCTTTTAACAGAACGTGTATGATTGTTCACGCTATGCATGGAAACAGATAAAACAAGCAACAAGAGTGTAGGGAGGAAAAAATTAATACTAATTATTGTTAATTAGTTACATTATTAATAGTGTTACTTTATTTTTCTTTATATATATATATATATATATATATATATATATATATAATTCTCAAAGGAACGATTTCTCCTAAGAACATTTGTATGTGAATGATGTAATAAGAGAGCAATTCACAGCGACCCGGACACTGCTGACAAACCAGTTAGATCGTGCTAGTCAAGTGTCCTGTGTGGAATTCGTTGCAGGAGCTCACGATTTCGACTCCAGGCGATGCACTTTATAGATCCATTGGAAGTAAGAGCATAAAGGAACTTATGTGCATCTAGAAAACATTTCTCCACAGGTACACTTCATGAAGACTGGCATAGCAGAACCTAAAGGATTTGTACGTAGGAGAAGAAATGCGTGCATTAGATTTTTACGAGAGATATTTATGGAGAATTAAACACTGTGCATAAAAAAGAGGATATTTATCGAATCAGGATGAACTGATCACGTTAACAGTTTGGAATTCACAATTTCATATTAGAGCAATAAAGATATGGGAGATTAAACGCTAAAATATAGTATGCAACATTCTTATTCATACGCTTTCATTTTGTTTACAAAATGTATGCATAATAAACTTGAACCATACGCATTGCTTATTTCTTCCATTTGATTTATAAATAACAAACCGGATTAGGTATAGAAAATAGAACGTTTTATTTACAATGAAATAAAATTACTATAATAATTTAACAATTTATTTGACAACAATTCTTGCAATTTATACTAAAAACAAAATAAGTGTAATCAATTTAAAATAATTGTACAAAAGAGCCTCTAATATTTAGTAGGTTATCTTTTGCTTTTATGATCTTTTCATCGGCGAATCCAAATTTTTGCATTTCTAAGGATCGATTTTTCCTCCATTCTTCAAGTAAAACCCGTTTCAGTTATTCTTTTGATGTTACTTTCTCTTTTTGACTCTTCGTTTAAGAATATACCACAGTTATTCAATAGGGTTTAAGTCAAGTGATTGCGAGTGGGAAAATCCGAAGCACTTTTAGGAGTTCGAGATTGGCCATGTCATGTTAGAGAAAGCCGTTATCCTGCTGGAATATGTAATGGGGCTGCATTTCCATTTTCCTACCTGATTGTTCAACATTAATTTTAAGTATATTGCTGTAGACAGTTTTATCCATTATCTCATCAATAAAATGGATAGTGCCTACTCCATTACAGGACATGCAGCTCCAGAACCTCCTCCCCCCACCCATGTTCCACAGCAGGAAGTATTGACTGGTCCTCGGCTATATTACATTTTTTCCGTACTCTGGTGATTCAATCAGATCGAAAATATTAATTTCCGTTTCCTCTGACCATATCACGTTCCCAAAACGTTTCATCCTTATTAACGCATTCTTTAGCATTTTACGATTCTCTTTGCTAATATGCAACTTCTTATGTAACCTGTCATGTTATATTGTTTGGTTGTTCATTTGCTTCCCAGATAAATTTTCTATCAGTGGTTTAATTTTTGGAACGTTTGTTGTTAGATTCCTTCTGATTGTATTTCAAACAAAACGTTCCTTCCTTTCGGATAGCTTTCCTTCCTTTAGTTTTGCCCTGATTTTAAATTTTGTTTCCAATATATTGTACAGTAGCATGTGATTCATCCACCATTTCATCTATTTTCTTTAAGCTATAGCCTTTTAGGGAAAGATTCACAATAGTCGCTTACAAATCCAAACTCAGCTACTTTTATTTTGGCATTCTGAATCCAACAGACCTTCAAAATGATCATAAGTAGACTGTTAACGTTCAGTAAACACCAAAGTTACTTCTATGTTTACTCTGAACTTACCCTATCTAATTAGAAGCTATGTTTTCATCGCGTAAAACTGAGCACAGTGGCAGTGTACAAATTATAGAACAATTGAATGAAAACATACGTGTTTTGTTTTAGAAAGTTTGGCCGAAATCTATAATGTTATCAAGTATTATTTTATGGATACATATAATCATATCACTGTAAATTAAATTATTACGAGTTAACAAATTTTATCACACAAAAACCGTGTATGTTAATGTGTATGAATAAATATGTTATTCTATCAAAATAAATTAGGAACTATCAGAAATTTAGAAATAAAAAATAATCTCACATTATTATTATTATTATTATTATTATTATTATTATTATTATTATTATTATTATTATTATTATTATTATTATTATTATTATTATTATTATTATTATTATTATTATTATTATTATTGTCGCCGTGTCGTCATCATCATCTTATAGAAGCATTCCATAAGGCAACTGCCTATTGCATAGCAAGGCGACTTGAAAAACAATTGCAGATAGCCGTCACGAGAAAGTTCATAGACATTTTGCACGTTATTTCTTCTTCATTTTCACTAAACATAGTTAATTATCATTGCTTCAGATAGTGGTCTTTCACACTCCATGATTACTGCTTGCTAAAGTTTCGATTTTTCTCTTGACATCCTTACAGTCTTCAGTGACCGTACCGCCACGGGTGGCCCAGGTCGTTAAGGTACAGATTCGTGAGCGGGAGGTCTGGGGTTCGAATCCTTCCAGGACCTCCTCCCTGAATGAGGTTTTTTTTCCAGATTTTCTTCGATCCTCATAAATGGCAAATGCCGGGGAGGTAACCTTAACTTAGGCTGGAAGATCCCTTCCTTAAAAATAAATCCTTTCCCAATATATCATTTCATGTATCATCAGTGTCCACCGCCTGTGGTGCTTCAGTAGTAAAAACGAGCGTTAAACACAATTCATTCAGTGATCGTGTTAGAGATTGGAAGAATTCAGTTGTGTATAAACTTTCTTTTCATGTTAATGTGACGATTCTTGTCTGCAAATATGTCATTTCAACCCCAACATGCAGACATTCTTTTCCGCATTTCTTTTGTGGCATTCTTAAGGGTACAGTCCAGCTAAATATGCATAGTCTTTTGCAGTTAATGTCCTTCTTCTTCCCTGCAAAGGTGCAGACCTATAACTCTTTCTAAGGCTATTATATATTAATTTATCAATATTATTTATCGGAGCATGAATGTGGGTTTTTAACCCACAAGTATAACAACTATGAAGCGACAGAAATGTCAAGTGAAAATAAAGGAAATATAACAAAAATGAGCCCCATAAAATGGAGTAGTAGAAAAATAAATTATCAGTAAATACTGCTCTTCGACAGAATAGAGTAGACCAGTGGAACAACGTGGTCCTTATGGTCCCCCAGAATTTAACATGTATTTAGAAATTGGTCCATATTGGAGAAAGACGGGGAAAAAAATTGTGGATCTCATTGTATGTTATCAAGCACGAACTAACGACATGTACTTTTACCCCACGTGAAAATATCATTACGAAGTTCGCAAATTCCTTGCAGTAGGTGCTAAAGCTTTTATCAACAACATCGAAACATTGTACAACTATGTAAAGCTCGGCAAGCCTTCATTAAATATTAATTACATTTGTTTTACTTAAAATAGGTATAATAAAAATGTTCATTCTAAAAATAAATGGCTTATAGACCTGCATAATTATAAAATATTCTTTAATGTATTCTCTTCTATTAATCCTAATATAAAGTGAAAAAAATGTAATTAATGCTGTTTTAAAAGTAAGGTATATTTATACATGTAACTCAAAATGTCAGGAAAAACATGGAATATTGCTTTCAAACAGAGTGGAGCCTTTTAACACACAAAAAAGTGGTATCCATTTGAAAATACTTGCATGAACGTTAGAGTAGACCCACTCTTCAAAGATGTGCGTTATGCTTCATAAGCTGTATGTGGACACAATGCAGACAGCAGTTCTTATGTCAAGTGTGGCCAACGCCGAAAACCGAGGTTTACAACCCGCATCGTTTAATTTCTGAGAGGCAAGACAACAATCCATAGTCATCATAATGTTACCACCAACCAATAACGCACTACGATCCTTCGCTGCTGTGATATGCGGGCATAGTACAAGTTAACTCGTATTTGACTGGCGCGGTCATTCTGACTTAATGAATATTACGAGAGATTGATAGAATAGGATTAATAATAATAATAGTAATAATAATAATAGTAATAATAATAATTTATTTCAAATAAGGCACATTTACCTCGATACGTAAGCCAAAATACACAAAAATACTTCACCGTCTGTGCTTCCTCAAGAGTAAAAACGGGACGTCAAACACTATTTAAAAAAAATACTTTAAGTTCTATAAGGAAACCAGTGAGGTATGCTCTTAAATTTAAACTACGAATATTAAAAACAACCATTATCAGAATAACATTGCATACAGCAAGATTATAGCTAGTTCTATGAATAGAGAGTCTGGCATTTCCTTTCTTCATTTTGATTCTTTTTCTTGGAGTAATTTGAACGAAATGGAAGTAGATGTCAGTGCATTAACACACATGTACGAGATATCAATGCATTTACATAGGATGTAGTTATGTTTTGGAGCTAAGTAGGTGTTAAACTGTGATAATGTTGGATGGATGGTCTGGGGCAGAGGAGGATACTTTGGTACTTGAACCTTGCTCTTACTTTGTGCCTGTGCCCCCCTATTCGTAATATATATGGGGACACTCCAAGACGAAGGGATGTGGTAAGGGTAACACCGGGCTGTTAGGATCTATGGTCGGTGACTGCGCGGACGCAGATGGCGTTCCTAACGGGAACTGTGCTAATTTTACTTGATATATATCCTATTTAATGTATTTTTTAAGAGGCATACAATTTTTGTAAAAAAGCAAAGGCGCGTTTCTGTATTTGTGTTTCGATATTGGTCAATATCTACTTTCTTAGGCAGAAGCAATTACATAGTCACAATTGAGGATGTAACTGTGATAAGAACTTATAGCTCCATAGATCCCTTTGCAGAGAACTCTTTGATTATCCAAAAAAATTCATGGAGAAAATTTGAATTGTAATATGGTACGCCAGTTTCTTCGGTAATAGTTTATGGGCACTTTATCAAAAGTCCTTATTGTTGAATGGCGTTATTATAATGTAATTCAAAATTTTAAGATTAGCTGAGTTGAATTCAATTAGTAAGAATGTGAATTTACATCCCTTAACAAGAATAATTGCATAATAACACACATACAAATATATATATTGCTATGTTTAAAACAAGAGTTTAAGGTAAAAAACTTTCCAATGCATAACAAAATGTCAAACAGTTGGTGTTATTCTAATCCCTCTAATAGATCAAGGAAAATGTCTTGAGTGTGCCAAATAAAGAGTTGCCAGGTACATATTTGAGCAATGTTTATAGAAACAGAAGCAACAAAATACAGGAAATATGTTCTTATAAATTTCAAAGAGCTCATTGAAAGTACGTTTAGAAAAGTAGAGATATGTAAAATCTTCTTAATCAATTTGCTTCAAATTTTTGCTAAGAGAATAGAGTAATACAAAAACACTCTCGAAGGTTAAACTTTCAAAGACAGGAGAGAGAAACACATATTGTTCCAATAAACTTAACGATGGAATTTGCTCCTAGCACTGACACATCTTAAAAGCATTCTTCATCATTCAAGTGATTGTTCTCAGGGTAGGGCCAATGGGCTTTATTTTGAAAATCCTATTTTATTTTACAATGCCTTTTCATTGTGTTTCTAATTGCAGAATGGATAGAAGTTGAAAATGGCCCACAAAAATCTATTTAACATTTCAAAATGCCCATGAAACGTTATTTTGTTCGGTAGGTATGTTAACCATTCAAAATACCGCACCGGGTGACCGAGATCGTTAAGGCGTGGACCTGTGAGCGGGAACTCTGGGGCTCGATTTCCACCAGGTCCTTCCTCCCGGACTGAGGTTTTTTCCATGTTTTCTCAGTCAAATGCTAGGGAGATACCCTAAACTTAGACCTGGAACGCTTCCTTTCAAAAAAGGTCTTTCCCAATTTTTTTAATGGTGTTTAGCGCCCGTTTTAACTACTGTGGCACCACAGGCGATGAACACTGATGATACATGAAATGAAATGATAACTTGGAAAAGGATATTTTAAGGAAGAAAACGTTCCAGGTCTAAATTTAAGGTACCTCCCCGGCATTTGCCAGTTATGACTGAGGAAAACCTGGAAAAAACCTCGGTCAGGTAGGACGGTCCTGGCGGGATTCGAACCCCAGACCTCCCGCTCACAAGTCCGCGCCTTAACGACCTCGGCCACCCGTGGCGGTTTTCCCAATTTGTCACTTCATCTTGTGTATCGTCATTGTCCACCGCCTGTGATGTCTCAGTGATTAAAACAGGCGTTAAACACTACTAAAAATTAAAATCCATTTTATGATCTTTACATTGTTTGGAAAATACTTCCAACTCCTTACAAACCTAATTTTTATCATAATACCCGCAGTTCTGTATCTCTAATATATACATGCATTACATTTATTCATTATTTTTCAAATTTCTAAGTTTGGATTAAAATGTTTTATCTTCTTTGTTATATTAAGTAAATAACACAGTTGTTTTTATACTGCAGTTTCTGGCTTATTGGCTAGTGTATTTACGGCACTGCTATGGAAACTTTTAGCTATAATTATCTAAAAATGTAATTTTGGAGTATAGCCCTTGTTGCAGCTATTCTTCAGTTAATTAGCTCCAATAACTATGTAGCGCATGCTTATCTGGAAGCCTGCGAACGATTATGTTCAGACAACATCTGTCAATGAAATGACATCCCTGACTCATCTCGTAAATTGGAAAAGCAACTTGAAGCGTGTAATTAGATTTTGGAAGAGAAACGAACTTTTTTTTTAAAATTGATATAATAGGCTGAATACTCAATGAAGCACATTTAAAACCTTCCATTCCAAGTTGCCCCTTATTCGCCATCCCCGGCATCTGAGGCAGGAACAAGCAATGTCAAAACAATTCACTATTTTTTAAATTTAGATACTACAAATAAAACAAATGAATTATCTACTCATCCTTCTTACTGATGAGTGTAAATAATAGTTTTTTTAAGGTGTAGAATGTGTGTTGTACTAAATGGCAGCTCTTCCAGAAGCTTCTATAAGAAGGATGAATAGAGTTAATTTATTTTATTTGTAATAATCAAAGCTTTATGTTGAAGTGTTATGCCGCCGTGAGTTTGCGGCCGACTTGTAAATGCACCTCATTGTGCTTTAACATCTTGCATGGATTCGCCTGTTCCACGTCTTGAGATTACTGCTTTTCTTGGCATTTTGGTTTTTATTATATATTTTAAGGATTCTAATGAACAGTTCTATCAAGATCACAGTTCTGTTTCAATTTGTTTATCTCTTAGTTAAAATTATTGACTTAAGTGTTTTAAAATATATTAGTTACAATTACAAACACATATTAAGTCCATAACATTTAATTGCCTTTTTATTTCTTAGTTCCTATAAGTTTTGTTGTTCCAAAGTAGTCCTTTCCGCGCGTTTATAATATTTGTAACGTATACTTCTTGATGTAGCTTTGAACACCGGGGAGTAGGGGACCAGAGGAAAAAAGAAAAGTTGACAGTTTTATGTTCAGTTCCGTCATAATAAGAACCGTTAAAAACATGTTGTTTGGTCTAACTTGTTGCCTGAGCTTACATTGTTAAACCTAAAGCTGCTACGGAAAGTAAAGTAACACCCAGGCCGAGTTGCGGTATAACGAGTTTAGCTATCTGCTTTGTGGTTGCATGCAGGAAGCGTCTCAATCACGCACGTGCGTGCGACGGTGGTCTGCATACCGAGTGAGTGCATGTGGATACCCCCAGGAATGCGTTATCAACGTCTAACCTCACATTTGGGGAATGCAGAGTGAGCCCATCAGGCTACTCATTTTTAGATAAACGTTTCATGATTTACAAGATGTCTCTCTTTCACCCGTTATATCAGATACATTGAATCGCCAGCACAATAGACGTGTGGCTCCTTTAGCCTCTAAAACCTGCGAAGTAGTTTATTGATGTTTTATACTCTTTATTCCTAATTTGCTAATAGTATCAATGATATTCTGTTAGAAATCACTCTTTCCTTAACTAGAAATACTTGTATTGAGGGCTTTGCTGGAATTCTAATTTAGAAAATTACCAGAAACATTTTTAAAGCCTTTTTCGAACTCTCATCATTATAATTTAACCATTTATCAGCCTGTCATAATGCATAAAACATTATGACGTTTAATATACAAAGGATGGTAACAGTTAATAGCACTTTCGCAAGGACAAATGACAGTTGCATATCCCATTTTAGAATTATAAAGAATGGCGAAAACTTTCTACAGTGCTGTGGATTTTCTAAGGGTAAATAGTAAACATTTATGATCAATATTTGCAACTTATAAATGATGCCATTTTCTATATGGTCAAAGTAGGGGCTTTATCCAGAAATAATCTAAGCGAATGTCGCACACATTTTTCAACGTACTGCCAAAGCAACGGTGGATCAATAATATATCGAGTAAAAACCAATGCATTCTGGAGCCCTTTACTTAGCAAAGGGTGGGTGGAATGTATTAAATTCACCTGGATAAATATTTAACGTCGTAAAAATGTGTTGGGTTTTCTTTTGTTTTTTTTTTTTGTTTTGTTTTGTTTTTTTTTTTTTTTGTTCCCCTCCCCCCCAAAAAACTGCTACATCAAACGGGTTACTGATTGACGAGTTAGTAAACAACTACTGCGCTATATTCAAGCACGTTTTGTTATATAAAAGAGCAATTCAAAAAAAATCTCATTACATTTTCCTGTAAAGACAATCAAGGAATTCAAGAATACTCATGGAAAGCGGCTGTATTAAGAGTAAAGTAAATTTGGATGTTTTCAAACTTTTAAGAAACGTATAAAAATCACTGTTATTAAACTGTAAATAAAAAACGCAACTTAGTAAACTATGTCAACTATACTACAGTTAAATTGAATTAATATGCATCTATTACTTCTTACGAGATAAATGAACATTCAGTCGATACAAAGCAGCATTATGGAATTAAAGGGTAAACTTGAGAGCTTAAAAACAGTATTTTGTACTCTGAGGCTTCAATAGGATAAAATAAAAAAGTTATACCGAGCAGAAAAAAATATTGCAAATTGATTAGTGAAAATAAAAATATTAATAATTACATATAGTGTTAAAATAATATTTATACACATAATCAGAATATAAATAAATGCTAATTTCATGGTTTCTGTATTCAGTATTTCATATTTTACAGAATACTCACAAAGAAATATATTGATTCATTTTTTAAGATATCCTATATTGCAGTTTATACAAGTGTCAAATTTACTGTCTTTATTTTTAAATGGTGAACTATTTTATTCAGCATGTTTGTTTATTTTTATTTTCAAACTATTGTTTTATTCTACGCATGAAACACTAACCAACAGGTTTTTAGGAAGACTCAGATGTGAAATAAGTAAAAGCTGGGCTTAACCCGAACTCCCTAAAATTCTCCGCCTAGTTTTTCAAACCATAAATTATTATTGCTAGATAAAAGATTTAAAATTATCTGGAGCATATAAACAATAAACGGATATAGCAAATATATCTGTAAAATAAATTTAATTGGTCCTTATTTGAAAAACATTTTTTCTTCAAATGGTAGATAATACCTGACATATTGAACAGTCGCATTAGATAGTTTTGCAAAAGTCTGGTGTTTGCAACCCGTGAAGTAAAGAGTGCATGTTAAAGGCAAGACTTATTTCGCGTGGTTTGCTCATTTCCTCCTGGCAGATTCCTGGATGAATCCTTGGGGCATAACGAGTCTGGGAGTTGGTCTTGGCGCCAGTATATTGTAAATTCCACTGCTACTTCCGCTCCTAGGGCTCTGGTTCATTCGATGCATGTGTGCGTGCGTGCATGCTTATTCGTTCTTTCAGTTTTCTTGAAAAACGTAAATTTTAGTTTCTAGTTTTTATAGTGTCAATCAAACATCTTTTTACGGAAGTTACAATTTCGAACCAACATTACTAACATCTAAAACCAGTTTTATTTATATCAGCGAGAAAATATCATGTCTCATTGCGTTAACTGTTCACTTATTTGTTTACGAAAAAGAATAATATACTATACAATGCGGTCTTTGGGATCGTTTAATAAAGTTAATATGTAATAAAATAAATGAAAATCACTAATTGTTAATACTGCTACCTAAGCTACCATCTTTGTAGTTCGCTTAAGGGGCCTGTTCAGAAATCAGTTGTGTCGGTCCTGGTGGTGTAGAGGTTACAATACTTGCCTCCTACACCCAAGAACGAAGGTTCGAACCCGGCCAGGACCGATGGATTTTTTTCGGGCGTAAAAATCTTAAGTATGGCTTTCTTCGGAAGGGAAGTAAAGCCGTGGGTCCCGTGTCGTACATTTACGGCACGAAAAAGAACCTCAAGCCTGAAGAGAGGCCTCTGAGCAAAATTTGTCGGCCGTTTCACGCCCTGGGTTGAATGGGACGCTGATGACCTCAGATGTTAAAGAGCATCCGTAAATAAATCAATCAAAAAAAAAAAAAAAAAAAAAAAAAAAAGGAAATCAGTTGTACATTTGGAAAATGCACGTTTGACTCAATCTGAAGTTTTTATAGTTATATGAGTATTGGGTACAGAGTTACCAACCATCCTACTTTGAAATGTACATTTTGACTGTGCTACTTCATTGCCAAGAAATTCTTTTGTTTATCTACTAGTTTACTTAGTTCACAAAAGTATTCCTTCATTCCGTAGTGTAATGTAATTATGTTACTTTTTTGACAATACCAAATAGAAGTCACTACTATATTTTCAATGCGTATAGTAATGGTCTGATTTCGTCTTGGATTAAACTGCTAATGGTTGCTAACACAGCAAGTTCACATTCGACATTGTGTAAAAATCTACCTTTGTTTTGGTTCCTAACTAAGTATGTGATAGTCTGTTTGGTGAAGTGACACAGCTAAACAGCAAATAGAAAATAGTCGACGCATTGATGCAGATTTCAATTGTTCAATTGTAAATCAGACATGAATGAGAGTGCTGTAAGGTGAACATTTCCCATCTCTAGCTAACTGATTGGAGGCCTTATGTCATTGTTTTCATCTATGTCAGTGTTAAAATGTATTTACTCTGATGATCTTACAATGCAGTGATGAAAGAAATGGGCTTGCTATAAAAACCTTTATTCATTTTGCACATTCTTGTCAATTACTACGGTAAACTTGTAAAACTATGTTACTAGCCATACTGAAAGATAATATAGTGAAAAAGCTTATTAAAGGGTTGTCTAAATACACTTATATGAATTCTGAATAGATTCTAGAAATTGTGAATTTATTTAATGTTTATTTTATATTGTAAATGAAGTAATGTCCTACTTTGCCGCTAATCCCTACTTGGTCACCCTGATCGGGTATCTTTAGGCAAATTTAATCACAATAACAAAAATAAAAATAGATTTTCTGAGGACAGAGTCAGTTAGCGGGAAGTCAATTTAAAATGAATTCAAATAAATTCTCTAAATTATTTAATGTTTTCCTTCAGCCCCTTAACGCCGAACTGTATAGAGCAAATGGTTGGTACAAACATTACGTCCTATCTCTCTACTTTGTGTCCTCTCTCTGGCAAGAAATATATTCAGAATTACCTTTATTATCCAGAGGTCTCGTGTTTTCATTAGAAATTCAGAGTACATATTCGTACTTGGTCGGACTGCCACGGGTGGCCGAGTTCGTTAAGATGCGGACTAGTGAGCGGGAGATCTGGAGTTCCAATCCCACCAGGACCGTCCTCCTTTACTGAGGTTTTTACCAGGTTTTCCTCAGTCCTCATAAAGGGCAAATGGGAGGTACCCTAAACTTAGGTCTGGAATGTTTCCTTCCTTTAAAAAAAAAAACATTTCTGCAGGTGTGTGCGTTTCCTATAGAAGTGGTCCCAAACTATACTCGTACCTTATGATCCGAGCACACTGGCTGAGATACCACCCGAGTTACGCGACGAGCTTCCTTTGTTATGTTTTTTGCGCTATTCATTTGTCTTCGAACATTGCACCATTCGCATTAAATACCTTTCCACGAATTAAGATAATTGCACAATCTATGACTATGATGAAAATTGCTCAGTAATACCATAGTATAGCACTGTTATGTCGTTTGGAGTTTAAAAAAAGTAATCGCACAACTGAAAAAAAAATATGAACTTAGAAAAACGTGACTGCAAACAAAGTAAGTCAACTAAGATTATCCAATGGGTTGAGTTCGTAGATCATAATAAATAAACAATAGATTTGTTTCCTCGTACACCAGCTGATTATGTTACGCAGATGATGAAGTGGTAGGCATTAAAAATGTATTTATATTAGATATATATTTGTTGTGGGTAATTTGTTCTAAAACATAGGTATCTACATAAGTATCTCATAAAATAATTAAAAATTCCTTCTAAATTGATGTGTTTCTGTTAGAAAACCTCCATATCCGTTTTGCTTAACAAACATTACAGCATATCAGCACAGCGATATGAGACTGAAATAGGCATAGTTTTTGGACTGTGCCATTAGCTAAATACAAAAGACATTCCTCCGAATATGGAAAGAATGGTGATTCATGATGACGAAATCCTTCAAGGCTGGATAGGGAATGCCTGCGTACTCATTGCTGCGGAATTCCGCTGATATAAAAATACAGGTTTTCTAACTTGTCAGAGAAGGAACGTCTATAAATAAATTTCATCACAGGTCTGAAATTCTTGTGTCTGCTGTTTCAAATGTTAATATACACTCTTTGAAAGTTAGAATATAATGTTTTGCAGAAGACGAATTTTAAACAAAAATTATAAAAAGAACTATATTTAGAAATATGAAAAAAGTAGGAAAAAACAACGAATTCAAAAGAAGTAGCAGCAAAAGAAGCAATTAAGTCAAAAACCGAGTTTTGTCGTTTAATCCCCATAGAAAATAGATTAGGTAATCAATTTCCTTTTTATATACACGGAGATGGGGAACTTCCCAATATTTGTACTAAAAAGTTGTGTAGCAATTGTCATATTTGTCAGCATTTTAGCAATGCTTTTCAGGCATCGTTGTAAACGAAAATTACCTACTTCTCAGGAAGTTGAATCTGTGAAGTTATTACAGAGTGCTAGAGCGAGAAGTTACATATTGGGTTTACAGAAATTGGGAAGGAAGCAGTCATTCGTATGTCTACTAGTAGGAGCCCACAATTCAAAATATCACCTCTAGCCATTTCCCTCCTTTGTAGAAGACGGGCCAAGCCAGTGTAATTAGTTGTCACTTTTTTTTATCCGGAGCCTTTGATAATATATCAATAGATATTCGCTGACTTACCACACCATTGATATTTTAGCAGGTAGTAGTCAAGGATTCAACAACAGACAAACTCCACGTGGAGTGATGTAATAGCTCCAGCCGATAGCAGTCTAGAATTAATGTGCAGCTACAGGAGAGTTTTCCAGTCTTATTGTTGGGATATCCAATAACGATCATATCAAATTTTGCTGTCTCTTTTGATACTGGCTGGTTATATGACGAACATGGCAGTAATCGATTAATATTTTACAATTATTATCTTCACGACAATGCTTTCGTCAAAATTAAAATATATACATCGTTATAAATTATGAGTTATTTTCTTATTTGTATATTTATTTAACAACTGAGAGACAATTAAACGTTAGATTAAAATAAGGTTTTCAGGTGTACCCTACTTCTAATAGCCCGATTTTCCTAATTTTCAGAAAATATTTTTCTTATTTTATTCAATGGCATATACAGACCGAGTTTTGTAAAGAAAAAAACAAAAATTGCGGCCGCTAGAGATATTTTTAAATTTTCACTTTGCGTTACCACCTCCAATGATGGTTGTCGGTCCTGGTGATATAGTGGTAACTATACTTGCCTCCTAAACACAAGATCGCGGGTTCGATCCCGGCCAGGACCCATGAATTTTTTCGGGCGTAAAAATCCTAAGTATAGCTTCCTTCGGAAGGAAAGTAAAGCCGTGGGTCCCGTGTTGTACATTTACGGCAGTAAAAAGAACCTCAAGCCTGAAAGAAGAGGCCTCTGAGCAAAATTTGTCGGCCGTTTCACGCCTTGATTTAAATGGAACACTGATGACCTGAGATGTTAAAGAGCGTTCGTAAATAAGCCAAATGAAAATGAAAAAACAACAACATAGTTCGATCTTGCTGATTAACGAACGATGGATCTTTGTTAATTGACCATTATATGCCGAGTTTCGTTGAGGGGAAAAATTTGTGGCCGCTAGAGCTTTAATAAATACACACACATGTATTTATATGTAACGATATAAATGAAAAATTAAGTAGCATTATGAACAATGTAACTAAATAATAATTAAAGAAGCAGAAAAAGAATAAAACACATATATACACACAGATAACAGTTATACACAGATAATTTCTAGTTATATATATATATATAACTAAACTATATATATAACACAGATAATTTCTAGTTATATATATATATATATATATATATATATATAAAACTAGAAATTATCTGTATATAACTGTTTTATTCTTTTTATGCTTCTTTAGTTATTATTTAGTTCCATGGTTCGTAATGTTACTTAATTTTTCATTTATATCGTTATATATAAATGTGTGTGTGCGTGTGTGTGTGTGTGTGTGTTTATTACAGCTCTAGCGGCTCTAGAGTTTATCTTCCCCCTCAACGAAACTCGGCATATAATGGTCAATTAACAAAGATTCATCGTTCGTTACCAGCAAAATCGGACGATTGGGTTATTTTTTATATGTTTTATTTACGGACGCTCTTTAACCTCTCAGGTCATCAGCGTCCCATTCAAATCAGGGCGCGAAACGGCCGACAATTTTGCTCAGAGGCCTCTTTATGTATATTCGTCCTTTTAGTACCTAATAAGTAGGATTGTTGGAGATTTGAAGAAAATTTTCAAAAATATTTTCTTGGGTGCAACCGCAATGCTACATCCTTAGGGATTCACTAATTAAATCAGAACTGATGGACTCATATCTAGATCATACATTGAGGGCATCTTATTAATATAGTAATATTTATTATTGATGTTCTTAAAAATAGCACCTTCCTTCCATACCAGCATTACTATACGTCACACTGAGTTGTAATATCGTTGTTGCTGAGCGTATGCTGTTGCCACTGTGGTTGAAATTGTGTATGAACAGGGGGAAAATTTTTAAATAATGTTTAACGCCCGTTTTTACTACTGAGGCATCACAGGCGGTGACACTGATGATACATGAAATGAAATATTGTGAAAGGATATTTTTAAGGAAGGGAGCGTTGCAGGCCTAAGTTTAGGGTACCTCCCCAGCATTTGCCAGTAATGAGGACTGAGGAAAACCTGGAAAAAAAAAAAAACAGGGAGGATGGTCCTGGCGGGATTCGAACCCCAGACCTCCCGCTCACAAGTCCGCGCCTTAACGACCTTGGCCACCTGTGCCGGTGAAAAGGGAATGGATTAGTACAAAAAACGCATATGTTATTTCCTATTTCTTTCCATTTACCTGTCCTCCGCTACTGTTCGTTACTTTTCCTCCCGATTTTCTTCACTTAATATAACTGATTTTCTCGTTTTATTTTTCTTATATATTAAATTTTTATATTATTTGTTTTTTTTTTTGAGCTTTATTTTCTTTTCTCTTAGTGTTGTCTTCCTATTTTCTCCTTTTAATTAAATGTATTCACTTGGATCGGCTCCTCAATGTTTTCCCTGCTTCGTATTTCCTTTCTGTCTTATGCTGACCCCTTTTACTCTGCTACCTTGCAACACAGTTCTAGAGTAGGCAGATTTATAGCAGAAAGATATCGTCCGCATCTAATTGTCCGACAAATCATAGAGACTGGTGGAAATGCTGACAGATGTGGTCTCTATACCCTTTCCTTTTGAGTAACTGCTCTGAGTCATAACCAGTTCTTACTTTGCAATATTTTTAATTAACCTTCGTGCATTTATCTTAATCTGATCGTTTGCTTTTCAACTTAACATTCTTATATAAAATCGTAACACCCGAAACGAGTGGGCTTTGCTGACGTGTACTTGATCTTAGTGAAGATTAGCAATGCTCAAGATTAAATTATTGTGTGCCTGTAAAAATATTCTCAATAAGCTGAAAACTCGTATTAATTTCCACAAGATTCTCAAAGTTACGCCGATATTAAGTTATGGTGTAAAATAAGCGCGAAATTAATTTCCTCCTCTGTGCCTACTTTATATTTTATTACACATACTTGTTTATTTAATGTGGAACATTGAAGTGACTGGGGCAATTGCATATGTGCTTGTGTAGGTGGTTCAGTTTGCATTAACTAAAAATTCATTCCGCTATCATTTTCAAGAAATGGGCATTCAGGATGTGACACTAAAAATTTATTTTTAATTTTTTAAATAAAATTTTCGTCTTATTTCCACATTAAATACTTGAGGAATATACCTCTTGGTCACAAAACACACCCAATGTTCGCCTGCAGGAACCTGTCTCTGCGGCTGGCATTTTTAAGTCACATAAAAGTGTACATTCTTTCCTTCGGTTTGAATTCAACATATTTCATCATTAAGTTTTCGGCAATAAATAAAATTCAAAGATCGTAGGAAAAAAATAAAATAAAACTTTGATGGGACAAGAAGCATCGTTAAAATGGACATCTTCTTAACGTTGAGGCGTTCCAGGTAAATTATAACTCTTCAGTTTCTGTTTATGCAGAAGTATTGGTGAAAATCTCTTCAGGCGTTAAGCAGTAGCGATCTTGGCTTGTAACACAATCGCCTTTTAACTTGCGTACCTGACCTAGATCTGATCAAACAATCTCGTGTACGGTGCCTTTCACCGTAAGAGATTTCAATGAAGGAAAGCATTAAAGATATAAGCTATTATATTGCATGCATGTATAGTTTTACTAACATGAAAAATATATTTAAATGTAAAAATATACATAAATTGTAATAAACATAACAGCTTGTATTCTTGTGATAATTTTGCATTTTAAGTTCTTTGGTTTTGATCAATGATTATCTTGTAAATGTGTGAATCAAGTTGAACTGAGCTATTGTTTTTCTTGCTTTTGAAGATGATTGAGATTTATGATGACGCATATCATTTAACAAGGTGACTCTTGGGAAATCCATGCCGAGGAGCTGTTTAGTACATCAGGATTATGAGTACAGAATTAATATCTCGCACTAGGAGCACGGAGAGCAGAACGAAGCCTGCTCGTTTCGGTTTCCACCCCAGAGGCTAATGTTTTGCATATCTTATTGAACTTATTAGAAATAATTTGTCCATGTTTGCAGTAGCACTGGTTTTCCAAGATTAACCAATATATATTAGGTAACTAAAATGAAGATCTCCCCAATAATGGTTTATATTAATGACAATTTTTCTTAGTACTGTCAAGCTTACCAATTTACGCGACAACAGAATTAATTTTGTTAGACAAAATTGCAACAAATTGTAGGTAAGGAATAGCAGGGCGCTTCTTTTGTGGCATGTATTAATATCCTTTAGTGTTGGTCTCACTATTAGTTTTTTTTATAGATGGATGAGGTGGATAGTGGTATCGTGCTATGAAAATAGTTTTATTTTCCGAATCAGTGGAAGCACAACTCATCTCGTATTCACTTCATATACTTCCAGCAGTATTAATTAAAAAATACTCATATATTGTAAAAGTAGGGAAGAATGAGGTATAAAGCTAAGAGGGTTTTTCTCCTTTTACCTTATCTGTAGTCTATTCCCTTTAGATGTAAGTTAAAAATAGTCGACATAGCATATTTAGTCCCGATATATGATTTTTTTCCCTTTATCCTGTGGGAGAGAGAGAGAAATTACTATAAAATATTATTTAATGGACGTCATCTTCAAAATTGTTCATGTATGAATACAATTATTGGCAAAAAAAATAGCTAATTTGGTATCGAGAAATGTTCGTGCAAAATACTCGCGTTGTGTGTGTGTTTCTGTCTGTCTGTTACGTTAAAAAAACAATATTCAACCATGCTTCTGTTCACAAAAGATTTGAAATACCAGCAATTGACTTGTCAGATATTACGAATTGATCTGACAATGGTTCCTCAAATTTTGCTCCTCGAAGCATTAATAACATTTGCTCTTGAAGGTATAGGTGTAAACAGAAAAAACCGCGAAGTGATAAGGTAAATTAGAATCGATTTGAAGGCGTCTGTTTGTTCCGTGGGGAGCCTTCAAATACACAAGAGGAAAATGTGGAACAGGTAGAACAATCATAGTTTCCCTGGCAACAGCAAGGTATGCCTGCATCTCAGAGCCCAAGATTTTCCCGGACTATCAAAGTATTTAAATATTTTTTTAACAACCAATTGTGTGAAAATTCATTCTGAACTCATTTATCTAAAACGCACGTATAGAAAGTTTGAAAAGTAAAAATTAGAACTCAGAACGCAAATGTGCCTTATTAAGCCCGATATATCACAGTTTGTGAGTGAAAAGCAGCAAAATTCCTCCATTCAGGAACTACTTAAAATTATCGAGCAATGTTGCGCCATAATATATTGTAAGTATTGTTAATATTAGTGTTTTAAGCGTTTATGTACGTTTTAAATGTAATGTTATTGTTCAGGAACACACTATAATGAAAAGGCATATGTTAAAAAAACCGCATTTATTTGCTTTACATTTTTAAAGTAGCGATGAACAACTTTAAAAGTATGTACAATAAAGAGTTAGTATTTCAAACTTTGAGTTAAATCTTAGGAGTTTACGACGGCGAGAGATGGGTCCGCTGTCAAGGAGAGTTCTGCACAATGAAATGCGGATAGGAATCTCTCATAATCCAAATCAACAAAATAATATGCTGAAAATCAAATCTGATTCAGCTGTACTGCATATAAATCTAAAACCCATCTCATTCAACAGTGTAAACACTTTATCAAAGCGTGTTGAAATGACAACAGTATTTTGCTCTGTCTAACAATTTATTTAGCATCTTGTTTTAGTCGTTTTTATTCGTATTTACATAGTTTTTCGACTCAAGAATAGTCTCCCAACAGAATATAATAAACACTTTAGATAGATACTCATAAATTAACGACGTTGAAAGAAAATTGCGGCTATGCTAGTATTATGAATAAAAAAACAACCACTCTGAGGGCAACACTCGCGAAGGACCTAAGCTCGCGACATCATGGAAAGACTGCAGTATTGGAAGGGGGCATGTAATCAACCCACCGCACCCCGCCAACCGCTGCCACGCGGCATTCTTGATCTGAGGTTGCTATCTCTCCATCAGGCAGCTAACGAATTGTCATCAGGAAGCTGGGTAGACCCGTTCCAGAACTCCCTAACTTAGAAAATTTCTAAGCAGGTATTGGGAATCGAATCTGGGACCTTTCAGCCAGCAGTCAGCAGCGTTAACCATTAGATCAAAAAGGCAATTAGTATTATAGTTAGGGTTGCCATGAATTTGGATCCCAAAATGCGGATTTTTTTATTTTTTTCGAAATTAGGAAAATTTCTTTTTAGTAAAATCCTAAAAGAGACTGTTTAAAACAATATATACATATGTATATATGTATATATATAAACAATACTGTATAAGTAAGATGAATAGTAAAATTAAAATCTACTCTCAAAAAATAAATACCGTATTTAAGCGAATTTAAAGCGCAATCTTTGTCCAAATGTAGTATTCAAACTTGTGGAGCTCATTAGATTTGATGGTGTATTAGATTCGAGTGCAAATTCGTTCCGTAGTTCGCCAGTAACTTCATTCAAATGTATCGTTTATTACGCTATAATATATTGCTGCATTTCTCGACTTCGCTACATTTTTTGCTGGCTATTATTGCATAAAACGTTTGAATAGTGGGTAGTCATGAAATGGAGAGCAAACAGGGAAGAACATCTTATGATACTAATTTCAAGCGTAAAGTAACTCTTTATGTTAAAAAAAATAATAGTAACAGAAAGGCGGAAGAAAGTTCAATGTAGCTGAGAGCAAGTTCGCTTGTGGAGGCAACAGAAATTGGAATTATTTGTAACTAAAGCAAAGGAAAACACCCGTATATTGATAAAAAACTTTTGGAATTCGTGCATGTATGAAGGAAGAATGGGTGACAAGTGACACCAAAAGAAATAACGTTTTCTTCGTTGATCTAGCCAACTGTCCTGGCACGAGTGATGATTTTGTCCTAGTGCTCCAAGATGTAACAACGTCCACTTAAAAATTCTATGTTCTGATCGGTTTATGAAGTGAAAGGACTTATCTGTTTATGGTTTTAAGTTTCGAATTTGGGTTGCGCATTACATTTGATGGCGCATTAGATTCGTGTAAATACGGCATATTGTTAGTTGAAACTGATAGGCTATCTGAAAAAGTTATTTGAACCGACGTGGTAACAAGATGTACAACCTAAATCATGCACATAATTTGTGAGGAATATATTACCTTAATTTGAAACAATGCCTTTACTTTATTTACCTGGAGCCTATTTCTCTCAGATGTCTTAAACTTTTCCTCAAAGAAAGCTTCAATATATAATTAGTTATCAATTTCGACTCACAATCAACAGAATGAAAGTTCAATCCGTGCTGCATAGAATAATAAACGAAAGTTGCATCTCGAGCGGCATATTGTAAGTCATCAGACTTTGTAACTTTACTTTTAAAACACATATTCACTATGTTACTAACACTAGAAGATTTAGTAGAACTGCAATGTTTCTGAGTTCTAAGTTTGTTTATTACACTTTAGAATTGGATAGTCGTTCCTAACTCCTTTGAGAAGACGCATTTCCTCTTTGACATCTTACAACTTACTATAAAACTTGTTATACTACTTTTATTATCAGCTTGTGTGTACCAAAAACAAACAAAAAAAAAAAAACTTCTGTAAGCTTACATAAGCTGTGACAAAGCAAAGCAACATAGTAAACAGAGCACAGTAAGAATAGTGTTTCTTAGAGTGTCTTTAGTGACAGAGCCGTGATCTTTGGAGTGTATAAAAACATTGTGATTATGTGCCTTGATGAGTATATACAGGTCTATGCCATCTCATAACTAAAATGGTAACTAATCAATCTTTCTGTGCTCAAATCAGAAAACATAAGAGCATTTCGTCAATTATTTTAAGGTGCGATACGGAGAGAAACATTACTTTTACTAAAATACAAACTATCGGTACAGAATACGAACGTCTGGCAAATCTAATTATGGATGACTTGAACAAATAGAAGCTATACAGTAGGACAGCTAGTAGGAATTGTGGAGCTGTTTGTTGTAGTTTACTGAGCTATTTGTGGCGATATATTCAGAGGAAAAAACAAACGAACCCCCCCCCAAAAAAAAAAAATGCGCAATCGATCTTCTTTCTATGAAAGTGAATTTAGTAACTTAGCCAGAAGTCTATAATTTGATCAGAAAATTCCAAACAAAGAAAATATTGGAAAAAAAAATAATTTTAAAAATGGAATATAGCAAAGCCAGAATGACTGTTGGAGTTATTGAGGAAGTTTGTCATCAACCTCTGCGTTGCATCAACTTACATAAGAACCTCCAGTTTGAAAGACATAGGATCCAGTTTCTCTTATTATTTTTCTTTCCTTGTCTTCTGCGCGACGGTATTTGTAGGACAAGGTACCGTTCGTCCATAGATAAATGGAAATACGAGTATGATGAGTTCTCATTCGGAGCTGTTTTAATTGAACATAAACGAAGGATGCTTGCGTTAAACCTACCTTATACAAAATCGAAAATAAATATTTATGTAAACACAAATGGCGTAGGTTCTTTTTTCTTGTAGACGTTCAAGAAGAGTGACAAACACTTGAGCTATTCAATAAAGAATTATCATAATTTTTTTTTACTGCATACATTTACTCTAATTTTGATGATCTTTCTCAAAATAGTCCGTGTTGGACAATGAACCTGTCCCAATGTTACTGCCAGTCTTCAAAGACATGCTATAAACCATTTTGTGACAAGTCCCCGAGAATCGTCCCAAGAAGGTGGGGGATCCTTCAATGTGGGGAAAAGGAAAAAGTCGCACCGTGCTAATTCTGGGCTGTAGAGAGATTGATGCACTCATCACATTGCTTTTTGAGAGATATTAAGCAATAAAATTTGCAATGTGTGGTCGTGCTTTATCGTGGTGTAGCATCCAGCATTTGCATGTGGTCTTTTGCCTTACATGGTTTACAGAGTGTAGTATTACCCAGTTACAGTTTGTGTGCAGATACTACAAGCTGGTAATCGTTCCTTGAGATGAGCATAGTTTTCTCAGCAAAAGCAACCATTTTGTGTGTGTGTTTGCGCTCGCTGGAGATTTCCACACTGAGCTTCTTTGCTTTCAGGATCGATATGATGTAGCCAAATTTCATTAGCAATAATTTCCTTTGAAAAAAAAAAAAACTCAGCATCTCCCGTCCCAACTTACCTCTCACAGGCAGGAACCGGAAGTGACAACAATAAAACTAATAACCCGTGTACATTAAGCATTAAGGTCACAAAATACAGTAAAGTTATATTTTAGCGCGAGAAATTATGCCTGTAAAAATATATGATTATTTTTATTGAACAGCTTTCTTAACTGAGGTTTTTCTAGAATAGCCTAACCTTTCGTGAATTTTGAAATGTCATGTCACGCTGGCTTCCAGCAAGAAACCACTTTAATTATTCCAGAAAGTGAAATTAGGAAAGGATGTGTATTAAGGAAGGAAACGCTAGTACCTCCTCTGCATTTACCATTTATGAGGACAGGAAAAAAAAAAAATAAATAAAATGTGCAATATTCCGTCCCCAGCACCTTGTTGCCTATACCGGAACGTATATTTCCAAATTTTATAATTTATTCTTCAATTGATTTCCACTATATATAACAATTTTTACAGATCATAAACTATAAAAAGAAAATAAAATAAAAAGAGATATTGTAATTTAACAGAACATAAACTGTAAAAGAAAATGTTTATAATTTAAACTAAGACACTAGATCAATTAAACAATTCATTAATAAAATACAAAATACTGGAAACCAGTAAAGTTACCATTAGCTGGTAAGCTGGTCTAACTACTTACACCGCTGGAAGCCGAACGGTCAGGGTGCTGGTAACCAGCACGTTTTTCTCCCTATAAGATTATATTTCTTACTTAATCTCTATATTACCCAACCTGATTCACTTAACAGGTAAACTTTCACCTTACACATGTTTCTACTCTTCTATTCAATCACTATTACAATCATTCACTAATATATACTTGATGCTATTTATTTGTACATGAAATGAAATGGTAAATTGGGAAAGGCTTTTGTTTTTTGTTTTTGTTTTTGTTTGTTTGTTTGTTTTGTTATGGAAGGAAGCGTTCCAGTTCTAGGTTTAGGGTACCTCCCCAGCATTTGCCATTTATTAGGACTAAAGAAAACCTGGAAAAAAATCTATCAAGGAAGACGGTCCTGGTGGGATTCGAACCCCAGACCTCCCACTCGAAGGACCTCGACCACCCGTGGTGGTATCATACATCTATATAAAGTACTTAAAGTGTTTACTTTTCTGCCTTATGAACAGATATATAACTGCATGTTATAGTTTTGCTGTCTTGTTATTGTTAACTAGTTTTATGTATATATACCGAGCTTTAGTTATAAATCTTGTTCGCTCACGCGGGTTCTTATTTCTCTACTAATAAGCATGCCGCAACCGGTGGCTCCCGAATTTCAGTTCCGCTTTCTAAAACACGTATACCCGTTTTACCAAAAGGTACAGTAATTGTCCCTCAAACGGCACAGTATCCGGAAAACACATTATTATTTACACAATCAATTAAGTTCGACAACATAGTGCTTCTGATTTCATTACTAATGTTTTTCTTTTCATTCTCAAACTTCTGTTTATTATGATAATTTCGGGAGTAATTTTGATGACAAATTATCAAGATTTGCGACAATTTCGTCTAGCTGTTTCTCTGTTTAAACTGCGCGTTTTCTTTTTTGTACTGAACCATATAATCAAATTTGTGCATAATATCATAAATTGCAATTCTGGGAGGAGGCATTTTATCTGGAAAGTTTTGAATAAATTACCCCTATGCACACGAGCTGATTCGTATATTTTCTCACAAAAATGTGTTGCTGTAGAGTCAATTGTCTAACAATTTTTTATAATATGCTGCATGAATTACAGTAGGAAATAGTTCATAAATTTACAATTAAGGATATGATAAAAGGCGGAAGCGAATTTAAAGTACGGGTGCCGACAGTTACGGTTTTCTTAATAACCGGAAAAACTCCGCGTGTGCGTACAAGATTTATAATAAAGTTCTATTATTAGTGCATGTGCACAAGTGGCCAACAGAAGAGCAGTTGATAATTAGAAGACGGTAGTTTCTGATTTCCCCTATGATTTGGCGAATCTTAAGGCCATATTCATAAATTTACAATTAAGGATATGATAAAAGGCGGAAGCGAATTTAAAGTACGGGTGCCGACAGTTACGGTTTTCTTAATAACCGGAAAAACTCCGCGTGTGCGTACAAGATTTATAATAAAGTTCTATTATTAGTGCATGTGCACAAGTGGCCAACAGAAGAGCAGCTGATAATTAGAAGACGGTAGTTTCTGATTTCCCCTATGATTTGGCGAATCTTAAGGCCATATTTATTTTTTATATATTTGCCCTCTGTTCATTATACAATAAGGTTATTTGGGTTAAGGGGCGCCTGAGCGATAAAAGATTCAAGTTAACTACAATCTGATACCTGCAAGTGCATTGTACTGTCTTGACTGACTTCTCCCAGTACGCGGCCGCGCTCTGTCGGCCCACAACTCAAATAATCCCACTGTATATAAGACCATAGTAATTTCTTAAGATATTGCTATTGAAAAGCTCCATTGTGACAGCGGTAATATAATTATTCTCTTCTTCAAGTATCCGTATTTAACTAACACTTTAAAAGCGGACGATATATCGATACTCGAATATTGAAAATAAAATATTTCATAAATGCTACAATTTTCTGATATTCGGCTCATATATAATAGGCACATTTTTGTCTTTAACACTCACTCCATTAATAGCATATATACTTACGACATTTCGTCAGAGTAAAATGTTCCTTTTTTCGCCCAAGTTATTTAGGTTGTTGTTACTGTTATGATTATTATTATTATTATTATTATTATTGTTGTTGTTGTTGTTGTTTCTAGAGAATGCAGCATTCTAAAGACGAAAAAATCATATCGTAGCTCTTGTTCACTTACTTCGAAAGATTAACTACGTCTTTATGTGAGGTAAATGAAATGGAATATTATACAAACTATAAAAAGCTGAAAGTATACTGCTGATTATAGAGTATGTGTAGCTTAAATACCAACAAAATAAATGACTATAGCTTTAGAACTTATATCAGTCTCGGAGGTAAATTTTTAACGACATAACTGCAATTTCTCTCAGTTTATATGATAGGTGATGCAGTTTTTACAGAACCATAATCAAGATTATTGAAAACCAAACAATTCTGTGATGTGACAGAAATGAAATCTGCTAATCTTGCAGAAAAGAAATTTCGTTGGAATTTAACTGTACTGAGATAATGATATTCATGGATACAAGAGGGTTAAGGCATTGATATTGACGCTCAGAATTAAAAGTGTGTTGCCCAATACCAGCCTCCCAAGAAGAAAAGCTCCAATGAAGCCAAGATTGTGAATTCATATTTCTGTAACACAAAGACCAAGTAAATGGAAAGTTTACTGCAACAGGTAAACTTCGCTCCAGTTTCGCTACTCATGCTGGAGATCATATGATTGGAAGTGGAGTAAATGCTGCAAATACAAGGTGTCCTAGATTCGCTGTACATTTTTTCAGGTTATATTCTCTTGTACCTCATAGCACGAGCGTCATATTAGTTGCATTTTACAGGGGTTTAGAAATGGAAAAAAGTAGACATTATATACGTTTCTTTCCTTTATTTTTACAAGTAATAACACAAAAGGGTCTGAGATTGCCAATTAATTATAGAATAATTTGAGCTCTAACTGCAATCACTGCATTCATGAATTTATCTGGAAAGCTGAAACCCTCGAGTGATATTTAGGAATATTTCACAAATAAAATAAGAATTTAAATATAATTCCCCTAAACTTTACTTACAAAATTGTAATAACTGTATATTTGTTTTGTGTTTATGATTGATTGGTATCGATTGTCAGTAATACCAATAGAGAAGAGCCAAATAGGGGTTTAGAATTGTTTCACGAATAGAATCAAAATAAAAATAAAATAATTTATGTTTGAAATCGCGCACAGAACATTGACAGTTGTATAAAATGTTATATTTTCTTATGAGTACCTACCTATTCAGAAACCGTGAAACTGGAGTAGATGAAAGTCGACTATTATAATCGCTACCGTTTGATTTAATGCCAACTTAGAAAAACAAAACTGATAACATTTTACCATTCTGAAGGTGTTATTAAAATTTAGGTATAGTTACATAATTTACAAAATGATTACAGATTGTTTGGCTGAATACACATTGTTAGTTAAATATCGATACTTTTGTTGCTGTCAATACCTTATCACCGCCTGCTAGCAAAAGTGATGCGTGTTTAGGAATTTAGTGGGGGTATAGAGTTGGCTCTATACTGACCAGAAGACAAAAAGGATTTTGGTAAAACTTTAGGATAATTTCACTGCGATATCGGGTTGTAATTGGTCAATTTTCAAAAAATTTTCGGTGCATTGGTCGATTTTGTGATGACGTCATATAAATGAAGTAGTTATTATAATACTTTATTACCAATTAGGCTACAAAACCAATATTCAATCGATGGACACTTACTAATACTTTCATTTTTCTCTACTTGTGTATCTGTATTAAAATTAATTTCTTTAGGCTGTTAGTGATTCTAATGTGGGTTGTTAAATAAACTGCTGTTTTTGCAACCCTTTAGGGCCGTGATTTGGATTTCATCATTTTGGAAAATTATACGATGATTCTGCGACACTTGTATATAGGATATCAGTGGTGCAATTATGACAGCTGGTGAACCGCATGATGAAGATACAACTGTTAAAAATGCAGCAAAGGTTTCATGAAGGATATGGGATTTTTGTTATCTTGTTTGGCCGGTCGCGCTATAGTATAGGCTTATATTTGTTTATTTATTTATGCTAGCTATATAGAATTCAATTTCATGTGCACTCCGGAATTTCTTAGATACCGTTTACAGCCGCAAGTGTTGCTTTTTCTGCAGTTTGTTTTTTCTTTAATGGTGATTAATAGGGCCCGGATTCTTATGTAATTACATATAAAGGAAGTATATACACGAAACATCAAATGTGAACGAACTGAAGTATGGTCATTGCGGTGTTAAAGTTTCATTTTACATATGTTGGTGTATATTACATATTTCGTATAAACTTATATATAAGAAATATTTTGACTTTTTATGCTAATTTTTCCTTTAGTGTTAAATAATTTAAGTTGTTAATGTTGCACAACTTTGTATCTTAAACTTCTACACAGAATATTTTGAAGTATAAATGTTCTTGCCAGATTGTCTTTTTTTTTTTTTTTTCTGATTTTTCATTTCTTTCGCTCTCGCTCTCTTTCCAATATGCTCAGTGGTACATATTACAGGCAATTTTGCTTGGTTTCCAGAAAAGAGTACAAAATTGAACATTTCAGTGCTTTTTTCTCTGCAGGAAAACACGGACATTATTTTATCTATAATAAAAGGGGAAGTTGGAAACAGCGTTTATCGAAGGTTCCAGGCAGTAAATGACAAAAATTCTGACTACTCCTTATGCAAGAATGGTAAAGGAGTACAATCTTCAAAAGACATACCCTCAAGAAAATTGGTCTTACTGAGGTACAGTCCTGTCGAGGTCGAAAGATCATTTTCTTTAAGCAAAAAAGTTTTTTTCTGATAGAATTCTCTCGTTTAGAAAATATGCGGACGTATCTTATGGTGTATTATACAATGAAGAAAACAGCATGTATGTTACTCTTGTTTAATTTGTTTAATCGTTTATAAAAGAACTATTTTTTTTTGTGTTTTGTTTATGTGTAAGTATGTAAATTTATAGCTCTTGTGCAATATTATACGTGTACTGAGAACAGCAATTTCCGATATTTATAAAATATTATGAAAACTGTGAAAGTGAAATTTGTGGAGTATTTAAAATATAAAACTACATTTAATAATAATAATAATAATAATAATAATAATAATAATAATAATAATAATAATAATGGTTAAACCGATTCGGGGCACTTTGAAATAATAACAGTAATATAATAATATTATCTAGAAAGTGATTGGTGAATAAAATTAGCTAATATTTCCATTTATAACAGTTTTTATTTAATTAGTTAATTATTAATTGTAAATGCGTGTTTATTAGATATATTACATTATATTTGCTACATATTTATGTACATATTTCTTAATTTTACATTGCGTAAAAATCTGGACTCTAGTGATTAACAAACATTTTTACTAATATGGCACCACGGCAATAGCATGAGATTAATGAATAGATTGGGAAAGGATTTTGGGGAGAAAGCATTCCTAGCCTACTCGGCATATGTCATTCATGAGGATGCGGAAAACGTGGAAAAAACCCGAGTAAGAGAGAACGGCCGGATTCGAACCGTAGGCCTTCCGTTCAAGATTCCGTTCCTTAGCAACCTCGGCCACCCATGACGGTCTGAAGGCTGTTTTTTCACATGTCATTATTAAGAAAATTCCAAGTACTGTACTAAAAATCAAATTGTAGATATGGCTAACATATTTATTTATTTATTTATGGCGTATCTACCTACATTGTAAAATAGATTTTTATTACAAATAACGAGCGTAGAAGAATAACTTTTATGAAATGGTTAGCGCACTTATAAAAAATGCAAAATATATTAGTTCGGTTTCAATCTTTGTTCTGCTTGCCCAACACTCTGAAATTAGTTTTTCTTTATCACAAAATCGCATTTCATTGAAATAGAAGTGCCAGATGTCACATACAAATCAGTTCGGTAAAGAGTTCGAATTTTTGTACCTAATTTACATTCACAACATTGTTAGTTAATTTAACGCTGGAAAAGATATTTTAAAATCAGAATTTTTCTTCTGTTAATTTTTCTTAAAATTTGAAAAGTTAATACAATTATTGCCATTGCCAAATGTTACGAATAAAGTGGAGAATGTTGTTTTTCTATATACCTGGTTGTTCCCCTGCTAGCTGCACTAGTAACAGGAGAGATGTCCTCAAGGAATACAGTTCTTTATGCTAGCAGTGTCTCCGAAGGTTCCTAAAAACATTATCCCAATTACTTTCTTCACGAAACTTTGTTTATTGAATTAAATGTCTATAAAATATAAACCGTTTCTTTGTTAATATACTGTGTATCTCGTTCAACCATCTGCTAGCATATCATTAACTTTAAGAATTATTCGAGCGGAGATCGGCCGTTGCCTGTGTAAGTAGTAAAAACATGATACCTCCGAGCAGAGGGAAAAGAGAGAAAAATAAAAACAAGGTTCATTTGAGTATCATTTGGAATCATGACGCTATTTGTTCAAGTGTTCGGTTGACTCTCTTATTCTTCTAAATGTTTTTGAGAACATTTTTATACGTATTTTTAATAGGAGGCTTTTTAAATATCCAGCTGCCTATGCTTTTAATTTTGTGTGTGCTGGAGAAAACAGTACACAGCAAAAATAATTCATAAATACAGATGGAACAGAATTGCAGAAGAATAAAATATTCCGCAGTACTTCTGTCAAGAGTTGAAGACTGCCTGTTTAAGGCAGCAGGTCATGCTAATGTTACCTGCGCGCGCACCTGCATTAAGCGTGTGTGTTGTGACTGCCTTCTGTGAGTGTAGACCGGTTGGTCCCATAATATCTGGTGAAGGGGACATTGCCGTCATCCTGCTCATGCCTCAGTGTTGAACTTGCTCTCATCGCTATGGGGACATCGTCTAGAGACCGTATTTATTAGCCTAGTTCTCTGGTATTGATCATTTGCTAGGAATAGCTGATAGTATGTGCCTACTGTTTGTATGCTGGCTGTATGTTTTTGAGTGCCCTTGAAAATTTTATTTCGCAGTTTGTTTTTACATTAAGTTGTGTAAACATAGAGCGTGGCAAATAATTAATCTTTGAAGTACCCATGGTTAACTATTATAAAAACTCGTTACTCAATTGTTCAAGCATTTAAAATATTGCTTAAAATATCGCTATTTTAAGCGATAAATTGTCTCATTCTAAGATGCACGGAAATATGAAATATGAGAAGGCACAAATGGTATTTCAACGTTGAATTTTGAAATTAGGTCATCTACTTTATTTCTTTCTTGAACACTTTAAGGTATGTTTAACCCCTGAAAACTGGGCATGTAATGTTTCATTTTTCTGAACATTTAAACCTGTTATACTAAATTAGACTTTTTATTTTCTTATTTGTTTATTTATTCTAGCAGAGCTAAAGCCATTAGACCTTTTCTTAAGCTCTACCAATCTATTAATAATTACATTAAGTTTTAGTGGCAATATCACAATTATAACATAAACCGTAACAAAGACAATACTCGTACAGATATAAACGTATGTAAAACACAAAATAGATAAATAAATATGTTCTAATACATAAAATGCAAATTGAAAATTAATATTGAAAACTACAAACGTAAGAACAAGTAAGTTAAAAAGAACAATAATACAATAAACACCAACATGACAATTCATACACATGTAAACCTATGTAGATATATCATGAAAGTGGAAATAAATATAATAGTAAAACTTGAAGTTGAAAAACCCTAATAATACTATGAAGCAGATAGGAACATTTATAATAGTAATAACACTAAGAATTATAATAATAAATGAATAATTCTACAGTAGGATAAAACAAATATCTTTATTGTAACACAAGATATCCAAATCTAGGGCATTGGATTATTTTCAATAATATGAAACAATTTCTTATGGAAGACTCCTAAAGTTGGCGGTCTCTGACGCCCCGTGGCAATGCATTGGAAAGATGGCAGTGGATGTTGAATTATGAATAATGTTAATGGTATCTATAAAATAAAAACAATAATATCAAAGGGATTTTCATAGAATCTATCCATTGTTGAATCAGGCCTTCAATCACGGAATAATTAGGAACATTTTAATTTAAATTATATAACAGTTTTGTTTTTTATGGTCACAAAGCGGTCTGGCGATATGACGATATCATACGAGGCCCGATTCTGCTATTTCGCGCGCTCGGAGTCGCAGGACAAATGGGAAAGGGGGTATTAGGAGAAGAAAACTCTACTGCATGGAGTTATCGATGTGTTTATTAAAACCATAACCTCTGGATGCCTCCTGATGCGCTGCTTTGGCCACCGATAATTTAGTAGGCGAAGTAAGAGTATGTTTTCAAGTAATTTTCTCGAAGCTCAAGATATTATGACATTACGTAGATGTGCACCTCGTGTCGGGAAAGATTTGATCTCAGAACGACTGTCGAAGTACGATCTGCTATAATTGGCGTCGGAACGGACGTTCAGAATCACTCCATTTTTAGACTGTGAGCTGAACGAAAATTGAACCTGCCGAAAACCCAAAATATTCTCTGCAATTGCTTAATGCAGAATCATCAACTATTACAATGCGAAACCACAAACTACTCCTCGCCAAGATCGCTTCCTTCCAACAACTGCGTGCCTTTCTGCTCCTTCCCTTTCAAAAACAGCGTGCTTTTCTGAGGAAGTTTCCCCATATATACTAGATTCGAGTCTGGGCCAGTGGTTCGCTTAGCTCATACAGGGCTTCATGACAGAACCCACGGACTCCAGTCGTTCAAAATCCAAGGCTGTGATTGGCGAATCAAAACTCAAGTTAAGACGCTCATACTTAATATTTTAAAATCCTCGTTCCTTATGCGGCGTTCTAACATACGACCACGCTATGCAAGAGTACGTTCACCTGTTTTACCGTCTCTTAAAGAATGTTCAACAATACTATAGGATTTTGTCGCCTCTCTAGAATACCAAAGAGTAATTTTCTGACCCTTCCTCGCCAGGTGTACCTTTCTATTGCGTTAGTTCGCGTTTTCCGTCGGAGGCTCGAGAGGAAAAAAAATTTGGTCATCCTGTCTCTCTTCCGAATTTTTATACCATGTGAGCTAGATATTAATAGTAGAATTCGCTTCATGCTATTTGCAAGACACAAGACGTTACGCAATATAAGTTCGCTATAAAATATACAAATTTGTTTCCTTGTGGGGTCGAGGGTGAAATATCTGTCTTTATCACAACTTTTATCTCTTGGTAACACATTTTGCAGAATATTATTCCAATCAAAGAGAATACGGAAAATATTGAATCCACAGCAGGATCAGTATAGTCGATGCACACCTGGATTTTCTTTTTTCAACTTCATAAAAGGAAACTTCATCGCCACAGAGACCGCCACGGGTGGCCGAGGTCGTTAAGGCACGGACTCGTGAGCGGGAGGTCTGCGGTTCGAATCCCGCCAGGACCGTTCTCCCTGACTGGGGTTTTTTCCAGGTTTTCCTCAGTCTTCATAACTGGCAAATGCCAGGGAGGTACCTAAACTTAGGCCTGGAACGCTTCCTTCCTTAAAAAAAATATCCTTTCCAATTTATCATTTCACTTCATGTATCATCAGTGTCTACCGCCTGTGGTGCCTCAGTAGTGAAAACGGGCGTTAAACACTACTCAAAAAAAAATCGCCACAGAATAGGCACAGTAAGCAATGCAACAAGGATTTGTTTAAATAGTGCAGCAATAGTATGAAGAAGCAATGTTGTTTTTTCATCGGTATGAGCAGGAAAAAGCTATTATTTGAATCGTGAATTTTACCTTTTCATTTGGATATCTATATGTATTCTTTAACAGCCATTCCTGAATCCCCTTAGGTACAGGTTTCCCAAAACATCGAAACAAAATATTCCCAAATACGCAACAAACGAAAAATATGATTTTATAAATAAATCCATAATCTTTAAGAGGCAATAGAAAATGTTGGATGCTTACGCCCTTTTAGGCTCTATTAAACCATTATTTTGAGTATAAATATGTCTTAACTATGTATAGTGGCGGAAAATTTGTTCTTAACTCTAATTTCTTTAATTTTTTTGTTCCTCTAAATTCTTCCATAAATGTGTTAAGACATTGTTATGCATTTTACGCCTTTATTAAAAATTGAAACTTAATGCTTGCAGAAAGAAGAGAAGTTAAATCGTAAAGAGATTTGGTTATTAATGACTCAGTATACTAGTAATTTAAGCGTATGTTTACTTTCTCACAATTTTCCTGAAAATAAAACACGTTATAAAGACATTCTATTGTATGGAAATATATTCTTTAATTTTTTTTAATTTGGTGGTTACCTAAAGTCTGAAACATGAACCATAATATCTTTACTTAGCATAAATTTCACAGACATTATTGAACAATGAGATGTATAATTTTTTTCTTGTGCTGAATTTTCTGCAGTAAAAAATAAAATTAGGATAAGGTAATGTATAGGCATCTAAATCCCATAGTGTGATAATTCTTTAAAGTTTTGCACTTCACATCTCTTCACGCTTTTAATGATCAGAAACTATCAGAGCTCGTTCTTCAAATAATTCTTAAATAGTTATATCATCATTAAATTCTTTTCCAGTTGGGAAAAGTGTGTAGATGTGTAAATGCTACAGGCTTTTATAATCCTCATGTACAATTTTGGGTATGCTTGTTTAAGGTATTATTCTTATTATTGTTGTTGTTTATAGTACTTTTTGTTGAAAACAGATAAATATACTATCGCAGTCAACATGTCTTTGAATTAAATACAGAGTGTAAATGAACAACACCGAAATATTTACGCCGTATATAAGGGGGTCTTTGACAAGCAGAACCCAGAAATAGAGAACCCACCAAAGTTTTCAAACTTAGGGCTTAAAGTTTCTAAAGGATATACATTATAGTCACTTCTACTTTTACTTGCACCTTAAAGCATACCAGTTCATTCAAACGCCTATCAACATATTGAAATGTATTTTGATGTGGATGGTTTCTACTACAGAATTTTTTTTCTACAGATCTCAACAGCTCTTACCCGTAACCTCTTACTTCCTTAAATCAGGGGCCTATCGGCAAATTTGGAAGCACAATAACCATCCATGTTTCATTTCTTCAATTTGTAATTTGTTTGATAAGTTATTTGTATTATATCTTTTGATTACAAAGCAACCAAATAACACCTCTATTACACACAATTGTTGCACGAAGAAATTTATAGATATTTGCTACATTAGGAAAAAAGTAGAATTGTGATCGTTTCTAACAACTGAGTTCCTATTAGCCCTCAAATGCAGTGGCGTGTAATCAATTATTTAGCCGATATTTTACATTTATCATTAACACCAGGTTTATTTCTATTATTAAGAAGGCGTGAAGTCATTCTAATGCAAAAGTTAACGCTATTTAGCTTCAATAGCCCATAACTTCAATATTTTACATCTGCGACCCTATGTTCCCTATCTCAAATTTCGTATCTAACACCCCTCTATATACAGTGAAAATATTTCGGTATTATTCATTATCACTATTCTCCATTACTGATGATTAATGATTTTCCTCAGGTGTTTGCATTAAAATGGCAATGTCAGGCCAGCAACATCAGCCTCAGCAGCAACAGCAGCAGCAACAACAACAGCAGCAAGCACAGCAACAACAGCAACAGCAACAACAATGTCTGCCACCGCACCCTATGCCAGAGTTTCGTGATGCGGACCACTACCGCAGTGCACTCAGTCCATTCTGCATAACAGAGGGCAGTCATGAGATTGTACGTCCAAAACCAAGGAGGTAAGTTTACATATTTTCATATTGTAGTATTCTTGGAGTAATTCCCATACTTTTCACTACTTCCTTCAAGGTTGGTAATATGTTTTGAGAATTAATAACCTGAATCAGTTAACATGATGACAGAAAAGAAAGAGCCTACCAGAGCTTTTACAAATGGGTTACAACATATAATTTTGTTTATTTATTTTGACCACTTTGAAAGAAGCAATTAATACACATTAAGCTAAGTTAAAGCTGCGAAAATAGATGGGTTAGTTTTCAAATGAAATAATGCAGTTTAATAAATGGTGTGATGATACAAAATATGTATTTATGTACATTCGCTTTTACATAACTGGGTTTAAATAAGAATGCCACCTCTCCATAATGTTACGAAGGTGGGTCCATATGTTTCCGGCCTCGCCGATAAGGATTGTCACCTTCACAAAATTCGCAACTGGTATCATATGTTATCTGTTAAGTAAATATTTGCAGCTGTAACTTCCGCTCCGCTGCGTTCAGTAGTTCAGCTATAGTTGTGACGTGTTCAAAATGGAGCATCGAGCTGCTATTAAGTTCTTCACAAAAGAAGGACTTACTCCAAATGAAATTAAACAGTGATTGGACGGTGTGTATGGGGAAGCATCTCCCTTATATTCTGTCGTAAAAGAATGGGCCAACTTTTTTCGAATTAATTGAGAAAGCATTGAAGACGAAGAGCGTGCAGATTGGCCCTTGGAGATGCTCACTCCTGAAAACATCGCTCTTTTGGAAGGAGAAATTATGGAAGACCGGCGGCTCAAAGTTAAAGAAATAGCAGCAAGGTTGGGCCTTTCTAAAAACAGTCCTTCGAATTTAAAGGTGAATAAGGTTAGTGCAATATGGGTGTCTAAGGCTTCTTTCCTCAAGCGAAAAGCAGCAACGAGTCATCTGTTGTCAGGCATTTTAGAACTCTGCCGTGGCAGCGAGAGAGAAGTTCTGTAAACCATTGTTACTGAAGATGAAACTATGGTCCTCTACTATGATCCCTTGTCCAAAAGAGAATCAATGGAGGGGCGTAAATCTGGCGAAGCCTCGCCTCTAAAGGCCAAGGTCACTCAGTCAACCAAGAAGATCATGGCCACAATCTTTTGGGACTGTGAAGAAATACCCTTCATTGGCTTCGAGAAATGAATGGTGTTTAACGCCCGTTTTTACTACAGAGGTACCACAGGCGAAACTTCAAGGAGAGGAACACCACAGTAAACGGGGAGTACTATGCTGGCCTACTGCACAGACTACATGCTTCCATCAAAGAGAAAAGGCGAGGAAAGCTGAGTGATGGTGTGCGCCTTCACGACAACGCGCCTGTGCACACAGCTTTTGTTACAAAGGAAGCTGTGAAGAAATGTGGCTTCAAGGAGATCGACCATCTACCCTACAACCCAGATCTAGCTCCCAGTGACTATTTCCTCTTCTCAAAGTTCAATAAGGATCTTCAAGGAAGGAAATTTAAGTGTGACGAAGAAGTTATGGATGCTGTTTATGTATGCCCATTTTGCAGACAAGACTTCTGACTATTTTAGGAGGTGGGGTGGAAATGTTAATTCAAAGAGTGAGAACTGTATTCCAATAAAGAATAACTATATTGAAAAGTGAAATAAAGTTTTTGTCTTTATCATACCTAGAAAATGGTTAGGCCGGAAACTTGTGTACCTACCCTCGTACTTTTAATCTCTTGTTCCACACGGTTAGAAAATACAGGAACTACTATAAGAGATTTGCTCTATATTAATTTAAATAATTATGATAATATAATGAAGTTAAAATTAATTTAAATGCTTACTGTATTCACTTGGCATCATTGCAGGCGGATTTTCCTGGTCTTCCGTTAAGCAAAAGTGTAAAGAGCCTCACAATCAATATAGGATTTAACAACGTTCACTCCCTAAAAAGCATAGCAAGAGGTTTTTGCCGATGTCTGCCTTAGCATCGTTTGCACGGAGTTGATATTGTCTATTAGGGTAGAGAGAGGGAGAGAGAAAGAGTGTTTACCTGTAATATTTTCATAGCAAAGTCCATTTTAAGTTTATATTCATCCGCAAACGAATTTTGTAAATCAGTGTGACGGATATCTTTCATGTTATTTGACACCTATAATATCATACGTCACTAAATACTTCACCTTTCAAGAAACTGAAATCTTTCATGTAGCGTATGCATTGTACCTACCTCTCTTGTTTGTCACTAGCTGAATTACCTAGATTTCAATTAGGAGCACCTTGGCGAAAAGTTTCGCGGCCGGAAAAGGAAACTTCCTCTTTTATTGCTTTGTGATCCAACTTTCTTCTTTTTTCCTTCCCCCCCCCCCCCTTCCCACCCAGTCTTTTCACGACTGTGTTGTACCTGAATACAAGGTGAAAGTTTTGCGCAATTCTCATATTTGGAGTTTCGCATTCCTGTCACAATATATATATATATTGCACTTGAAATTGCAATTTCTGTTAATTTGTTTCATAGTTAATAGTGTTACTTTATTTTTATTTTTCATTTATATATATAATTGAACTTAAGATCTAAATTTATCTTAGATAATTGCTAGTGTTGAGAATTATTTTCATTTAAAATCCTTAAACATTCATTCAAATATGCGCTTTAAATATCTCATATGTGTACTTATTTGTATTTGTGAATAAATGAGAAACAAACAACACCAGCATTACAAGAGAAAATATTAAAAGTATTAGGTTTAAAAATAAGCATTGTCACTCATTAGTTATTCCGAATAACTGAGTGTGTGAAACTTTGTGACACAATAATCTTTAACATGTTTTCACTGTCTAACTCATTGCTCATTTTGTAAAAATAAAATTACCATTAAAAATGCCCTTTCCTTATCACATGAAAGGAGAGGACAAAGCTTGTAATATAGTGACAAGCTAGGATTAACATCCACAATCATTGAAGCACTTTTCCAATTCCCCTCAGTATTTCGAACCACTTTTTTGATGATGGACAACTGCTGATTTGTATTTTACATCTTCATCTTATCCATCGCCTCTGCATCCACAATTAATACTTAAAAATTGGAATCGAAAAACGAATATTAAACCAGCCTATTCAAAATAAAATTCGATACATATAAAGTATTAAATTGTATACAAATATATACACTTCTCTCCCTCTCTCCCTCCCTCTCTCTTTCTCTCTCTCTCTCTCTCTCTCTCTCTCGCGCGTAGAAGACAAAATATATTATCTAGTAAGTAGTTTAAGTATGGAGAAAAATTTATCCATTCTTGAACCAAAGCAATTTGCTGGATCTTTCTTTTGGCAATTCGATTTTTTTCATGCAATTGTCTCCAGCATTTTTATTACTAATGGACAACACAAAGACTGCTGGGCACATAATTCTGCCCTTTTCCTGCCAATGTATAACGTTCCCAATCTTATCAAAGTTTCGCTAAGTGAGTAAAGAGGCTCTGCTGTATGTTTTATGTTAGTCCAGAAAAGTAAAAAAATTTAAAAAAAAAATTCCTTAACCTTCCAAATTTACATAAATGTTAAAGATAAGCACATATATGTACAAACAAATATGCTCCAGTCGTCTTAATTAAACATGAAACATGCAAGTTTTATTACGATATACAGCTACAATATAAATATGCATTTACATATATTTCTCATCAGAAGTAATTGCAGTTTAGTAAGCACAACATGAAAACAATCTAAAACAATGATCCAAATCTTAAGTTATCTACTAATGTCTCATTTTTAAAGTATTTGTGATGAGTCTGTAGTTAATTTTAATGCACCATTAAGCTTCCAAACTATTTCTGAAAGGCTCTACATGCTTGATGGGGTAAAGATCGTCGTGTTTTTACACACCCTACAATGCTTTATTTATCAGTATTTATCATCGATGCTTGATGCTGAAAAATGGTGAATAATACTGAAGAAAGGTAATACGGCGGAGCTTAATTCCGCTGCTTGCAACGGCGGCGAGCGACACACCCTGTATAAACTCACAATATTGGGCTCAGAACACCAGAGTACACACAGATACGTTACTGGCCTTGCAAGTGATTGCTGAGAGTTTTGATTATTTGTTGTTTTTTTTTTTTTTCCTCCCAATAATCAATATTAGCTTTGAAATTCATAAATCGTTCGACAGGCTCTTCATTATCCCTTACACAGTCAAAATAAAGTGTTAATGGATATATGTATGAAATACCTATGATTTAGTTGGCAATAAAAATAAAATATTTCACTTTATTTACTTGGTATACTATTATGTGAACTAGCTTAACTGCCAATAACTGAATAAATGTTTCAATTATCAAACACTTTGAATTAATAATTCGCGTATTTCCGTATTCTTTTTCACAAAAGTCATGTTCTGTCATACATTTTAGTACCTGTAAATCGTTGCGAAAGGTTGTCTTTTCATTTGACCTTGAGTCCAATTCGTCGACGAAAGTTCGTGCAGTACTAAAACTGATTGATTACGAGTAGAATATTCTGTCTTTTAAGTTTCCATTTGTTAAAAAACTTTCTTTTAAATAAATCCTGATGTTACTCTTACTTTATGTGCATTATTTTGACGAAATCAATTCATTCTCTCAGGCTTCCGCGGCCATTGGTAGCGAATCTCTTCTTAGCTTCCGGGTTTCGCCGCCTCATACATTTCGCACTTTCTTTTGTTTTTCTTTCTCAAAACTAGACCACGGGTTCTAAATGATAGTTGTTTTATAGGCAGCTCTTAAAAAATTGAACATATTCGTTATATCCAACGTAACTACCCAGAAAATCGGCAGTAGCAGAACAGTCGATTTTTATTTTTTAATAGTGTTTAACGCCGTTTTTACTACTGAGGCACCACAGGCGGTAGACACTGATGATACACGAGATGAAATTATATATTGGGGAATTATTTTTTAAAAGAAAGAAAGAAAAAAACGTTCCAGGCCTAAGTTTAGGGTACCTATCCCGACATTTGCCATTTATGAGGACTGATGAAAACCTGGAAGAAAACCTCAGTCAGGGAGCGGTCCTGGTGGTAATCGAACCCCAGACCTCCCACTGACGAGTCCGCGCCTTAACGACCTCGGCCACCCGTGGCGGTTGATTTTGACTAAACATCACATTTAATTTTACAAGACTGCATTGGTAGCAAGAGTTTAAACTTAATGGAAAGAAATATAGGTAAAGGAAGCTATAGAGATTTATAAAAATAAGGAAATATTAACAGAGATGACGGCTGGAATGTGATCATCTGCAAATCTCCTCTGAAAGAGTCTATTGGTTATCAGGTTATCAGTTATCATTTAACCACTCAGACAGTAAAGAGGGTTATCTTGAGCACTATATAGGAGGCAGCATTAAGAATATTTGCATTTCATGTAAAACAGAAAACTATATTTATGTCAATATTGTAGCTCAAATGCTGGACTCCAATGTACCGGCAGTTGGCAAATCTATTTTATTAATAAAAATCTAACCTAACTTTTGCAGCTCTGAGGAAGCACAAGACTGGAGGTAAGAAACGTCAGCTCCATAGCGGTGAAAACCGGAAGCTAAATATAGATAAACGCTTCTTTGCTCTAAAGTCACAGCAGGAATAATTGATTTTACAAAAAGCGGATTCACGACTATATTCCGAACCTTCGAATTCCATTCGAAGCTTCGTATCATATCACTCACACTAATCCTAAATGAATTATTTTCTGCCTTTGATCATTAGTATTAACTAAATTTCGTACACTAAATTAAAGCTGATAAGACATGTGCTGCATTTCAAGCTGTAATATCAAACTAACAGTTTACTTTGTAACAATGACACTTTCCACCGCCGTGACTAAGATGCTAGCGTGTTTACTTGTCAACTTGATGGACCCGGTTTCGACTTCCAGGGTAAGCCTCATTTCAGAGTTTACCTTATAATTTGAGGAAACTTTATACACTAAAGATTCCGAACTCATTTGCACTCTTATTTCATTCATTCCATTCACTATCTCGAAAGACCTTAGTAGTTGGCGGGACGTTAAACGCGTACTCCCCTCTCCCCAACAGCAATAACACTTAAAGTAGATATAAAATGCTTTCTCAACAAGAAAAAAAAATTAAATACCAATCTTTCTCTAGGAAAATAACGTATTAAACTTTCAAGTATTTATGGAATTTCTCAAGCCAATAGTATGGAAAGTGCATATGCTTAGAGAATCATATTTGTTTATTTATTTCTACAGTACATTTTCTAGAAATGCGCCATAATTCAAAATAAGAAAGCCGAATAACTGCTGCGTACAAATTACGAGATATTTATTGTGTTTTGCAGTATATATAAAGGCTATATTAAGCACATAAAGTTAATGTTTAAATTACAAAGGGATTTTGTTGACTAGGCCCTAGCTTACTATGCCTAGTCCTGAATTCGGTTATCATTGTCTAAAAACTCTCCTGATATTTAAATAGGTAATATATATGAAGAAAATAGTTTGCATCGACAAGAAATATAAAGTATGGGGGAGATAGCCGCGTTATGATAAATTGAAATTGATTGTGTTTTGTTTGTTTGATTTGATTTATTTACGGATGCTCTTTAACGTCTCAGGTCATCAGCGTTCCATGCTATTCAGGGTGTGAAACGGCCGACAAATTTTGCTCAGAGACCTCTTCTTTCAGGCTTGAGGTTCTTTTTCGTGCCGTAAATGTTCGACACGGGACCCACGGCTTTACTTCCCTTCTGAAGGAAGTCATACTTAGGATTTTTACGCCCGAAAAATCCATCGGTCCTGGCCGGGATTAGCCCACAATCTTGGGTTTAGAAGGCAAGTATGGTTACCACTACACCAACAGGACCGACTCATTGTGTTTTGAGTATACTATTAGACACATAGACTAAATATGCCCTAAATAAAATCTTGAAAGAAACAAGAAACAAAACCTGTTGAAGGAACTTCTAGCTGTTAGGAAGGCAGCATCAAGAATTGTTACCTGCAAAATGAGAATTGAAAAGCGAAGGGCAACCGGTAATGTAAGGAAAATTGAGAAAGGATAACCGAAATAGACAACACTATTACTCGTGGATTGTTAGTGTTCAAATCTGTGAATTAGTTTGAAACGTACACCTTTATACATAACAATGAAAACTAACGATTTGTGAATTAAATAAAAATTGAAGGAGTAAATTATCCTTCCTTGCGTATCCCCCTTCCCGAATATATAAAGCAGTTATTATTAAATATATTATAGCACTATAGAAAATGTTTGCGTTAAAAGCTTTCAACACAATTAAGATGCTTACACTGGTCATTGTTTAGTGGGACGGATAATTTTATTACTATTCAGTTAATTTGCAATTAAAAACTTTTTTTTTTTTTATAAAAGGGACATAGTTAAACTTTCTTTGAGCATGAGAATGAGAACGAGAGCAGCATAGAAAGAGAATTGCCTGCTCCACTTTGTGTGAGAGTAAACCCTCGGTCATTGTCTCATCTTCATTTCTTTAACTAGTGCTTTAATGCCTTTATCACAGTTTTCATTGTTTTATACTTTCAAATTACTTTCTTCTGGTTTCATTTGAAAGTTGAGCTACAAATTGCACTGTACTTTGATATTAAAAGTTTCCAAAAATGAATGAATCAATTAATAAAGAAAAGAAAATAATAATAATATATATCAGTAATAATAAACATTCATCACTTCAGTTTTACACGATCTGGTTTTACCTTTTTTTTTTTAGAAAATCGAGGCTATGAAAATTAAAAAGTTTTCTTGCATTCATTATCTCGATTTTATAATTTTTAAATAATTTTGAAATTTAAGTCTCACTTGAAGAAACATCCTTGATATTACGGTCTATCTTTTTGGTGGATATTATATTTTAATCTAGTGGCGTGCGTTTTCGAACGAGAGAGTTTGACTTTCTTGGTGGGAATTATTAGGAAAAGTCATGTTACCGTTGATCCAAGAAAACCACCCCAATTTAGGTGAACCTCAACCGAGAGGAATCTCCGAAGAGTGTCACTTTCTATTCTTCCATCGAATATGAACACTTGACTGAATTAAGTTCAGCTTGACAAATCATCCTTACCATTAGACTAGTGTCATGAAATTAATTTCAGTCACTATCGCAGAGAAGATTATTTAATTTCATTTTGAATTATGGTGTTTTAAGTGTGAATCAGCTAACAAATCCTGTGGATTTTCATAAGAAATTCATATAATGAGGGATAAATGTAACGCGTTTTGTGTGGATGAACAAATAAAAATATTGAGGCAAGTTGATGCGCATGCGAGGTAATTTACTAGTATATCAATTGAATACAACCCAACAAATGAACGGAAATCGTAAAAAAAGTAGCAAGTGCTATGCACTTCCTACAAAAGACAACAAATAAGTGAATAAGTCACTAGACCTAGATCCCATAACTGCAAACTTGAGCGCCACAAGTGACTGAGGTCGTTAAGGCAAGGACTCGTGAGCAGAAGATCTGGAGTTCGATTACTGCCAGGACCGTCTTCCGTAGATTAGGTTTTTCCAAGTTTTCCTCAGTTTTCATAAATCACAAATGCCGAGTAGATACTGTAAGGGTAGGCCAGGAGCATTTCTTTTAAAAAAATATATTCCCAAATGTATCATTTCATTTTTCATGGCTCACTAGTGTCCACAGCCTATAATGTCTCAGCTGTAAAAACGACGTTAAACACTATTAAAAAAAAGAGAAAAAGCAACTAGCGCACTTCAGGATATCATACAGCTGGAAGACAGATTAAGAATAGACATGATCAGGATTAAAATATTCTGTAAATAGAAAACTTGTATATCGAATTCCTCCTTCCCCAAAATCAATTTTATACTGAAAATAATAATCAAAAATTAATTATTGTGTTTATTTAAGGTATATCGCAATTCCTTTAAACCACAATCTTGTGCTTTATACTTTTTGATTTGGATATTTCTGACAGTTCGACTGATTTTGGATCTAGACCTATATATAAAATACAGAGGGTAATTTTTCCTGCGACGACAGCTGAATAGTGCGCCTGAGCGATCATGTTAGTTATTTTTCATAACAACAGACACTACCCTTGCTAAATGCGGTGCATGGACAGTGAGTGCAGTTGACTGTTAAATAAAAGAACAAGCAGTTTTTCAGTATTTGTATTATAATTAAGTGTGCAGTCGATAACCCCCAAGCCTTTGTGTTATAAGCAATTGGTATTATTATAGTGAAATAAGTTACTGTAGTTTATCGTACAAATATATAATCGCTAGAACAAGGAAAATAAATTCTAAGGGGAATAATCCTCGTACTGAAGAGCAACTTAAAGAAAAACACAGCAGAAATTGTTGCAAGTAAATGCACATTACATTAAAAATGTATATTAAAAGTGTGTTAATGCAGATGTACACTATTTCTGACAACTTATAAAATGCTAATTAGTACTGTTGGTGAAGCATGCTGTTATCACTTAAAAGTTGTGCAAATCGAACTTGTCTATCAATGGAATCGGTGATTGGTGCGACCTTGGTCGCGCGATTTGCGCTCAGCTGCAAACGCAGGGGAAAAAAGAAGAAAAGAAAGAAAAATCAAACAAAAGAAAAAATTATAAATAAAAATGATTTTTAATAATTAAAATTGCTTTAAATAGACCAATAAAATCCCAATTCTTTTAACGCTTCTAGTAAATGCCCATATGACTGAGTAGGTATATGTTTTACGTTTATGTTGCCACCAGGAATAAACAATATAAACCTACCAAAATTAAAATGTCCTGAGACCACAGTTTTGCTTATACTTTTCCAAAACAAGTGTTTATCTTTCAAAAATTTTTTCTATTTATAATTATTCATAATTTCTTCTAGTTGTGCAAACTCGTGAAATATACTGTTATTAAAATAATTTTTGTATTTTGTATTGCATGTTTTTCATATCACTCTTAAGAGTGATTCATTAAAATATTTTGAGCTATTTTTGATACTATGTTCATCCTCTGAGATTTTCAACACATTTAATGAAAAATACATCAATAGAACTTAGGAACTGGGGGAGCAGGCAGCTATTATTTTACTTCAGTTTTTAAGTAAATCTTTGACAACCTTTGCATAAAATGTGTCACTTCAAAGTATTTTCAATGTGGTTATTATTCTCCAAGTTTTATAGCAAACCTTTTAAATGGAAATAGTTTCAAATTGGATTCTTCATATACTTCTAGCTGCCTGAAGTTTCTGAAAAAATCAAAAACAAAAGAGAAACATCATCTTTAAAGAACTATTTCAGCGCTTGAGGTCATAAATCTACTGCCAGAAAAAAATTCTTTAATGCCATTAAACATATAATCCCCCTGGTTTCAAATGGATAGATATAATTTTGCATCTATCAACCATTTATTAAATTTACACATATCAATTGACTGAGGAACTCTTCAAATTTAGATGGTCATCATGAGGTGTTGCTGCTAACCCTCTACAATGCGACAAAAATTTGTTTACAGAATTACCATATAATTAAGCTGTGTTTGAGCTGAGTTTTTCTCTGTTTTTATCAATTAAAGTGTTATTGGGTGAAATTTACCTAGAATCTAGAGAAAATGTTAACCAAAGAGCAAAAAGACATTTTGTGTGCAATTTTCAAAGTAAGAATCGGTAATTACGGTACAATGGGCTTGGTACTAAATTCTATGTGCTTTGCATGTGCCACCATTGGCTACACCATTCATGAGTTCAGAAATCACATTGCAGTTGTTGATTCAACGAACGATTCAATATGGGAGGAGCTGGACTATGGCTAGATATTTTTCGTGTTAACAGGAGTACAATTATAATTATTTAAGAGTTGAATTTTGGACTGTTCTTCTAGATTGTCTAAACTTGGACAGTTTTTCAGTCATTTGATATATGCAAAAGTAATACATAGTTGATAAATGCACTGATTACATCCATTTGAAATCAAGGCAGTTATTTTGAAAGTACCTGTATATCTACAATGCATTTGATAGTCATCCACTTGTCTAGGCATGACTCGGAAGATTTTTTTGAAATCACTCTGTAAAAGAACAGAATTCTTTATCCAGATATCTATATTGGAGCAGCGGAATATCCTGTACTCAAATATAACAGCTTCAAAATGTACTGGAAGTAAATCTCTTGCTATTTGAATGCTATTGTAAAGAGTGCATATGCCACAGCCAAATCCAATCTCCCTTCCCCCCCTCCCTTACCTTTCTATGGTATATGTTATAGCAGAAGGGTTAGTCCAATGAGGATGGAAAAATGCACCAAGGGTAGAACTGGGAAGAATGAATGAGTAAATTGATGTACTTAATGTCTTCATGTTCACCACCTCTGTTATTCCATACTTAATACTTCATTTTTGCCAGAATGTTATTAATGAATAGATCTTTTTCAAATGAGTTAGGTGATCATTAAGGGAAAGGGGAAAGCTTTTCCATCAGTTGAGGATGGAGTATCATAAGAAAAAATGAGTTCTTACTAAATGGGGAAAGGCAGCTTTTTAGGGATGTGATTAAGGAGTCAAAATAGGATGGAAGTATATCTCACTGTTGCTCCTTATCTTCTGGAGGATTGGATTGGTGCATTTGTCTGGGCACTTTTTGTGGTACACTCAGTTCTATGTTCAGTTACCTGGAAATATCTTCCATGAATTTCACCCAATTGCTGAAGTTTTTGATCACCCCCCATTATGTGATCCTCAAGAAGAGCTAGACATTCTTGCATACTGAGAAGATCAATTTGAATTCCAACGCGGAATGTTAGCCATGGGCTCCAAATGGGTAGAGTATTATGCAATAATGTGTAAATACAGAAATTGAGGCCAAGCAAAAATAGAATATGTAAATGCTGGCATGTTTTATTGTTTTCATCAACTAACAATGTCTGGGGAGCATCAATATTGGAAACAAAATGCTTTGAAAATGAATAGCTTGCAGTCCATAGTTTCACATAATGAAGGTATGTTTAAAATAAACTTTCTTGGAAAAACTTAATTATTTTCTTCACTGTTCTGATGCAGTTTCTTATTTCCATAACATTATTTAGGTCATTAACTACTAAGTTAAGATTGTGCCCTGCAAAGGAAAAATAAAGCTTTAGGATACTGATTTCTAATAAACTTTTGCACTCCGTTTTCCTTACCAGCCAAACTGAACAGCCATCTTATCTTTGGTCAACAAGCTTATTCATGTCAACACCAGTTGTATTTAAAAATGAAGATAGAGTTTGCCTTACTGGAAGCATTAAGATCATCATATGGTGTAAATTCCATCTCCATGGTCTAGTGATAGCATTTGCAATGATAATTCTGGAGATCTTAGGTTTGATTCCCAGTTAGGTCAAATTGTTTTTTTAAGGGTTTTTTTTTATTTATAAATTACTCCCTCCCCCTTGCCCTGAGAAATGAATAACAGATTGCTTTAAGGTGCCAAGGACTCCAAGTTCATTTGTACCATTGTTAATTCATTTCATCCATAACCTACGGATTATAGACCTACACCTACAGCGTTCATGATCACAGGCAATAGGTGCCATGGTAAGACCAATAAAATCAAAGCAACATTAAATAAAATGCTTAACAAAATGCATTATATGATCTCCCATCTTCGACTCATTGGCAGTTGCCTATTGGTATATCCAGAAGATAAGGGGTTCATTCTCCATCTTAAACAATAAATTATATAATTTTTTATATTTAAATCAAACTACCACTTTCCTTACTCCCAAACATTCTGTCAAATTTTTCATTTATTGCATTAAGAACTAATAAAGACTCATGTTTCCTGTGACATGTTTTTCATTAGTTTACCCTTATGGATCAAATTACAGTGAGGAAAGAAATTTCTCTGTATGAACATTTTCTACTAGACTCTGGACTTAAAATTTATTGATTTTAAGACAAGAATATCACATATAAACTAATGAGAATGCTTCTGGTACTGCGGTTTTGCATAATAGTGGATGAATTTTTTAATTGTAAATATCACTCTTGGACATTTAGCTAGGTTACACAAGGTTTCTGTGTGCTGGAACAAAAATTGATGTGTCTATGAGGATGGTGATACGTTGAAGGAGGCAGCAATAACACTGGCACTGCTAGTCTATCTCTTTCCTATGAAGAAGTAATGAGAGAGATTATTTCTTCATTATATGGCACATAATGTTTATTAATATAAACATTAAACTATAAGTTTATAAGTTTTGAATAATTGAGTCGAATTTGTAACACATCACTAATAGTTTTAAATCAGGAAAACTAAGTTTCTGGAGCTAAAATTTGACTCAAATTATTCAAAACTTGTATTAAACATCACTGTTACAAACATCCACCCTATTTAACTATAAGTTTATAAGTTTATAATTACAATATATGCTGACTGACATTAGAGGATTGAAGCTAAAGTTTTGCTAGGCAAGCTGTTGAACGACACTTCAGAAATATTGTGTTTCAATGTAAAACTTTTAAAATAATAGGTGGTTCTGAAAACATTCTTCTTGATCTATAACTGGCTAAAAGTTTACCCTGTACACCTTTGTCCTTCTCTTTTTTCCTTTCTACCATTATCATCATTATTGTTATAACCAGGTGGTACTGAAAGCAGTCTTGATACAAGTGGCTAAAAGTTTATACTGTACACCTTTGTCTTGCTCTTTTGTCCTTTCTGCTATCATCACCATTATTGTCATAAACAACCTACTATTACCTGACCAACCAGGAAAATCAAACTGAAAGCTGCAAGTTCCTGATATAAAAGCACTGAAAAGAATAATAGAGTTGTTGAAAATTGTGCATCATGCTAACTGGAACATCTAGCACTAGAAGGAAATAATTAAGGCTGAACAATGATGGGAAAACTCATCCCCTCTCTTTTCACTTTATGCTGAGTAAGATACTTCTGTCTTTGCCATCAGTCTTTGAGAGGAAATGGAGATAACCATTCTCTATCTTTTCTCTGTGTTTGTGAATATGTATATGTGCAAAGATCATATTATGGATCTGGAAAACACATAAGGCTAAGATGTAAAGGTTTAATTTATTGTGCATAAATGATAGGTGTAGTATACAACAGATAAATCTTTTTTTTATGAGTTAATGTCATTTACATTGCAGTGCAGATGTGATGTTTGTGAGGTGGAATGTGCCAGCAGAAACAAAAATGTGAAGACTAGTTTCTATACAAGAATATTTTCTTAGAAACCTTAATGATATGTTACAGGAAATATTTTTAGAAAGTTGAACTCAGTCATAATATCAAGAAAATGTCTTGCCAAAGAGGGTGTAGTTGTCATCTATGCAAGGAACTTCATAGTTTCCAGATTAAGCAACTTCAAACATCTGATGTGGAAAACTTCATTTTAAAAAGGCCAAGTGCAATTCCTTTACAGAGTTTCCAAGATAAGAGGTTACAATTTCGTGAAAGAAGCAAAATTTCTAATAAAGGAAGTAAAGCTGAAACTGATAATAAAACTTTTGCATTGAGAATACCAAACATAAAAATGTCAATTGTTGGTTACTGGAAGAATAAAGATTTGAGTGAAAAAAAATCTGAAAGTGCTAAGGCTTACAAGTCATCTGCACTTCAGAATCCCTTTTGTAATATTACCAGCCAGGGTACATATATTTTAAAAGCAGATAATGCACATGATTTAAATCAAAATACAGAATACGAAAAAATAAACAGTGAGTTAGAAAGAAGAGGAAATCTTAATGAATCCTTATGGAATATTAATGGACAAAATATAAGGATAGACAGTGAGCAGATGAAAGCACCAGGCAACAAAATTATCTTGAAAGTTGGTGCTCTAGAGGAGGATTGGGTGGATGCTGTGGAAGTGATAAATAAAGAAAAAGTGGAAAAAAATGAAGATGATAAAAGTTGGATTGATGAAGATTTTCTGCCTGGCACAGATGTAGAAGATCCAACACAGTCTACAATAATCACTGAAAAGCATAGCATTGGGGAAAGGTAAGGAATTGACTCATTGTGCTCACTTTGTGCTCCTGTCCCAAAAAATAAATATGTCTTAAAGGAGTGTTTAACCTGCAGCATATTAAAGAATTTTAGCTTAGCTTTGTAAATATTGTTTATATATATTTGGTAATGATCACCATAATGGATATTGGATAAAGCTAAGAATATTTATTTTATATGCTGTGATATTGATTTACCTAGGTTCATATAAGCTATTCATATAACACAATATGTTATTGTACAGGATCTTTGCCTCTAAATTAATCAAATTATTATTATTTGTATTGTGTACTCAATTTTAACACTAAAAGGACTAATGGGTTCTTATGTCCAAACATTTTTTTATTTCTTTGTTGTGATCTTAATATGAAATTTAAAGTATTTCATGTCTTTTTATTACTATTAGGTATCTTATAACATATAAATTTTCAGTTGTGTACAAGTAATAACATCAACATTTTTATGCTTTTACCTTTAAGAACTGCAGGATCAAATTTGATCCAAAAAATGATCCATCAGCTCTTTATAAGTAGAGAGATTAGGTCAATCCTAAAGATGGAGGAGATTCTCCCGAAAAGCGTCTTACTTTTATGTAAGTAACTGGAGTTTAGTGTAAAAAATGAATATCTAAGTTTAGGTATTAGTGTTAAATGAGATCTAACATGACATTATTGTTGTGTTTGCAAGTCTAACTAAAGCCAGGAACTAATTATACCTTTTGCTTGAAAATGAAACAAATATTATTTCTACGTGTGTTTTCTTATGTTACAAAGAATTAAGCAAGATTGTGCTTTTATTATTAATCAATACCCATTTATAATTGGGCATATAAATTAGCAATCTAAATTATTGATTTGACATGATGCTTCACATAACTATTAAATAAACTACCTGGAATGCAATGTATGTGCATTACCAACTATATAGCAGCTTGGTTATGAATATGACTAAATTGAGACAACCAATAATACATTTTCTTAACTAACTGTCATTGTTTAATGACTATTATTGTGCTTATTAGTAATATGAAAGCAACATACTATGCAATTGAACTTGTGGCCAATTGACCAGGAATTTATTTACATACTGAAGTATATTGCAATGATACACCTGTCCAACCAAAACTTCTGTTTGGAATTAACCTTTAAGAATACATTTATAATGTTCTTGTGTAACATTCATGACACCCTTAAGAAATATTTTTTTAAAATTTAATAAGGTTTTGTTACAATAAAAACAGGTGACATTTACTTCTAGTTAAGATGAAAATATCAAAACAAAAAGCAGTATCCGATGCCAAAAAGAGGCATGGCCTATGTTGTTAAACTTGCTCCATAATAATTTAAAAAAGAAAGTCCTGTTTAAAATTGAACATATGGTTTAATGGAAGAATTTTGTTTTTCAATGTGGAGCTTAGCTTTGCTAGACTTAGAATAAAGATTAACAATAGCTGTATACTCACAAGATTCTTAGTTTATAAGTGCACTTAGTGTAGAATACATATCGACTGTTTTTATGTTTTCATATTTCCTGAAATTTACACACCAGTTTTCTATTGTTTCTCAGTTAAATTTTCATTATAACAATAACTCTCTCAGACCCTCTGAACTCTTGTCTTCTTCTTCTTCTTCTTCTTCTTCTTCTTCTTCTTCTTCTTCTTCTTCTTCTTCTTCTTCTTCTTCTTCTTCTCCTCCTCCTCCTCCTCCTCCTCCTCCTCCTCCTCCTCCTCCTCCTCCTCCTCCTCCTCCTTCTTCTTCTTCTTCTTCTTCTTCTTCTTCTTCTTCTTCTTCTTCTTCTTCTTCTTCTTCTTCATTTTTGAATTTTCAATTCCTGGCATCATATATAGCAATTACTATTTCATCCCCCCCCTTCATAAACTTTCCATCTTCCTATAAATATTGTTAATACCTTATTGTGTCCGCTTATTTAATCTCATTTTGTATAGAATATTACTGTTATACCCTCTTATCAAGAATATTTTTAAAATAACATTGAAGCCTTCAAAGTTTTCCTTAATATTTGGGTTAATTTCTTGATCTCTCAAGGATGCATTGCCAATGAGATGTTAAGATCTTAGGGATGTTACATCTCTATTAATTAAGTTCATTCTTTGTATTTTGTAGAATCCAAGACTCAATGGATATCTATGCAGTTTTACAAAATGTACAAGAATTTTCTTACTGATAGTATTTAAATTTTTATCCTGTCATATATGTTTACTAAGCTATAATTTCATTTTCTTTCAATATGTCAATGTAAAGCCTAAATTAATAAAACCTAATATTTATTGTTATAATTTTTAATTTATTATATCATATACTTGGTATTTATTTTGAGATGATCCCCATTAAATTCTATTGCTGAATTTTAGTAGATATGTTTTTAATCATAGTGACTTTTTTAACACCAACTTACAAAATGTATTTGGTAAATCTGTTTACTTGACCAACTATTAGGCATTTTCACTTGCATTATCAAAAATAATAAGATTTATTCCCATGTTTATTTTAGTACCTAGTTAATTCATCATCACTGTTTCCCCTTATTACTTCTATGATCTGATAAATCTTAATGATGGATTTTATGTTGCCTACCTCCTTATATGTTGCAAGATTTATGGTTCTAATACAAAAATTGGTTGGAATATCTCCCTGTTTAGTGATCACAGCAATGAATCTGGCATAAAAATTTACAGAAGTAAAAAAAAAAATAACTCAGATACAATATAAAATTACATTTCTATTCATATTTATTAGTGATTATTTGTGGAATATATATTTATGTATGCACTTTTAAATTATTAGACCTGGTGGTGGAAGCAGAGATATGGCTCCATCATCTGCTTACAATGGCTATCAGCAACCTCCTCCTTCAAACAGCACAGCTGAGTTATCACAGGTATAAAAATTTCTCTTCATTAAAAATACTTATTTTTTTTTATGAACAGAGTCCAAATTCACATTATTTTGCTTTCTCTACTTTATCCTTGAATAGCTGTTTTTTAAATTTCCAAATTTTAACTCATCAGGAAGCTATATCGTAATATAGTACATTATAATAATATGCCAGCCTCAAGGCTAAATTTTAAAAATGTGCTATTTCTCAAGCATCTTGTTTGTTTTCCATAACTCATAATCTTAGTATACCACATTGCAATGTGTTATTACATGCTTTCCTTTAAGGTTCTTATATTATTTTACAATTGATTGCAGTTGCTTGTTACATATTTAATACATTTGAAATTAGGAGTACCTATACACACAGTTTTATATCTAATTCTACATCTTTTCTACAGCTTTAATTTCTTAGGGTGATATAACACAGTATTTCTTAATTTCAATGAAAATTTGTAGTTAGAAACTCTTACCTATTTAATTTGTATGGCTTAGACTGGGAGGAAGAAGTTTCATAATCCAGAGTTGATAATTTAGTTGCTCTGACATTTGTCTAAAGCTTTATTAAGAATTTTTTTTCAGTTAAAAGTGACTCTGAGTAGTCAACCTCAAGACATAATTCATTATTTATTATGGACAACACTAAACTAAAACATTAAATAAAGTTGTTTTTGCTGTTGATCATTTCCCTTGTTTGGATGAATTGTGATAACCTTTCAGCACTTCTTTGGCTAAAACATCCTTCACCAAACATACGTTTAGTGGATAAATGCTTCAATACAGCTTAATTCATGTCTAGCTGAAATGTTTATTCCATTTTTATTTATTTCTGCCTTTTTAAAATGCAAATGTCAGATAGCAGAGACTTCTGTTGTCTAGTCTTATATATGTATTATAAAAATTACTCATTAATCATGTCAACAATCTATCCCCTACACAAGTGCATCTGAAAAGGTGAACACAGTGGGACAATTCCTTTCTCCTCTTAATAACTTGAGATTTTTCTTATGATATTTTCAACAACCAAATGAAAAATAGTCTGGTTGCTATTCCTGTGATAAATTAATTAGTAATTCATAAATATCTTCATTTTCCAAGGCACAACATTCCAAGGGTTTTAAAATGTGCCACATAACTGCAGCCTCCATCATTATTTGTGGCATCATGTAGAGTATGAGCATGTTGTTCCCCACCAGCTACTAATATGTGGTTTCTAGAAGCAGAACTATGCAATATGCACAACAATAATCTTAATAAATTTAATCTCACTTTTTTAAAAATTACTTCATCTCCAAAAATATTTCATATCCTTGCCACTAAAAGACTTAAGTCCATGTAGTACATTGACTAATATTAAATAAATAAGTAGCATTCATGCATCTTTCAGAATTCAGTTATTGCAATCACTTTTAAAAAGCTTTTAAAAGTATCTAATTTGAACTTTAATAGTGGTTAATATTAGATTACATGATAATTAGTTTTTAAAGTATTAAACTAACTCTGCAATAAATCTGTTTCAGAGATCAGGAAATGTCCAATGTCAGCATCCACTCAGTCCTTTAAGATTGCCAAATACAAAAACTACTAGTGAGGATAAAACTTTCAATACATCATGTAGCAGTAGTAAAAGCCCAGCTCCACCTGCGCTTCTCCGAGGATGTCCTACACCTTCAAAATTACACCCTCCCACACCTCATAGTCTTCCTAGTACAATTGGTATGAATGCAACAACCACTACCACCACCATGACATCAGCTGAAAGCAGTGCTGGTAGCAGTGAAACCATGATAGAACAAATTGTGCCAGAAAGGGACGTGAATCCTGGCATTGCTATGAACAGTATGGACATGTGCAATAGTAGTAATGCAGTGCAGGATATCAGTAAAGTAGAGGACAGTCAACCTCGCAACTTTAAGATGCAGCACAGGTACTATGTGATTGAATTTTGGAAGAATACTGTTTTTTAATATTTTACTAACGTTTTATTTAATTATTCTCTTTGTCTCTGATTTTCATTCTTTCATTTTTTTTTTTTGTTTTTGTTTTTGTGTGTTTGTATGTTTTTTTGTTTTTTCATTTTATTAAGCACAAAATATTAACAATATATGTAGGTCATATTTTATGGTACAAATATTTTCTGCAATTTCTTATCATATACTATTGATAGTTATTGAGGTTTACCAATTTGGATATAGTTTATAAAAACTAATATCCAGCATATGATGATGATACAACATAATTTAAGACATCTTACAGAGCAGATGCCTTCAAGGAACTATCTACAGCAGAACTCCCATTTATTTGAACTTTGTTTAACTGAAACCTGCACTAACTGAAATACATCCCCTACCTCCCTCTTGCTTTCTCTCTTCCATTCAAGATTAGATTTTAAGGCAGAATATCATTTCCATGCCACTATTTGACACCCAACTCTCCATCTTTGCCACAAATATGTGCTGCATGTTCCATACTAATTACCAATAGACACTCCTATGCTGGTGTGAAAGGAATTACCCTTATCATGTAACTCAATTGAATTTCAAATATTACTTTATTGAGCAAAATAATAAAAGCACTTCTAATGTGGAATTTAAGTTATTTATCTACAGTTTCAAATCTTATTCTGAAGAGAGCAAATCTTTGTTACCGTCTGTATTGTAGTTGTGGAAGAAATAGAAATTGAAGAGAAACCCCTAGACACTATGAAGAATAAAAAAATTATGAAATTCCCTTGAGATTTATGGCAGAGTTGGAATATTGTTTATTTCAGACTGGGTGAAAATGAAATTCAAACTTGAGAAGCAGCATTTTAACATGCATAAAAGTAACAATGAAATCTACAAAATATGACAAACTTGACAATTTTTTTTTTCCCTCTCTCTTTCTATTGTGGTTCACTCAGCAGCAGAAGGAGATAATCAGGGCCAGAGAAGGCATCACCAGCAGATATTCTACTAATTATGTGGGGGTAAGATATAGCAGCAAGAAAACTTTGCAAAAAGCAAAATTCAAAGCAGGATATCACATAGCTTTAAATAGAATTATTTCAAAATTGTATGAAGAGTACTAATAATATAAAGTGTGTTTTAACTATATATTTTTTAAATATGACTTAAGATTTCTAGAATTCCTTTTTTATTCAAAGAATTGTATATCCAAAATAATCTCCACCTTCACTGTTTTGAATAAATGGAGTTCTACTGTACTTGCAAATTTCAATTTCTCATTTTTGGGGGGAGGTGCTCTGGAAATTTTTCAAGAAATGATGCAGTTAATATAATTATATGAAATATGAACAAATTTCAGAAAGTTGAAATGGTTCCATTATGTTCAGGCTTATGGGCAACATAAGTATTGATGTACATTCTATTATTTCTTGAATAAATAAGAACTTAAACTAATCATGCCAGTAAATTAACATAAGTTTATGCGAATAAGAAAATTAACTCTGAATGAAATCTGAATTAGAATTAGATATTGCACTTTGCAACTATAGTATATTACATTCAAGTATTTAATTTTATTCATTTAAAGTAAAAAACAGTAAGTTTAAGGTGAAAACAGTAAATACATAGTTGCCGTAATCTCATATCAATACATATGTCAAGATATATATTGCTTTCCCAAATGTGAACCAGGATTTGAAGGAAGGAACAAAATTCTGTTTCAGATTTCATTTATATTGCTTGCCTACATTATAATACTAGGTTTCAGGAACAGATTTCATAGGCATTTTACATTGATTGATTTATTTATGGACGCTCTTTAACATCTCAGGTCATCAGCATCCCATTCAATTCAGGACATGAATTGGCCGAAATTTTGCTCAGAGGCCTCTCTTTTAGGCTTGAGGTTCTTTTTCGTGCCGTAAATGTATGACATGCGACCCATGGCTTCACTTCCCTTCTGAAGGAAGCCATACTTAGGATTTTTATGCCCAAAAAAATCCATCGTTCCTGGCTGGGTTCGAACCCGTGATCTTGTTCATAGCCAGGAAAGGAGTACACTCAAGAATACCAATGGAAAGACTAAAATATAATAAAAGGAAAATTATTAGAATATTTTTAATGCCTTCAAAGTTATTTTTAACAAAGTAGTTCACTTAAGAACTAATTTATTTTCATTATTTTTATCTTCAAAATAGATGATAGTGATGTAGGATATAGCTTTGATGGAGCATTACTTTGTGCTTATAGAAGTGAAATAGTTTTGCAATTGCTAAATTTCACTGTCTTCTGTAATGAGAGAATTAGCAAATTTGTACATTTTCTATAAATATGATTTTTGGAGATGGCAAGCAATCATTTAGCTATGAATTAGGTAAGTTTGCTATGTGAGATTTTTTTTCCTGAATATCCCTCATAGATATTGTGCAGTTTTGGATATCATTAAATCTGTTGTTAATTTGTCCCATAAACTGATTTATTTTTATTCAGTACCGTATATGCCTTACTATCATCATGAGATGTAAATCACAAATACATAACTGGTGTTCATAAAGCTTGCTTTGAAAATGAACAACAATTTGAAATATTTTACTATGAACCTTATTTATTGATGCTAAGTGTTGTGCTAATTAAAGGACATCATCACAATCAGGAAGCCACAAGGGGGGATCTGTCTCTAACAGTAATAGTTGCAGGCAACTAGGGAGTAACAATGCAAGATGTGTAGCAGCCAATAGTGGCACTGGAAGTGGTCGAGGCAGCCATTTACACCATCACCTAAGTGTTGAAGAGCTGCGTTTAATACAGGTAAGTTGTATGATATTAGTAGGCATATACTTTTGGTTAGCAAAATGAGTAGGCCTAGACCTTTAGTTAGCGTTGCTTATACATTAAATATTATTGAGATTGAAAGAACCTAATGTACCATCATCTTATATTACACACAATATATGAGAATTGCCATCCACTTTATGTCAATAGGCAGCTCAAATCATTGCATAAGAAATGTGAAAAGTTGCTGGTTTAAACCTGATATAAATATCACCTACCCACTCTTCAAAATGTATCTAGCATAACAGGTGAATGACCTGTGTGCATGAAAAATAAATGAAGAAATCGGATAATGATTCTGGATTATTTGTTTGTTTATAAGAATAAATATATGAAAAATTCCTATAAATAACTTTTTGGCTATAGATGTTAAAGTACATGTGAATTTGTCTCCACCTACTGTACTTTAGATTTAGATTTTATGCTGGCAGGCACCACATACTGTTTCATTTATTTACATTCCACAAATTCATAAATTTGTTAATGGTTATACGACTGTACAGCTAGGTATTTAATTGATGATGATCATGATGATGATGATCATTTGCAAGTATAATAACAAACTTTGAAATAAACTATTATGATAACTTATTTTATATGTATAATATAGCTACAATTTAAGTATTAAAATGACTATAAATTAGCCACCAATATAATTCATATAGTGAGATTTAACTAAATGCATTGGATAAAAGCATTGATTACTTATGTCACTTCTTAGGGTCAAAGCATTTTCATAGACATAATGTTCAAGCTTGCTAGTGATGAACGATGAGCAGCCTGCATACCTAACATCTAGTTTGCATATTGAAATCCCCTAGCAAGCATGTGCACTTGCATAGTGATGCTTGTGCTTTCTGGACTGAATACTCATAATGGGATCATGAGCAGAACAGGTATAATCATAGCATGGATACCTTGCTTCTACTAGTAAACAGTCTACTGTGGCTATGTACAGTGAATTGCATGACATGGCATGGAATAGGTTTGGTTTTACTTGCAGTCTGTTGCTTCTGAGTAACAGGAATAGTTGGAGAGGATAGATAATGTTGTTATATACAAGAGAATATAAAATATTTATTAGTAATGTCTATTAAATAAAATAAACATAAATAAATAAAAAAGTATAATTATACTTTTGTACTGTTTATAAAAATCAACATCAAAACTGATTTATTTCAAACAAATGCTAAATCAAATTTTATATATGGATATAGTGTAAAATTCTAATTATATTTTCTTATTTATTTACAATATTTATTTTCATTTTATAAATAGTACAAAACTGTAATTATGATTTCTTATTTATTTATAATAATTCACTCTATAAATAGTATAAAAGTGTATGTGGTCTTATTTATTTATATTTATTTTCACTTTATAAACAATATAAATATAATTATACATTCTTATTTATTTACAGTATTTAAATTTAATTACCAATATTGTAATAAATTAATATATATTGTATATTCTCTGTTTATAATAAAATTCTCTAACTTTCTCTAACTATTCCAATATTACTTGAAAGCAATAGCCTGCAAGTAAGGGTAATCCTACTCCATTATTCCATTGGAGTAGAGAGAGTGCAGAGAATCTATCACTTGACCCAATGACCAAGTGGCTAGAACAAGCAAAAAAGAGAGTTTTGTTCAGCACTAAAGCTTGCTATGATATTAGACTTAGATAGGAGAAATTTATATTTGTGGTCTAAGATGACATAGTGTTTAATAATGGAGCACTGGTACATATATCAATTATCTATATTTGAAGTGTTCAATAATATTAAATTATATTAAATCATTAAAAGTAGTTCAAGCATAAAAATTTAAAAATGTGCTAAAAACTATTGTTAAAACTTAATTATTATATTGTGGAGGAATTCTTGGAAACTAAGTTATAAGAATTAGATATAAATACAAATATAATACATTTGTAGTTATGTATTATATAAACTGACAAAGCCAAATCTACAAACTGTACATAACTGATGAATAAAAATCTTTAACCTTGAATGGAGCACTGGTATAGTGTATCAATGATCTATATTTGGGTTGCAGCCATGATGTCAAATTTTAATATCTGATTTGTATTACAAACACAAAGGTTGACAGCAGACAGAATAATTCTTTCTGTGTCTATTTTGGAATCACTGCCAGATAAATGTTTTCTATCAATAATGATATTGCAAGGCAAATTAGTGTTTTCACATAGCTAAATAAAAATTTGTTTTAAAGTAATATATTTAATTTGATAAGATGTGTACTAATAATCATTTATTTTGCTTTTTAGAGGCGACAGGATTCAAATGGCAGTTCTTCAGATGATGGTACTAGAAGCTCTGGTCATGCTAGCATGTCTGATGGGCACCTCAGTTCCTCACCTCCAACTGAAAGACATCAGCACTACCGAACACATCTCAATTCTGTTCCAGAAGACGAAAGGTATGTAGACAAAAATGTATATAAAACAAAAAAATAAAGAAAACACAAATTAATATAAAAGCATAGTAAGAAATGACTGTTTGTACACAAAATAACTATAGAAACTGGAATGAATTTTGCTACATTTGACCTGGTTTTAAGAATAAATATTAATCACACATTCATTAAATAAAGTGTTTATTTTTATGTATAAAAAGTTCTGACCACTTAAAAATTCATGTAATTCACTTCAACCAAGTAAATTAAATATATATGCATAATGGGATAATTCAACTGCAGTTTAACATCTTCCTTCACAAAGCTAAAGGAAATAAAATGTAATGTTTTTGTTCTTCAGTTTTATTTTATCATATATATTAAAAAATGAAATAAGAATATATTCATAATCAATTAAAAAATACAGTCAGAAAATAGCTGGAAAAGTGTTATAGGCTTACAAGACAAGACAAAGGAAGAATGTGCCAGCATCTAGTTAGCATTGTGTAGATAGTTTGGCGTCAATTGCTCAGAAAGTCAATATGTTTTGAGCATCAAATGTGGTATCAAATTGAGTGTTACACTAAAGCTATGAATTGGTGCAATATTTACAAACTGAAGTCTTAAACTCATAGGGTTCATTGATGGATGTTAGTAATTTATTGTGGAAACTGTATGTCATAAGGCCAAGTGCTTGAGTGGATAAAAATATTAAAAAACAGCATTATCTGCCTTAAAAATGCCACATAACCTGGTATCTCTGCTAATATCAGATATGACACAAAGTCAAACAATTGGGAACCTGATCTTGGGGAATTGGTATGCTTATTACTTTTTCAATATTTCAGTATGGGACATCAATGAATAGTACTTAAAATTTGAGCTAATCAACATTTTTCTAGTGCACTCTGCAGTAAACTCTTGTTAAGATTACAAATAATAATTATTTATTTACAGTAAAGTAACTTACACATTTATATGCATGCATATATAAATAACCTTAAAGCATTTATTTATACCGGCAGAGTTAAGACCATAAGTTTATCTCTTCCCTTTTCAGTCATACATTGAAGAAATGAAGTTATAATATTATGTAATAACAGTTTAGATGCAGTAGTTCAAGCAGATATAAGAAGCAAATAAGTAACATATGAAAACACATTGGTAAAGGGTTATTTGAATACAAAATACAGTTTTGTATAAGATAATTGGTTTAATTAAACACATACTATACTTACAGAATAAAAAAAAAACCTTAATCCTAAAGAGAATTGACTATGCTATATAGTTTAGTTACATTTCTTACATTATAATAGTTTCTGTGGATTATTATTTATTTTAAACATTTGTTAAATATTAGACAGTTTTTACAATTATTAACATAAAAATGATAGCATCAGATATTCTGTCCTACAAACTTCCTTTGCTTTACATGACAGTTTATGTCCATTTTTTATAATTACAAAAAAGTTCTTGGCAATTATAATCATAATTTAATGTTATCTGAATTTCAGACTTAACAAGTTGTAAGGAGCACTTCTTTCATCATCATTTCTTTCAATGAAAAAATTCTCTCAAACAAAAGAATTTGCTCTTGGTATGTTTAAAACAATTATATGAATATATTTGGAAGTGCCATTTGGGAAAGCTTACTAAATTGACAAACAAATTTCTTTATTAAAACATATTTTTTAAAAAGAAACTCATTTTAAAAAATATATGGAACTAACACAGTGAAGCCAAGTCATATGAATAAAATCATGTTATATATTTCATACTAAACACTCATATTGCTTCACTTGTGTGATATTTGGAACCAGTTTTGAAGAACTTTGTCTTCATCTTTGGCCAAGGGTACTGCCACAAATTTATATAATCTTTTCTAAGCTTATTTGCATTTAAAAATAAAATTATAAAATTCAGTTATACCTCTGTAATGTTGTAATGTATGAAGCCAATTTATTCAAAATTCTAAATTCCATATTGTATAAGATATCAGGCTGATGGCATAGCATTGTGCAATATGATTACAAGCTTGCTTGTCATACACCAGCTTAATCATTTCCTGTTAGCCATTTAATGTGTGGGATGAGTATGGCTAACCTACCATATTAGAGCATATGGTCATTTCATTTTCTAGTTTTCTAGTTCATAAATATAGTCCTCTAGAATAATAGTAGTTAGTTGGGTGTGTAAGTTGCTGAGGGTCTATGTTGGAGGCTCTGTCAGTCTGCAGAGTTAACCCTAGATATGCATCAATTTCCGCAACTGTGGGTACCCCATTGGCTTCATATAAGTTACATCTTAACCTAGGTATGTATATTATCAGTGCTTGCTTGCAGTTTATGTATTCATTTATATTCACATCTATTTTATATCAAAGTATATTTAATAGGATTAATGGAAAATGGTATTCTAATGTGTTAAGAGCCTACCTTGACCTACACCGCCAATGTAATAGTCTAAGGAACCATAGTTAGGCCATTACATAGTGGACTGACATCTTATGAAATACAATATAATATGGAATTTAGAATTTTGAATAAATTGAATTCATAAGTTACAATGTTAATCTGCTTTGTTCTTACGCTTCCAGTTCCTCTGGTGTGTGTGTGTGTGCGCACGTGCGGGTGCGGCCCTTATATATAAAAGGGGTATATTTCTCTGCTTATAAATTGTGTTAATTACTATGTGCAGGCTCTCAGCCAGTGTAATGCAGAATGGATCACGATCAAGCAGGAAGGCTGGCCACAACAGAAGCAGGCATAGAGCAACACCAGCCAAGGTATAAAAATTCTACTTCATTAGCTTCACTGCAAGGTTAAGTCATTAAGTAAGTTACAAATGGATATAGAACTTAAACAAATAAGAATACTGGTTTGAAAAATACTTTAATTTCTCAGCATTATCTCTCTGCACATTGAGACACTTCATGATTTCACAGGCCTCTGAAATCCAGCAGCATAAAATTCTTTGGACTGCTGTCAGAACCATGCAGTGACTTTCCTTTCTAAAACTTCATCATTGGGTAATGTTTACCTGAAAGATGATTTTTAAGAAAGTTGAACAAATAGAAGTCACCTAGAGCAAGATCTGAACTATCTGGAGGATGCTCAAGGACTTTCCACTTGAAAGTTTGCAGTATTTCATTTGTCTTGTTGGTAGTATGAAGATGTGTGTTCTTTTGCAAGAGCAATACATCTTTGGTGAGGAGTTCTGGTTGCTTCTGTTGAATGGCCTTATGAAGTTTCCTGATGGTGTTACAGTAGGAGTATACATTTACGATTTGTCCTTGAGGCTGGAATGTAGTGAGCAGTATACATTTGTGATTCCAGAATACTGTGAGCATCACTTTCCCAGCAAATTGTGTCACTTTAAACTTTTTTCCTGCGGAAAACACAGGATATTTCCACTGCTTTGACACATGCTTTGTCTTGGATTGGTAATGGTGAACCCAAGACTCTCCATCTGTTTGGGCTAGCACATTTTATCCTACATCATGATAGCTTTTTAGATGCTGTAATGCTAGCTCTTTGCTAAATGCTAGTGCATTTTGTTAGCATGTGCTGCACCTAACATGGACAGTCTTTGCAAACATCTAATCTGTCATGGTGAACCCAAGACTCTCCATCTGTTTGGGCTAGCACATTTTATCCTACATCATGATAGCTTTTTAGATGCTGTAATGCTGCTCTTTGCTAAATGCTAGTGCATTTTGTTAGCATGTGCTGCACCTAACATGGACAGTCTTTGCAAACATCTAATCTGTCATAAATTATGAGATATGCCATGCCATGTGAACAAATAATATCAGTGACTATAGAATCTATACTCTTCTGTTTGGTTGGATTAAGTCTTCAACTTGCTGCAATTGCCTCTGTGGCAATCTCTTTTGGCCGGTCAATGCAGTGTTTGTCTTCACTAGTGTCCAGCCTTCAGAGAACTTCTGCACCTAACTGTAAACAGCTTGATCTGACAGGTATGCATTTCTTTATGAATACTCTTTTATTTCATACCTTTTTTGATAAATCAACAATGGAGCACTTCTTGAGGGCTGTACACTTGCTCAGAGGTGCCACCATCTTGCAACAGCTGTTTTGCTATTTAAGAATTGAGTCTTGTTTGGAATATCACCAATTATCACTGGACTAATACTGCCGTTTAGTAGCAATGCCTTAGGTACTCATTCATACATGGTAGTAACCCACACCAATTTGTAACTTATTTAATGACTTACCCTCATATTATACCTAGGTAGCCAACTTTTCTGGTCAGTAGGTCAAATTTAAAGATGTCTGCCAGGTCACAGATAAAAGTTTGATTTAACAGAGTCCAATATACTATGAAATAGTATTCATTGCGGGGAGCAGAATGCCCCTCAATAAAAAAAGATTAATTTTAGAATATTTTCTTTTAAAAATTCAAAGATATTAAAAAAAAAATACAGAGCTTGGATAATGTATTTCTGCAATATAATATATCACCAGTAATCCGGAACACCTTAGTGGACATTCACTTTTGTTTTGGAGCTCTTAAACAGTGTATAGTGATTAAAAATGGTTTTCAAAAAGCACACAAAAAGTATAGAAATTCAAGAGGCAAAAAGTAAAGAAACCACAATACTTTTCAGCATAAAAAGATAAGTTAATTTTTAAAAAATTCACATATCATCCATGGCTACAAAAAGTTTCAGAATACTCTTAAAGATTTTAATATCATGTTAGCACCTCTAAACAGATTTAATGTTAAAAATCTCCAGATAGACAATGTTAATGACAGTATTCCACAGGAGAAAAAAGCAGGTATTTATAAAATAAGTTGAGCAGAATGTGAAAAAATCTACATTAGAAAAATAAAGAGAAACATAGGCACATGGTTAAAAAAACATTTCAGGAACATAAAATAGAAGCAAATGTAGAAATCAGCAGTAGCATTTCATTTCTGGACAGAAAACCATGACATTGAATAAAGCAAAATTATTAAAATCAGTACAAGGACCTACATAATTAGCAACATGGGAAAAAATGTACATATACAAAGACAGTTTAATGAACTTTTATACTTCTAGGGATGAAAACATAAACTTTAAGTTCATCACACTTCCACCAGAGCAGAATACACAGAAACCAGTATATATAGAAACCAGTTCTATATTTATAGACAAGTAAGTGAAGCAATAAGAGTGTTTAGTCCAACTCATTCATACACTGATTTCAATTATATGATTAGCTTCACTGTACAGGTCCCAATTAATGTTTCTAGCTAATGGAAATATGCTAATTGTGATGTTGCTTGTGTTTATTGGAAATAATTTTGAGCATAATAATCAAATGAACAGTGCTGTGTATTTTAAGCTTCATGGAATAATTGTATAATTGGTGAGTATTTTTCATTTTAAACTACAATTTAAATGTGTGTATATAATAATAGTGTACTAGATTACAGACTTAGTATATCTTCATGGAACTGGCACTTTGACACTCTGTAACCCTCTGAAGTCACATTCTGATATATTGTGATTATGTTACTTATATAATGCAGGAGCAAACATCCACTACAGTGCTTACTGGTTTCTCTGATTGGTTTTGATCATATTACACAATTATTTGCCAAGCTTTGAAACATCTGTACTGTTCAAATGAATATCATCTTTTAGATATATGTTCATCACTCAGCCATCTGTTACCATCTAGCATTAGACAGTTTTGAGTTATGCATAATTAATAATTTACACTTGGACTTGTAACTTATTTACCTTTTACTGATAATTACTACTTTTGTATTTGGGCTGAGAGACCTTAATCTGATGTACCTACCAAATCCATTATATTCATAATTTCCTCCACATTCCTGTTCTTATATTGTGGTTTTTTATGTAAACCAATATATCCAGTTCTACTTAATTTAATTTTAAATTTTCCATCTAATTTTTTAATTCAACCACATGATTACTGGATGACAGAATAGATATATCTCATATTACATCTCTCACCAGCAAATTTTAGAATCAAGTCCCTTAGCACAGAATTTCTTTTAGAAAAATTGCATCCATATAAATACATCCTCATTTAGAGGAGTCCGTCTTGCTTTCTCATGCATCATATGCACAGCACATGCACTCACATATGTATGCATACACATGGTATTGCAGGATAGTGTCATACCTTGACATATACAGCACCAAAGGAAGGCATTGAAGCTCTCTTTCTATTTTTGTACATCCCTGAGAGGCCTAAACCATTACATGACCAGTGACAGTAGAATAATATAAGTTGCTATGAAAGAACTGGCCTTGTTTTCACTGCAAGTATTTTGGCATTTAGGAAAAGTGCATTGTATGTTATGTACTATTATCCACTCTTTTTACAGGAAAATATTTTTAGTAGTTATCAAATAATATGCACCAAATTCCCTATTTATATGCATATATTACATGTTTAAGAAGACAAAGTTATTTTGATAAATAACTTGATTTCATCAAAATAGGACAAATATATCTGCATTAATCATTCACAGTAAATTCTAAGGATTTACTTTCTGCAAGCTATAATTGTTACTTATTGTGATCTTCCCTATTTTGGTATTATAAAAGGTTTTAAATAATTTCAATTGAGCATATGGCATTGCTTACAATAAAAAATTTAGGGCAGAATGCAAACACAACAAATCCATTAATGAGCAATTGCCTGGATAGGTGTTAGGATTTTTCTTAATCTTGATAAATTAAGCACCAAATATCTACACCTTCCAGCTAGCTTTCACCACTCATAATTTGAGATTTAAGAAGTTAAAAGTCACATTTAATGCTCAAACCAAAATAAACACATTATGTACATTTTTTTAAATAGAGTGTAATGCCTATTTTTATTGCTGAGGCATCACAGGCAGTGGACACTGATGATAATGAGATGAAATGATAAATTGGGAAAGGATTTTTTTAAAGCAAGGAAATGTTCCAGGCCAAGTTTAAGGTGCCCCAGCATTTGCCATTTATGAGGGCTGAAGAAAACCTTGAATAAACCTCAGTCAGGGATGACGGTCCTGGTAGAAATTGAACTTCAGACCTCCCACTCATGAGTCCGTGCCTTAAAGACCTCGGCCACCCATGGCGATACATTATGCAAAGCAATAAACCAACAAATATTTTATAGCTATCTCTGAAGGTAATCTGTCAAGGCATTAAAAAGTATGCCTATTCAAACATGAAAATATACCTGGTCTATATACAAAAATATTTTGTATTATAAAACAAACTTATAAGGACACCAAGTATGTTACACCACATTCATTTCATACCATGACTCCTTTGCTGCTTTTTACTTTCATTCATATGGATGAAGGATCACAAATATATTCACTTTCTTATCCTGAACTCATTAATATTAACTATGCTATCTGATACTGACTACATGAACAACTCAAAGAAAAAATTTACAAAAAATATGGTACAAGTTTATTCCACTGCACCAATATTCAAGATGAGAATTGAGCCCATAACCTTCATATAAAAATTGGCCACATCTTTTTGGCTATTTGGATTTTTATTATTATAATGTGCAATCTGAATTAATATACATTCTTTTCAAAAACATTTTAAACTACTGTTTTGTAGTCAACTGATTAATAGATATACTAGCCTTGTTGCCATAAAATAGTACTTTTTCATAAGATTCCTTGCTTTATTTTAATGTTTTTTTTTTTCTTTTTCAAATAGGAAATACTTTATTATTGTTGTAATATTCAAAAGAATATTTATTTTGAATCTAACTCTATTTGTTTCTATTTAATACATTAAATTTTAGTTTTATTAACATCATAAAATGTTTTATTGAATGACTTCCCATTAAAAGATAATTTTTTAAGATTATGTGCTGCAGTAATAAACTTTGTTAGTGGAATCGAAAAAGGCTTATATGTTTCATGATATTGTTGTGATGCCACCTTTCCTCCTCTTCTTCCTCTTTAATGATTGTCCATTGCTAGGTCTTGAGAGCCACAGTTTGCATATATACTGAATTTTAACATAACAGGATCAAACATTCTATCCCGATGAAGATAGTCCTCATAGCAATTGAATTCTTCTTTGTTTCTTGCAAGCATAACTCTCCAATACCTGTTCAGAAACTTTTCATCAGGAACAATTTTCCAAAATGTTTATTGAATAGGATTTGAGAATAAAAGCAACAAGAGATAAAATCTATAGCACTAAGGGAAATGAAGAAAGCAAGGGAAGAAGGAAAAAAAGTGTTCATGAAAGGAAGTGACATGTGGATTGATGGAGCGAAACAGTAACCTTGTCAGCATACTGCAATGTGAGATGGAAATCAACCTCACATGCAGAGAGCAGAGTGAGAGGAATGGGGCAGGATTATGGTGCAAGAAGGAGAGAAGGAGCTCACATACCGCCAGTGACATCACCAAGGAAGCTAATGCAACCATCAGCCCAGTGATTGAGGATACAAGAAGATCGACCTTGGGAGCATCAGCTGGTTTGGATGTATGGAGGTAAGAGAGTTTAAGTGTAGTCTGAACACTGGCTGGTAGCATCCTGGAAGTTGAGGAAGGAAGCACTAAGGAAGCGGTACAAATATGAAATGCACACAAGAAGTCCAATGAGGTTGGATAATTTAGATTTGAAAGGAAAGGTTCGGTATAGGGATTGGAATTATCAATAGTGAGGTTGAATGTTGAAGATTTACTGGAAAAAGTGTGTAATGGTGAAATTTTATGAGTATTGAAAGTGGAAGATGTGATAGTGGTAGATGAAACATGGTTAGTAAAGAAAATAAATATGGAAATCCCAGGATTTGCCTTTTTAAGTGTAAAATCAAAAAATCAAAATAAAGGTAGACTTGGGAAGCTTTATGAGGAAAGAAAAAGGATTTGAGGTAAGAAAAGAAAAAGAGCTAGAGAGCAACTCAGTTTTGTGGCTGATATTTATCCAAAAAGTGGTTATATATGTATTGGTATAGAGTATAACCCTCCCAGTATATCAGAGTATTATGATACAAAAGGGCTTAGAAGAGTAAGCTATGGTATTGAGGGGCTTCAAAATAAATGTGAACATGTGAAAAGTTACAGGTGACTTTAATGCAAGGATAGAAGAAGAGCAGAAGTGAAATAACCTAAATGAAGAGTATGATATGGATTTTGAATTAGAGAGAAAATATAACAAGGACAAGTTCTCAAATAAAGAAGGGAAAAATTGTAGATTTCTGTGAAGGAAATATTCTTATGCCATGTAATGGAATGAAAGTGATTTAGACTGAGATATTACATTTGCGCACTTAGTTCAAATGTAAAAAGTTATATGTTGTATTCACATATTATTGATAATTTGATTAGAGATTTTGAAATTACGAATATGGTACTAACAAACTGTCATTTCCCACTGAGATTAAAATTAGAGGAAGCAAAGGGAGAGAGGAAGGAAGTATGTACAGGGATTTGCAGACATATTGAGGTATATAAATGGAGGGAAGAGAAATATGACTCATTTTAGAAGTAAAATTTTACAAGCAGGAATAGAAAGCCTAATAAATACAGATAAAGTAGGGCAGGTGGTAGAGATATTAGAATATAGTTTGAAATGGGAAAGAAATGATATGAAAGCAGGGGTTTATGATGATGACAGCAGGAAATGGTTTGATAAAGATTGTCAAATTGCAAAGGAAAGAATAACTGAAGAGCTAAGAAATTGGTGCAATCAGGTGAAAAAAGCAAAGAGAACATTTCTTAGTACTTAGGTGGAGTGCCTCATTGAGAAAAAAAGAGGGAATGGGGTAAAAAAAATAAGCCAAATATTGAATGATGTGACAAAAATCCATGATACAAGAAAGATATGGTCAGTAGTTAAAAGTTTGTGGAAAAATGGGATAAAGGAAAAAATATAACTCCAGAAAGTTGGTGTGCTCATTGTGGCACACTATTAGGGCAGGAAAATTTAATTAGAACAGAAATAGATTTCCTATGAAATCAGGAAGTTATTGATGACTTGGACATGTAAATTGCGGAGGAAGAATTCAATGATCAAAATAAGAGGTTAAAAGGGAAGATAGCAAGTGATGTTGATGGTACTCCAGAGGAATTTTGGAAGGTTTGAGCTAAAGAAGATACTAGGAGGAAAACAGTGGTTAAATTGTTTGGTAAAATAATGAAAGTAAGGGAGATACGCAAGATGTGGAGAATGAGCATGATGGTGCCCATATATAAAGGGAAGGTTGATGTAAATAATCCAGCTAATTATAGGAGCATAAATCTTCTTTCCATTTTAGGAAAGATTTTTACTTGAATTCTAGCAAGTAGATTATAGAAATGGGTAGAGAAAGAGAAATTATCAGAGTTTCAAACAGGTTTCAGAGCAGGGAGAAGAACATCGGATAATGTTGTTCATAATAAAAACAATTATGGATAAATATTTATTCAATAAAAGGGGAAGGTTTTACATGTATTTATAGACTTTTAAAAGGCATTTGATACCATAAATAGAGAAGCATTGTGGTTAAAATTAAAAAGGAAAGGAGTAAGCAATACATTTATAAAACTATTACAAAAGATATATAGTGAGAACTTGTTTTGTATCAAATTGTCAGGTAATAAAATAATAGATTATATCCAGAGTAAAACAGTAGTAAGATAAGACTGTAAATTAATTTCAGTACTGTTCAATCTCTATATTGATGACATTCTGGATGAGACTCAAAGAGAAAAGATAATTTACCTGTAATAAATAACAAAGAAATACCATGGTTGATTTTTGATTTAGTAATTGGATCTATATCTAGTGGAGGATGGATAATTAAAGTAGTGAATACTTTTTGTAATGAATGGGGGCTTGAAAATAAATGACAAGAAACCAAAATCATGGTTTTTAAAAGAGGTTATAAATTGAGAAAGGGTGAGAAATGGCAGTTTAATGGGAGAGAAATAAAAGTGGTAAGGAAATTTCATTATCTAAGGACAAGATTAAGTTCTAATGAAAGTTGGCATGAGCAGAAAAAAAATGCAATAGTATAAGGAAAAGCAGCTATGAGTGTTATAAGAGCATGTTTAAGAAAAATTCAGATATAAGAGTAAATTGGCTGGAAAGAATTTGCATAACCACAGTAGAAGCAAAAATGTTTAAGAAAAATTTCAGATATAAGAGTAAATTGGCTGGAAAGAATTTACACAATAGTAGAAGCAAAAATGGTATGTGGGGCACAAATATGGGGTGTAGAGGATGCAGAAAGGATATTGATAAAATAAATAGAAGTTTTTATAAACTGACAGCATTGCCAAATGGTGTAGCTCAGCTAGAATTAGGTAGGCATCCACCAAGATAAAAATTAATACAGGAATTATAAAATATATAAATGGAATTGACACATTGGAAGAGAGTGATATTATTAAAGAATGTTTCAGTGTCCAAGAGAAATGTAAGTGAAAAGGATCATGGCATCTGAAAGTGCAGGAAATTTTGCAACAGATAGGTATGGGAAACTAATGTATAATACCAAATCGTAGAATTCTGGGAAGAAATAAACCTAAGATTGGAAAATATTGAAAGACAAGAAATATTTGGTAGTATGAGAGAAAAGAGTTCAATGAGACTTAAATTTATAAGGAAATAAAAACAGTAGGAAAAAACGTATAAAACAATGTGATAAGGTAGGTTGGGAAGGATTTGCATGGTTACAACTGGAGTTATGAATTTAAAAGGGTTAAGATATGATAAAGATGTAGATAAATGTCTAATGTGTGGAGAAATCAATATGATTTACATTGCTTATTATATGCAAGCAAACAAAGCTATAGAGAGAACAGTTTGTAACAAAAATTGTAGAATTTATATAAGGAAATATTAATAAGAAAGATTTTAACTGTAAAAGGAGAGGAGAAAAAATGATAGGGAACTATTTGGTGAAAGTTAGAGAGAAATGAATAAGAATGATTAAGAGGAAGATAGAGAGAAACATAACTTGGAAGTACATTAGGTAAGATAAGTATAAACAAGGATAGGATAATAAAGATAAGTATAAACAAGGATAGGATAATACAGCAATCTATTTTATGTAGATCATTTCAAAAGTACATTGTACATTATTTCAGTTCTTTTATTATTTTTGTTATTTTTTCTTATTTTACAATTATTCAGTAACTTCAGTTTTATTATCTGCATATAATAAATACATTTACAAATGCAAGCATACATATATAAATATGTATGTCTATGTGATAATCTTTTCACCATCATAACATTTTGTTATACATTTTTTGATATTGAAGCTCTTTAACTTTATTTCCCTAAGACCTAAGTACTAATATAATAAAATGCAAAATGCAACATTTTTTAGCTGTTTGGAGGAGCAATTTTCCTTTTCCAAAGATTCAGGGATAAGCCACCACAGAACTCAGTTTCTAAATTTAGAAAGGAATTAAGAGTTTTATAAAAATCAGAATAATTTCCACTTTCTTTAAAATATATTCTCGTGCAGTTTCACACTTTAATGAAACAACTCACAAGTGGTATACTCATACACTAATTTTACTAATTGTGCACAATCTTTTATAAGATTGATGTACTTGTTGACCTGAATGAAAATTTGGCAGAAATGGTAAACACTAATGATTTTGCTCTTATTTATGTCAACTTATGCACTACTATTGGTTTTTCTTTTGCTATACAGTTAGTTCCTTCAGGATCTGGGTTGGAGGACATAAAGTTGGCCATTCAACAACTTACAATGCGATCTCACACCTCCAACACAGGCTATTCAACTTCAACATACTCCAGTTTGAGCGGTAGTGAGTCTAGTGAACCAGCAGTGAGAAGACTGATGAGGCACTCTTCTCTTGAGACTATCAACACCAATGTCACCAATGCTGATGAATTTGTCTGGGTTGATTCTCACAACAGGTTTAGTAAACTAATGTATTCGTTTGTGCATTCATTTGTTTTATGTATCTTATATAGAAGAGCAATATATTGCAGTTATCATCTGCCATCTGCAGCAATATGGCATATGCTTAGCTGAAAATAACTTGCTCATGATCAAGAAAAGGTTAGAGATACAGTGTGCTTAAAAACTCCTTGTACAAAATATAATGAGAAATGGGAGGCATTTTTGTCAATGAATGTACGTATGTCTACATTAGTCACCATGCTGGTAAGAAGTAAACTGCTGTTTATTAGTATTACCAAATCAAAGATTTTATTGACTTAATATATTAAATATATTATCCTCTTATGAAGATTTTACTTAGGAAATAAAAGACATAGTAACATATGAAAGAAAATGTATATAGAGCCCAATATTGCTCTGTTATTTAACATCATTCAGCTTGTTTGTATATATATTCAATAAACTATAAATTTTATTAAATAGCACCATAATTTGTACATCAGAAGTAATGTGTGGAAGTATCATAGGAATATGGGAAGTAGGTTTTTCTATAAATGAAATAGCAAATGCTATTCAGAGAGATGTTAAGCTTTTAAACCATAGGATTAGACATTTTCAAGATCAAAAGGAAGAAGGCCTTAAAACAAGCCTGAAAACGAGACTGGAAGAAGAAGTAGTGACTTAAATTCAGAGGTGATTGGTTAAACCTGAGAGAACTATATCTTAATTACAGCATTGTTACCATAAGAAGACATCGGTATAACCGTGGCATCCATCAGAACAGAAGGCGATTATGAAGGAAAACTTCATTGATCATCATAACATTTGTATCAGTTTTGCCCTGTGTAATTAAAAGTTTCCATGAGATTCAATTTAAGATTCCATACAGGGTCCTTCACCCCTATTTTTTTCACAGTATGTCATGTTTATGTAGTTTAATTATATAAATTATAAATTGGAATATCACAATTGATAAATAAGAGTATTTTAGCAATGATGGAAATGTGTTGGCAGTAATGGAAACAGTAGGTACAAATAACATTAGCTCAAAATAGTTATAGTGGAAGTTGGATATGAGTAGTTATTTGATTGAAGAGCACTTAGTCATGAGTGTTTGGTTTCATTAAAGACCTGCACACTATGCAGTCAATGCAACAAATTATGACTCAATTCAGACAGAGATTTAGGAAGCCACCTCCAAGAAAAGCCATATTGTTAGCTTGGGAGGAAAAAGTTTCATTTTGGCAGTGTCAAAGACAGCCCACAAAGTGGTTGACCAGTAATCATATGGACTAAATGTGCTGGAGTTGCAGAATCAAATTGCCATGTAAATAGGCAACTGCACTCGGGGTACCATGTTCAACAATGCATCATCATATGAAAAAAAACTTAAACTGAGATCATTTTACTCCATGTTTCATCAATGAACTTAGTGATGCAGATATGAACAAATGGAGTAAAGCATGTACTTTATTACTTCAGGAATTTTTACAGTTATCTCAAAAATATGTTCTCTTTTCTGATGAGTAAGCAATTTACCACAGTAATCATGATCGGATATCATTTATGGGCAAAGGAAATGCCACATTTTACTTTGGAATTGGAACACAATCCAACACAAGTTATGTTGTGGGCAGGTGTTACTGGTTGGGACATATTTTTTTAAGGCCCATTAATGGAAGAAATTATCTGCAGATGCTCTGAGACTGGTTAATACCCCAATGAACCAGGAGTTATGAAATAGACAGGTTGTAACAAGTTGGTGCACCTGCCACTTCATGTTATCTGTTCATGATTTTCTAAATGATAGCTTCCCTGGAAGGTGGATTAACCATGGATGTCTTACTTCATCATCCTCACCATAGCCTCCCCAAAGTTACGCTTTGATAACACCAGATGGGGATTTATAAAAGAGAAAGTGCCTGTAAATCGCTACCAAAAATTATGAAATAAAAGGTGTTTGATAGTCGCCTTCACAACCATTACACTGCAGGTGTTGTGTAAAATGTCACAAAGGACCTGAAGATGCATCCAACTATGTTGAAATGATGTAACTCACACAGATCCGTTAGATCATTAGGTAAGTAACAGTATGGTGACTTATGGTGCATCCTGTGTATATATATATATATATATATTTATAATAAAATTTATAGTTTATCATGTTTATATTTACTATTACTGTTATTCTAGTTAATTTAAAAGATTTACTAGTGGGATGCACATATGGGAGTTTCACCTAAAAGTGGTATTTTTATTTTATTTTAATGAATTGAAACAGGCCCTATATGTCTGATTTTACAATGGCATCTGTGAATAATAAGGAAAGCTATGGTATAGTATATAAAATGCAATTTTATTATTTTAGTATAGTATTTTTATTAATGTTATAAAGTAAAAGTGTATAAATAATTTAAAATCAATTTTAAAAAAATAAATACACATTGTATTTATATGTTTTAAAAGAAATTATCTTGAAAGAAAAGCTCTACATCTTGCCATGTTTCTTAAAATCCATGGAAAATGATATAATACCTTATCGGCAATACTAATGAATGGCAGTGTACTAATAGTGGTGTTTTTGGACCTGGTGCAAAAACAAATGCAAATGATTGAACATGTTAATTCACAAAAAATGCTCAAATTTGCAAAATAAACAGCAATACATCAAAGTAATTATGGTCTTCTTAGCTTACAGGCATTTCTTCAACATGCTATTCATGCCTTAAAGAATGAAATCTAACCATATTAAATCCAACGATTCCAGACAAGGCAATAAGACATTTTGGTCTATTAATTAGTCTCATATTTATCTATTTATTTATCAGACAGTAAAATGTTAAAAATATATTCCTATGCACATTTCACATTTCATTTGCTTTTCTCCAACTTTTTAATCTCAATCTTCCAGTTCCTTTTCATATACACTACTTGGAACTCTATGCATTTATCCAAGTGGAACCCTTTCCGAAGTTCAGATAATTCCTGAAATTATGGTTTAAGTTTGCTGATACCCTGCCCGGTTCCAAAAGTTTTGGAACCATTTCTTCAAGGAACATATAGTACATCTGCCAGTTGAGGTAGGAAGACCGATGTAGGCCCAGTTAAACAGATTTGTCTCAAGTTCCTTCTAAAGTTATGATCAATCCCTTCTATTTGTTGGTGCATAACCTCCACCAAAATCACTATTGACACCTGTGGTTCAGAAAGTTGATCTGCAACATACATTCATTGATAAAAGTTTATTATTGTGGTGCATTTCTTGCTCTCTTTATGATTTCTACAGCTTTTAAGCACCCAGTGTATGATCAATCACAAATGAGTTTCAGAATGATAAAGAATGTTCTGATTTCTTCTTTTTTTGTTTATTTTATATTTTATATATATTGTATTCTCTAATGAATATTCCATTCACTTCTAACTAAAAATATTAAACAATAATATATATATATATAATATTAATGAAAAATAAAAATAAAGAAACACATTAACAATGTAACAAATTAACACTAATAATAAAAATAGATAAAGATAAAACACTGAAAAAGAGTCACACTTGAAATTGCTATATTTTGAACTACTGCGAGTTCTTCAATGGTAAGAAGCTACGGTCTAGCTTCTTGCCATTGAAGAACTCGCAGTAGTTCGAAATATAGCAATTTCAAGTGTGACTCTTTTTCAGTGTTTTATCTTTATATATATTGCTATTTTCATTAAAATCATATTGATTTCATAACAATGGATTTAATACAAACTATGCAGCTATCGCAAATAAGATATTTTCATCCAATTGAAATTAAACAACATATTTACCTTTATCCTAATGCTGTTGTGGTAATATTTTCTTAGCCATATGCTTTAGTAGACCTAAAGGGAGAAAATTTTTATTATCATTCTTAAGCAAGGAATATATTAAAATAGTTAAAGCTTAATATGGCCCTTTTTTTTTTTTTTTTTTTTTTTTTTTTTGCCAGTTATAGCCAATAACATTCTAAATATAAAATACTTTAAATAAAATATTTTGTAGCTGTAATATTCAGAATGCAGCTTTAAATACATCTTTACAATAGTTTTATTTACAGTTTTATTATAAAATTTATAGATATAAATTAATGCATATTTGAATTATTATTAGATTGGTGGAGCTACAACACCTGCCTTGGTCAAATCATGATGTTCTGAAGGTTATACAGAATGGCCGGATAAAGGAGCATATGGAACGGATTTCCATGGAAACCATACCGCGTCTGTCATATCTTTTACAGCGTGCATTGGTTCGAATAGGAAGAGAAGCACAGCGCCTTTCACGACCTTTAGGCATGTGCAGTAAACAGGAAGTATGCTCTGCACTTCGAATAATCTTATGCCCTGCACTAGCAGATTCCTGCACAAAGGTATGCACACTGTAATATTATTTATATCATATAATGTTAAATATTAATCCTCTAACTTTTTTGATCATTTTTGTAAAAGTACATTTTAATGCAGTAAAATATAAAATGCTTCATAATAAGAAAGCATCCTTAAAATGCCTTTTCAGTACAAATTGTTTTATTTTAAAGTTACACATTTGAGGAATTCTTCAATCTCTGAGAATAATAACTGACATGATAGTAAATAATTTTCTATGCATTGCTTTTAGAGTTCCTGTGTGCTGTTGTTTTCTGGTAAACATAATTACATGTTTGTATTTGACACATGTTCTATGATACTTTCTTAAATGTTCCTTTGTTATTTCTTTAGTACAGTTAAAAAGTTAAAGACTTGTCTTTATACGGTCTTTCCTTATATTAATCTCACAGAAAGACATCTAGGGAAACCAGATCAAGAAAATATGGGAGCAATAAATTAAGAGATTCTTGATTGTAAAAAGAAATCCCAGAATATGGCAAGTCCAAAACACTGTGCAAGATTTATAAACATTTTTCATAAAGTACTTCGTTAATTTTAGCAATATAGATATATAGAATAACAAAATAACAGAATAAGGAGTAACTGAACAGAAAACATGGGAGTTAATAAAGCACACTCTTTTATTATCAGAGAAGCATTTTTATTGTTTGAATTAGCAAATTCATCTATAATCTTACTACTATAGACATAATATTTTTATGGATTTTTTAACAGAGCAAGTAATCTGTTCTTTAGATACAGAATTTCTGAGCTAAGCAGATTTAATTCATGTAAGCTTCACTGTGTTATTTCCATATAATTTTTTTTTAAAGTTTTTACAATTTTTAAAAAATTTTAATGATTTCTGTATTGATACAAAGATGACAAACAGTGATGATTATCAAAAGTTTTCTTTATTCAAGGCATGCTTCACTTCATGCACATATGTCCAATACATGGATGATTAGATCTCCATTCTTTCTAAAGTATTTGGTTCTTCAATATATTTTAACTTTAACTTTGAATTCATTTTCATTGCTTTGTGAATTGATTGGTTGATTTATTTATGGACTCTCTTTAACAACTCAGGTCATCAGCATCCCATTCAACTCAGGGCATGAAATGACCGAAAAATTTTGCTCAGAGGCCTCTCTTTCAAGTTTGAGGTTCTTTTTCATGCCGTAAAGTATGACACAGGACCCACGGCTTTACTTACCTTCTGAAGGAAGCCATACTTAGGATTTTTACCCCCGAAAAAATCCATTGGTCCTGGCTGGGTTTGAACCTGCGATCTTGGGTTTAGGAGGCAAGTATGGTAGCCACTACACCACCAGGACCGACTTGCTTTGTGAAGGATTTACATAAATGCTTTTATAGGATCTGATAATTGACTTTTTTAATGATTTTCTACTTGTGCAGTAAAAGACAACAAAACTGGTAATAATTTTGAAATGCTAATGAATTTAAATTGACTTTAATTCATCTAAAAATGGTATAAACACAGTCACATGGTAACATCCTGCCATAGATTCAACTTTGATGTCACAGCTTTTTACTTAATGCTGAGAACAAAATGTTTATCTTCCATAAGAGCTCTAGCTATCTTAAACAATACATTATGGAAAACTTCACCAGTCAATTTCTTCATGTTTTAGTTTCTTTATGGAGTTGATAAAAAAGCTCAATTTTTCAGCCAGAATTGAGTCTTCACAATGCAGGGAAAAATTCAGAGGTGTTAAAAATGCCAGAAGGATGTGGCAGAAAGATAGGAAATTACATTTTGACATTTATTATTCTAAAACCTTTAGGCTGATACCTTCATTTCTTAAAAGTGAAATGTTCTCTAAGGCTTTTATACTGCATTGTTGAAGCTCACAGTAAATTAACATGGGCTGGTAATATTCATCCTTCTGTTGGATAATATTTTTTTTCAATTTTGAGTGGTTTGCCTCTGATAATACTTCCATGGCTTCTTGCAGAACAATCGATTGTTTGAGAGAATTTAAAGTCGCGCACTAATTCAGTAGTTATCATGCAATTTTTTATGGCCAAATGTTGCTAGATGGGGATAATATGTTTTGGTAAGAACAGGAAAACACTATTGACTATTATCAACAGTAATAAAGTATTACTGAATGACTAGTATCGCAAAACATCTTTGAGAGGAGGCAAACAAAACAAAACAAAAAAACATAGCAGGACCATCACCTCTCTCTAAACATAGCATATCTGAAAACTCTGTGTCTAATGCTTGATGGTTATTCACTAATGTTTATATATTCTAATGCTAGAATATTTAAAAGACTAATTTTATGATATTATAGAAAAAACAACATTAAATCATAAATGTAAATAAATCCAGGAAAGACAGTGAATAAAAGTTATGTATTCATATCACATATTTGCTATTTTCAAACACAAGTAGTGGGTTGAGAAATTAGTATAGTGAGAAAGCTGCTTGGAATGTTTGTCCTGTTTACAGGCTTATGCCTATTCTGAATAAATAAGCTCTCAATACTTAAATGTAAATTGGAACTTGCACAGTGAAGCCAATCATATTAATTGATATCATAGTATGATTCAGTAGAACTACACACTCTTAAAGCTTCACTTACTTTTCATAAATGTATGGAACCGGTTTCGAGAACATTTAGTTCCCATCTTCAGCCAGGCTAAAGTTCAACTGTCGGATCATTCGTTGAGCTGTGGGAATGTATATTCTGCTCTGGTGGCAGTGTGATAAACTTGTAGTTTATGTTTTCATCCCCGACAATGTCGAAGTTCATTATGCTGTCTTTGTATTTGTAGATGTAGATTTTCTCCCATGCTGCTAATTCTGTAGGTCCTTGTACTGATTTTAATAGTTTTACTTTATTTATTATGTCGTGATTTTGTGTCCAAAAATGATATTGCTACTGCTGATTTCTCTATTTGCTTGTACTTTATGTTCCTGAAATGTTCCTTTAACCGAATGCCTATGTTTCTCTTTGTTTTTCCAATGTAGATTTTTTCATATTCTGCACAGTTTATTTTGTAAATACCTGATTTTTCTTCTTGTGGAATCCTGTCATTAACATTATTTATCAGTAAATTTTTAACATTAAATCTATTAATCGGTGCCAACCTGATATTAAAATCTTTAAGAATATTCTGAAATTTTTTTGTGGCCCATGGATGTTATGTGAATTTTTTAAAAATTAGTTTATCTTTTGTTGCTGAAAGTGTTGTGGTTTCTTTAATATATTTTTGTCTCTTGAATTTCTGCACCTTTTCATGTATTAGTTCTTTTTTAAAACCATTTTTAACTGCTGTTTCTTCTATTTGTTTGTATTCTTTAAAATATTCTTCTTTGCTAATTTGTAGGTTAACTAGCCGGTGTGTTAAACTGTTAATTACTGCATGTTTGTGCGCTGTGGGGTTAAAACTGTCAGCTTTGATGTGATTATCTGCATGTGTATTCTTTCTGTATATTCCAAATTTAAGTTTTTCTTGGCATTTCATTATTTTAATATCCATGAATGGCAGCATGTTATCTGTTTCTATTTCGTATGTAAATGATATGTTTTTATCTTGAATATTTAGAAATTTTAAGGCATCGTCAATAAGTTTTTTGTTCCATACATTTATGAAAAGTAAGTGAAGCTTTAAGAGTGTGTAGTTCAACTGAATCATACTATGATATCAATTAAACTCTCAATAGTTTCAAGAGTTTAGTGGTTAAATTTTCTTAAGTTCATTTAAAAAGAGAAAGAAAGAAAAATCAGTTTTCACTTTTTATGATAAACTTACATATATGTTTATAAGTAATATTTGTCTTACCAGGCATGTCTTAGAGCAGCAGCCATGTTTGCAGTATCAGGTGACTTGCAATTGAAACAAAGTAAATCATGTCGTGCAGGTCTGCAGTTGTCTGTTGGTAGGTTTCAGCGATGGATGGCAGATGTTCGACTAGGCAGATTCATACATGAGTAAGTAAATAATTAGTAATCTGTATTTTTTGTGTAATTTCCATAGAAATATGGAAGACAGAATAGAAAATTATATACATATAGCATTTTCAAAATTTGTTCTCCCCTTTCTTTTTAGATGACACTCATCATTAAAATAAATCAGGAATAAAATATATTCAGTATCTAAATGAGTTAGGAAAGAAAAATGTTGTTTTGAAATATTGGTATAATGGTTTTGATGGGGACAGATATGTCAAAAAAGACAAACATGAAAATATACAAGTGATTTTTGTGAGTATTAATTTATTACTGAAAAATTTACAAAGCATTTTATTTATCAGAAATTGTGTAAAAACTTCATCAAAATTCTAATACTTGTGAAAAAAGGTAATTTAAAATTATAATTTTTTAAAATATGTATTACGTTCAAAGAATGATATTCCCAAATTTACATAATCACTATGTTCATAGCCAAATAATTAAAAAAAAATTGATTCATATGTATTAACCTTAGGTTCAACATCTTTCCCTTCTAAACTGCCATACATGCTATTCTCAGAGAGATTCTTCCAGCTGCTAATGCTGGTAGTTTCCAGGTGATTATCTACATACTTTTAATTGCAATATTTCTATTTATCCATACTAATGAACATTTAAAATGTTCAAACTGATTTAAAGAATTGAACATTAGCCGAGGATGAGAGCAAAAGTTCTCGAAACTAGTACCTCATTTTATAGCGAGTAAGTGGAGCAATAAGAGTATTTTAGTTCGACATATCATACAATGATTTGATTACAATGAACATTTACCAGTCATGGTGGAAAGCATTATCATTGTCACCATTTTTAACATTGCCAGATTTTCCCCATTTAAAATATTTTCCATCAGCCATAAACAAAATATCTGCCTGCTAATTGGAAGGTGAGGACCATTGCATTAGCTAATTTCACATTGCTTTGGAAAATTAATTATGGAAGTGGGAGAGAACTTCATTGCTGCTGTTGTCTGAAAGAAAAGAACAGAGATATAAATTATACTTCTTGAAGTGTACAGTTACAATGCATAACCATGTATACTTCTCCAACTTTTTAACTAGTTGAAGAGTATTTGTGCATTCACTACTAATGACGTGCAAATGTATCATTTAATTCTTTTGGTGGTGTTGTGGCTGAGCATTTGTACTAGTGCTGGGATTTTGGAAACACAACCATTATACACAGATTGAAATTGTTGTCAGAAAATAACAGTTGTAGTTGCAGCACTGCTTTGCTGTTGTATCCTTCACTGGCACTAACACTAGTAACTGATAAAGTGCCATTTCACAATCTTGTTTATTTAGGGTTCTGTAGTTTATTGAATGGTATGTTGATGACTACCATAGCTGCATATAAATCAACTCTGAGTAGCATTTGCTCCTTGTCACAGTCCTGTAGGAAAAAGGACTACATAGGATATACTGATAGTATTACATCCATTTTTGTTATGATCAAGATGTAATTTATTCTGACATTTGATCTGAAAGAACAAAATTTATCCACATAAAAATATTATGTTGATGAACTAGAAAATGGCTTGAGATTACAAAGAGCTACTGGTTAAAATAAACAGTCTCTGGCTATTTATTTCTTTAGAGTAGACCTGGCAGAAAATAATTCTTTCATCAGTGGAAAAGTTGTCATCTCTTTCTGTCCGATATTTAAGAATAACACTTCTTGATAGTTTGTCCTTTGGCTTTTTTAAATAAACATCTTAAACCAAAGAGATACTAGGCAATATAATTTGGTATCTGTTAAAAATTTAATAAACCACTTAAATCAATTGTTGCTCCTATGTGACTGCAGGTTGCTTTGACTAATGACCATGGAACTGGTATCAGCATTGTTAGGTTAGTGATATCCAGTAATATTGTTCATTAAAGGATGACAATTTCCCAAGTGTTTCCAAGAGAGAGAGAATAACCATATAATTATTGTAGTTGGCAATATAAACTTTTGACATTGTTGATAGTTTGTAAATGTTAAACAAAATTTCTGTTCTTTTTGTCCCTGTTATCAAAATAAATTTTTCTTTAAATTTTTTTTGTATTGAAAGCTCAGAAAATAAAAATACATTTTAAGTCCTTATATACAAAATAGGCATAAACTCTAAAAATAGGCATGTATAGGTAAATGCATACTCTAACCATGAAGCATGATTCTTAAAAGCATGTGAATCCACACAAGGGAATAAAATGAGCAAAGAGGATAAAATCCTATTTTTAATTATTACTGACAGCCTACTTGTTACAAACTGAACATATCAATTTAATTATCTTTGTGTAAATGATATTATTTTTTTTCAGAAAATGTAAATGTTAAGTGCTTGTAAACTTTAGCCTTGAGCAAAAGACTTGATTTTGGATTAGACATTTATTTTTTAAACATACCGGTTGTATTTCCAATAGCATGAAGAAACTGTCATGCCTATTAAATTTTTACAGTTACATTCCACCTAATAGGCATATATTCTGGCCATTTTGGATAGTATTTACTTTTTATACCAATATATTAAAATAATTTCATGTTTTAAGAGTATTCTTAAATATGTGCAAATATATAAATACATGGATTGGTATTTATTTTGCCATCCAGTAATCGTGATAAATGTTTGAATGTTATTAAAGTTGTATAAGTACATAAGCATGTGGTATTTGCAATAGGATTATGTTTATTCTAATTCCAAACAATCCAGAGAGCAAAAGATACATTAGACACTTAGAAGGTACATATTTTTAATAATAGCATATTATACAGTTTATTGTTGTTGTTATATCATCATCATCATCATCATCATCATCATCATCCAAATTACATTTAAGCTCTGCCTATTTATATTCATCTCCATTATGAACTCTCATACATATCAAATTTGTAAGATGGAGTATGTGTTGTAATATCATCTAGCTATTCTGTGTCTAAGTCTGGTTTTAATGGTATATCATTTATCTTTGTGATACTTATGAACATTATGCTATATTTTCCTAAGGTATGCAGCTGTTTATCTTACTGCGGGACTTGAGAATCTTCTGGAAGAAATAATTCTGCAGTGTCTTCCTAATGAAGCTGATACTGTTCTCACAGCAACAATGTTTGAGCATGCTATTGCTAATAATGGAGATTTGTGGGGACTCTTGCAACCATATGCACATCTTAATGCTGGAAGAATAGCATCAGGTAATGTGTAACTGATCATTTTATTCTGTATTATTAAAAAGTATCATTTTGTTTAATGTTTGCTGTTTGTATGTTTGTTACCAATCTTAAACAAAAACACTTATCTATAAGTTATATACATGAAGATACCATTAAATATATTACTTAATACTTGACAAATAGGGCAGCACTATAGCCAAGACTGCCAGGGTGGCTAATATCATTCAAGAATGGACTTGTGAGCAGGTCTGGAGTTTGATTCCTGCCAGGACCATCTTCCCTGACCGAGGTGTTTCTAGGTTTCCTCAGTCCTTATAAATGGCAAATGCCACTAAGGTACCTTAAACATAGGCCTGGAACACTTCCTTCTAAAAAGTTCTTTCCAAATTTATCATTTCATCTCATTGTGTCCAGTGTCCAAAAGTGTGATGCCTCAGCAGTAAAAACAGGCATTAAACATTATTAAAAAAAAAAAAACATGACCAAGAGGTTACACTGCTTGCCTCTGGGATGGCTTGAGTTCAATCCCAATGATTGTAAGTGTAATTTGTGTCAGGTGATGCAGCATCTGGGCAAGTTTTCTCCAGGTACTCCAGTTTCCCCTGCCATTCATTGTCATTGCTCCATTAACCATCCCTCTCCAATCTTCAGTTTCATCATCAATCAGTGTAATGTAGTCCACCAATTTATCAGTGTATATGTTACAATGGACTACAGTGCTATGCTCTGTATGTGCAGAACTCCAATGCCCTGATGAGGCATGAGAGTGGTATTGGTATTGGTATTGAAAATGGAAGATAAGAGTATGAGAACTTCATTAGTGCAGTTGTATTTGAAGTACAGATGTATGCAAAGACATTGGGCTAGAGGTAATAATTTTCAATTGGAATTAATTTATTTCTTCCAATTCTATAAAAAATTTTAACATTTAAATGGAACCTAATTCATGCAGTTTGAAAAAATAAGTAAATATATTAAAAGCAAAATAAACAATTTTCACTTTCATAGTTTCTATTACTGCTTGGGGCCAGTCTTCAGCAAATCCAGAAGGCTGTATCTCCACTTATGACTAAAGTGATATTTCTTTCTGTACTTGGAAATCCAATCACTCCTTCTTTTTATTATCTTCTAAATTATTCTTAATCATTTGATTTTTATACCTGCATACACCTAATCACTGCACTATACTACATTAGTTGCAGAGTTTTTAAATTAACTGTAGCATGTTTACGGAATGTCAGAATCCACACAGTGAAACTTTTGTTAATCTTATTTTGATTTAAAGTAAAACACTAAAAATCATGTCGTCACATTAAAACTCTCTTTAAGTTTCACAAACACACTTATAAAAATAATTTTGGTACATGTTTCGTGAGGTACATTTCTCACATTGTCAACCAAAATGACGACTCATATATATGCTGATGCTTTAATATATGCTGATGAAGTCCTAATTTCTGGCACAGAAGATGGTATTCAGAAATCTTTCAAAATATTTTCAAATATTACAGGATTGTATAAAATCTATAAACAATAATAAAGTAGTAGCATTTAAATGAAAATATATGAAAAGAGAAAAAATTTCATATGAGACAAGATCATTGAACAAGTGAAATCTTTTAAATATTTAGGTTGTGTAATAATTAATGGAAAGAGAGAGGAAATATATAATTCTATGCAAAAATATAATTATGTTAATGGAGTTTTGAAAAGACATTTCAGAAAGAAAATGAGAAAAAAAATATTAAACTTTTATAATATAGTAAGTAACCGAGTATTACTGTTGGGTAGTGAATCTTGAATAAAAATGAAGAATGAATAATTGAAGCAGCTTAAATGAGTTTTTTTAACATTGCTAGTAAGAGTGACTAGAAAAGATCATATCAGAAATGATAATACCGTCAACATTAGGAAACAAAATATTACTATGAGTAAAAAAACACACAGAAAGAAATGGAAAGATCATATAAACAGGATGAAAAGTGATAGATTAACTAAGATGATAATTCAGTACAAACTAAGAGAATTCAGATCAGTGGGATGACCTAGAAAGAGATTTATAAACAAATACTCCTAAAACATTGCTTCGGGTTAGGAAAACCAGTACCCAGATCTTGTTAAGGAGAAGGAAGAAGAAAGTGATTATGAACATTATTCTCTGGTTGCTGGATCTACTAAGATAGTTTTATCTTCCTGAAAGTCAACTTTAATATTACAAGGCACAAAGCAACCATCTCCACTGCTATGGCTCAGGTCTTAATGGCTATTATCTACTCTTTGGCCTAAGTTTAATTCCAGAGGGGAGTGTGACATTCAAATTATTTGTATCATTATTCCAGTAGTTCCAGAAATACTATTTAAATCATTCCAAATACATTTTAATAATGAGCAGCTTGTTATTCTCTATTCATTACTTTTGAAACTTCCTTTTGAATGAAATATGCCATTTTGAATATCTTTAATTGAGTATGGGCTGTTTAATGATGTTGAAATAAAAATGTATGCATTAACAATAAGTTGTATATATGTTATAATGTCTGATTGACAGAATTTTTAATTTACTTCTAATTTTATTTTGTTTGTAATAATAAATTTAATAAATTACTTAAGCTAATTTAAGATTTTTATGAGGGATATCCACATTATATGAATGAATTGAACATAGTAAATCCTCTCCAAAGGAATTTATTAAGTAATTGCAAAGCAGGTTATATATCCAACATGTTTTCTCCTCTTCTCCCACCGCCATAGGTGCCCAAGGTTGTTAAGACACGGATTCATGAGCGGGAGGTCTGGGGTTCGAATACTACCAGGACCATCCGCCCTGATTGAGGTTTTTTCCAGGTTTTCCTCAGTCTTAATAAATGGCAAATGCCGGGGAGGTACCCTAAACTTAGGCCTGGAATGATTCCTTCCTTAAAAAAATAAATCCTTTCCCAATATATCATTTCATCTCATTTATCATCAGTGTCCATCACCTGTGGTGCCTCTGTAGCAAAAATGGGCATTAAACACTATTCATTCATTTCTCTTTTTTCTTTTTTTACTCTTCTGTAGAAGAATTTGTAGGATTTTAATAGATCTAGAATAAAATTTGAAGCCTGTTTAATTACTTTGCTGTAATTGGAAAATTGTTTTTCCTGAAAATATCAGCTATAATTGCAATAAACATATTGGTTCCACCATGCCGTAATCTGATAATGGAAGATTATTTTTTGTTGCTGCCACATTAAAATTTAAGATAACTATTCACTTGCAACAAGAATAGTACCAGTCACAGATTTAACCTTTTCATTTTATTATAATGTTTAAGTAGTGAATTCCATAATGATTTGAGGATGTTTGCTAGCTAATTTTAGGTTAAAGGATCCTGAATCCAGTTGCACAATGGTTAATTTTCTTCTGATTCTGAAGACCTTAAGAGATTGGACTTGGTATAATCAAATTCATGAAAAGTACCAAAACAACTATGTAAAATGTTGATCATTTTTATGATGTTTCTTCCCAAATGAGGACATCAGAACTTTGAGTTTTCGCTAACAGCTTCAAGGTGGTGATAGCAGCATTTACTTAATTGACATATTGCCATATTGGAAAATGTATTTGCTCTACAAATAGGCATAAAATTGGATAGGCTAGATAAGGCAACTGCTGAAATGACAATTGACATGTAGTTCATAGCTGTAGCAATTTGTTTTAAAGTAACATTTTTGATGCATTTATGAAAATCTTTAGGAGCCTTGGCTATGCCACGCTGGGCTAGTATTTCCAGCATCAACACAGAATCAACCCATACATCGTCACTAACAAGTGGAAAGTCACTAGAACAATCCCTGTTGACAACCTGTGTTGGCTCAGTACATGAGTTGACAGAATTGTTGACCCGAATAAACACAAGGCCACTTACATGGACACCTCCAGCTGTACAGGCACTATTTTACTTTATGAGATGTTCACAGGTAAGCAGAATAAGAGTATATTAAGTAGTATATGCATGCATAAGTAAGCATAAGCAGATCTTTATACAATGTACTCAATATACTCAACCAACTTAATATTTGTGTTTACATCTTAAGACATTGATCATCTTAAATAGTTTTCATAATTGAATAAGCCCTAAGAAAAAACTAATGATTCATCCCTTTGTATTTTGATGAAACTCCTATAATTCATAGAGTTACAGAACTAAACCACATAATCCTTTCTAATTACAATTTTTAACTGTGTAGTTTTCAAACTAAACTGTCAAGTCAGAGTAACTAATTGAATCAGATTTTGAATTTTTGAATATATTTACAAAATTATTTTTTTCAATTATGTTTTAATGTGAATAAAAAGAAGAGATATAATAAAAAAATTTGAATTCATTTGCATAAAATTCTATTGGTTTTTAAACTATTTTGTTTCTATGGTATGTGTAAGATAACAGGTAGCTGAAAATCAAAAGAATTAATCATCACAATGAATATCATTTAGATTATTATTAATTACATACATCAAAAAGCAGCAGAAAAAAATAGGTAATTGATATACAAATAAGTCCACAGTAAAAAGAGAGAGGGAGGGGGGAAGAGGAGTCTGTCAACAGCTGATGATGAGAACAAGTGCTTTCAAAATATGTCCTAATGTTATGTAAGTAAGTGAAGTTACTGTAGGATATATTATCATTAAGAGCTGAATCCATGTAAGCAATTATTTTTTTGTAAAGTAATTAAAAATGCATAACTCAAGAAGCATGATTAACTGATAATCTATGCCCTGATCAGATCTGAAATGTTGCTCAAAATGACAGAGAAAAGGGTCATTTAAAAGATTTTGCAAGTGTCATCCTAAAAACTTGGTTATCAGCTGTGTTGAGGAACTTGACATCATAATCCTTCATAAATACTCTCCATCCCTCTCCACAAATACTTGTAGGGAAGGAACTATTAATCAAAACTGATGCAGTACTTCAACTGAAGCATAGTCTGCAGAGCTGATTTGTATCTGGATAATGTTCTGTATTCACTTAAAATTTTTTCCAGGATGGCAGTTTTCATTCAAGAGAATAACCAGACATAACATATGCAAGGTCAGAGTTGTTGGGTAGGTGATTGATCACCTGGACTTATCTGGCCTTCATTTTCCTCACTTATGCAGCTGTTCTATAAGCAGATGCACTATCACACAAAAGCAAACTCTAGAAGATTCTAACTTTGGGCATCACTGTCTTTATTCCTGGAATAAATAAATACCATAGTATGCCTCATTCATTGTCATTTCTTCTAGCATACAGTCAACCATTTAGTTAAAAGAATACAGATGAAAATCTTGTTCATCAATTTCTTCAATCATTTTCAGCCAGTCACAAGCAGTTCTGAGTTTTGGTTGGAATGGTATAATAATAAAACCAACTTTCATCAGCATTGCAATGTTGTTTAGAGCCATTCTAAGCAAATCCCTTGCACTTCCTTACTCTTCATCTTCTCTGACATTGATGGCCAAGGTCATTGGCACAAATTCATGAACAGGATGTCATGATTAATTGATATCATTGTATGATTCAGTTGAACTACACACTCTTAAAGCTTCACTTACTTTTCATAAATGTATGGAACCGGTTTCGAGAACATTTTGTTCCCATCTTCAGCCAGGCTAAAGTTCAACTCAAGTTCCAATTTACAAGTTCCAATTTACATTTAAGGATGTCATGAGTTCAATTCCTATAGAATCATCCTCCCTGACTTAGGTTTTCTTCAATTCTCATTAATGGCAAATGCAAGAGGATACCCTAAACTTAGACCCAGGACACTTCCTTCAAAAATAAATGTCAACTTATATTTTCACCTCATGTATCACCAGAATCCACTGCCAATAGTGAAATTGGGCATTAAACACTATTAAAAACAATCTTCTGTTCATTGGTTAGGGAATGTGGAACCCATGAGCATAAATTTTTTCACAGCTTGAATTAATGTTGGAGTACAATGTCAATGCAGCAAATACTGATATCATCTTCCATACTAAGCATTTCAATGGTGCTATGCTAGGTACCTAACTCTACTAATTCCCAAGGCCAACCAGAATGATGGTCATTTTTCAGAGTCTGTCCCCCCTCTTCAAATGACTGAATTCATTTTACCATAGTATCAAACACACTTGATCAGCATGAATTTCTACAAAATCCTCATTCATTCATTCATTCATTCATTCATTCATTCATTCATTTTTTTTTTCCTCACTTTTCACCTGCTATTGGCACACTACTGAATTAACAGACTCTACTGAAACCAGATATGTTTTAATTTGCACTGATGCTGTGCTTTTATAGCTTAAAGTGTATTATTACCACCTTTATTAGTTACTCTTTATTGTCTAATAATGCATAGCCTAGTTGAAAGACTTTTTAAATGCTATACATACTCAGATTCAACTGAAAGTCATACACTCAAATGATACTCATTACAAAATAGAATTTTTCATTAATGTCTTAAGAAACTCAGGATATCAGCTGACTTCTTTCAGAATTAATTTCATAAAAGGCTCTCCTTAAGGTTATGGCTCCATTTATACTTATAAACTATCATATTCCACACCAATAAAATATACAAATTGCAAATGAAATAAATATAAAACTGTAAATGTGATTTTTCTAAGTATTAAATATTTGGAGGATGATAATGTGAATGTCTTGTTTTCATCTCTGTATCCTTCTCTGTCTCACTTTCTCTGTCATACACACAAATTGTTTTAAATTTAGATTTGGGTGATCCATTAATTCTTGTTTCTAATATAAGGAAATGAAGGATCTGCCATTTTGAACCAATTTTATTTCTCAACATACTCTCTTAAATCACATTAAGCAAAACAATATGTGGTGCCTTGATGTGCTTAGAAAAAAAGTTCTGTTGTTTGGAACTCTTATGCTCATTTATAATTGTCATTACTGCTTCGTCATGTGCAAAATGTGAACCTGAAAGTATTTTATTAAATTTAGTAAATAAGATAATTGTTAGGTATTAATACTGACAAATAAGATTATGCCCTTACAACACTTAAATCAGCTTGTATGAATTTTGGTCTGAAAATGCTGGTATTAGTGATAGGTGCATGAGGCAGTCTTATAGCTCAAGCATTTCTAGTAATAAGCCAAATGTATGATTCTAACATATTGAAATGGGGTTTAACTAACAGGTCAAAGTCCTCTTTTTCTTTTAATAGTATTAATGCCTGTTTTAATATAGAGGCAATACTGTGGATACTAATAATCATCAAATAAAATTATTAATTAGGAAAGGAATTTTTGAGAAAGGAAACATTTCAGGTCTGTAAGTTTATTATTAATCCTGCTAAGAATCAATATAACTTGAATTGTCATCATATGTCAAGGGAAAGCTGAGAACAAAGATATATAATATACAGCAGGTATTATAAATCTTACTAATGTTGTGTAATCATAAATTTTAGAAAAGTTTATGTCCTATACTTCTGTGATAACATATGGATGCATTGTAAAAAGCAAATAGCAATTGCCATCCAGTGAGACGTGATTCAAGTATGGGCTTTTTATTTGCCTCTTTAAGTCCAAAAAAAATTCCTAATTTTTTCTAAGGAATATTCCAAAATTCTGCTTGTATGGAGCTAAGTTTTTGATAAGGACTCATACAGTTCCCATGCAATGTTTATAGACAAGGTAGTCAAACATTTCAAGAATTCCATAAATGTGTCATTTTTTTCTCAGTTCTGTTAAATTCATTTTTATTTTCTCATTACTTCTCATTGTTTTTAATAATTTGTTGTTTCATTCTAAAAAACTATAAATGAAGAAAAATAGAATTATACCCAGGATGTTACTAACAAATGTCCCTCTTTGGTATTATGAATCATTTCTAAGAACTGTTATGATTTAAATTGATACATACTAAAAAATATATAATTACCTAATTATTCATAAACAGAAGACATATTTTAAGCTATCCTATTATTTTAACTCGAATTTCCACTTGTATATGCTTTGCACTAGCTGGAACATGCAGAACATGCAGCACCAATTCAAGAACTGGTCTATGAACGAGCATATGTAGTACTACCACCTTTAGTAGAATGGCTTAGAGTCACTGCAGCACATGCAGAGCATAGACATTCTGCTGTACTAGATCAAGATGATGTTATGCAGGCTGCAAGGATATTGTTACCAGGAGTTGATTGTCCAGTAAGGCAAATAGGGTAAGAATAAAAACTTGTATTATGTAAATGCTATCCAAAATGTATGATATATATTCATCATATCATCATTAATATAAAATACAATTAATATAAATATTAGAGAGGAATGTATTATCATTTAAAAGAGAATGTGAAAATACTTAAAAAGAGCATACAAGTATTAAAAAGAGAAAAAGCAGATCTGTGATGTTAATAATAGTTTTAAAAAATTTAACAGTAAGTTTGAGAATTTTCCTATATTATATTCTAAACAAGGTGATAACTAGAATATTATTTATAATCTCTGAATAACTGATTAATAATATGGCATATTTTATTGATAAAAAAACTGGCCAATTATATCTTAAATTTTCTGAAATGGCTGTATTCTTTTATTGAACAAGATATCATATTGAAATATTTTGCAGCTATAAATGCTTACATATTTTTCAAATAATTTTGATCTATAATTCATAATAGCAAGTTGTTTTTATTTATTGTTTTATAGCAATACATTATTATGTGTGGTATCATCTGGTTTTATCATAAACAATTTTGTTCTATAGATATCCAGATTTTTTGTTCACTAAAGATAGTTTTACAGGATTCATTGTGTTTCAACTTATCCACAAAAAATGTAATTACTCTTTTTATAGCGTGAAAATCATCGGAAAACTTTCTCTGATAGTCAAATCCAGCAGATCGCTGTCATAAGATATACGAGACTATACAAATGAAAAGTATACATTTTTTAAATGTTGAGAGAAATTAATTTGCTTACAAAATGTGAGGAGTTTTACGCTGGCAGACTTTTAATTAATTGATATAGAGCTGCAAATAATATTGGGTTTTTATTGCTAAAGGTGCTGGTCATTTAGAGTGATTTACTTATAGATTTTATCAAGAAAAGAAGTTCACAACTTGATTTGAGGTCTCACCTAATATTCCATTCTATGAAAGGGACCTACATAGAATATTTTTGAAAATGAATTTTTTACTATAAAGTGACATATACTCTGCTTTTTTCTGCACACATTTGCAATATGATATTTTATCATGGGGTAATTCTTCTAGAGCCAAAGGATAATTACATGGCAAAAAACACATGATATACTACAGGATTGATCTCTGCTTAAACATACATTTTCTTTGCAATGTAAAATTATGAGTCTTTCTTCTTTATGTTCATGAACTAAAAAACTGTTTAGCTTATGTAATTTGGTACATAATCTTGAAAGGAGATTTATAAATGACCTGAATGTTCCACACATAATATTGTCTAAATCACACACAATATACAGAGTTTGCCTCATACTTGATCGGAGAAAGGGCGGGAGGAAGCCAGTAGAGGGCGAAGTAAACAGTAATATTCTAGATCCATAAATTCCCAAGCATTCTACTCATAAACTTTCATTAATCTATGGCATGCATATAATATTTTATTTTACTAACCTGTTACAATAGTTGCTCAAAGTGATGTTCTTCAGCATTCATAATACTTCCTGACATCTTTTGGTTAAATTTGCATTCACATGCAAAGTTCTTTTTTCATAATCTCTCTAATTTCTGCTCTTATATGGTCTTTAAATTCATCTACAGTGTGTCGGTTATTTTTATAGACTATTTTTTAGAGTTTCTCACAAATAATAATCACATGCAGTAATATCTGGGGAATGTGCAGGCCATAATCCTTTTGAAATATTTCTGTCTTCAAAAACCTCCCCTACAACCTCCAAAGAATCATGTGCAGTATGGGCTGTAACAGAATCTTTTTGAATGTATGCATATTGTCTCTTATGATCAGTTAAATATTTAAAAAAATGTGCATTTGCATACGATACCTCTCCGAATTTATGGTACCTTAAAAAAATATAGGTTCTATTTCTATTTGCTGTTATGGCACACCACACAGCAATCTTTTATCATGTAGAGGAATTTCATGAATTATTCATGGATTTTCTGTTCTCTAGAACCATGTGAATGAAACCAATTTCATCAAGAGAAAATGATTAAATGTGTATAAATAATATCAACATGAATGTTCTGTAAATACAATTACAGAAGAAATGATTACTTATGTACTTCTTCAAATTATGTTTAAAGTACGTGTACTGTATGTGCATTAAACAGTTATTTTTCTCAGATCAACACTGTAGTTACTATTACATGAGTGTAAAATTATACAATAAATTTCCATCACATAATAGAAATAAGAACACTAAAATTTTCAAAAGAATATAAAAAAGTTGCTTATTAGTAAAGCTATGTATAAAATTGATGAATTTGAGAATAATTTAAACAACCTAAAATTTAATTTTAAAAACTTTGTGTCAGAATAACTGCAGTGAAGAATCACATATTCTAGATCAGGCTAGTGAGTCAATTTTATCCTTTTATGCTCCACTTACCAATGAACTACTCCAAACATGTTTAATAAGCTTTTGCCCATATCGGCAGCTGCATGTCTACAGCAAATTTCTTAATATATACCCATATTCCCAGCACCTCTGGTCTATCCACAAATTTCAATAATGTGCTTTCAATTTCTGTTACTTATTCTCCCAAGAGTGACATGCTACTGTCAATTTTTCTGTCTGTTAGTATTTGGTGTTCCTCCAAATTTCCTTTATTCTGTTCCCTATATTTGAGAAGAAACTGGGAATATAAAAAGTTAATTGCTAAAAGTATATATCAGGAAAACGAAAAGAAATATAGGGGTCAGGCTCAAGGAACACTGGAGGAACATCAAATGCAAACAGGCAGAAATTCAGCAGTAGAATATCACTTTTTGGAGAAGAAACATAACTATGTTACTGAAATTTGTGAATATATCAATGGAGCTGGGAATATGGGAAAGAATTTACATAAAGAAATAATGAGGATAAGGTTATTAACTTTAAGATCCCATCAGAGGGCAAATTGATTCAAAAGTTCATAAATCCCCACCAGAGCTATATCAAAGATATTCAGTCATCAAAAAATCTGGCAGTTGACATGCAGCTGATGATATAGCAAAGGCTTATGAAATGTGTTCTGAATAGTTCAATGGTAAGTGGAGCATAAGGGTACCTACCAAATCAACTCACTAGCCTAATCAGGAAGTCTATAATTTTTTAATTAAATTTGCTTATGAATTGATTTAGTTTTAGATATATGCTTTTTAAGGATTTTATTGTACTTGATGTTCTTTTAAGTTAATGTAGTTGCCTTGTTCATTATAATTTCTTGTTACAGATATATATTGTTTTATGGTATGATGTTTAACATATGACGAAGTCTATTGCAGCATGTTAAATGGTGAATAAAGTATTATGATCATGAAAGAATTGTATCATTACAATTAGGAGATTTCCATTTCATATATGTGAGCTCATTATTGACCCATGAGGGATATCTCTGATTAGTGTCTTTAAGATTAAGTAGCACCATTGTTTTCTATCAGACATATAGTATTAAAATAGGTTACATCCTAATTCAGTAGTTCTAGATTGACATAACTCATTTGTTAATTTTTTACTATTAACACAGTTGAAAGCTTTGTTAAAACCAAAAGAACATAGCAGTATTATTTATCTGAGTTGATTATTAAGTAATTCTTATAGTGAGTTTCCAAAGTGTGCAGCAAGTGTAGATTTAGTGTTTGTAAACTATGTAGATTTGAATAGAAATGCTATAATTTAGTTAAGAAAAGTTTAGTTTATAATAGCTATGGTTTAATTCAAGTTTATTAGGAATCATAAAACACGTGTTTCAAATACATATAATGACAAATTAATTACTAATACACAAAAGTACCTTTAAAAAAATAAAGAAGATCTCTTATATATTATTAATAACATTTGTTTTAATTTCTTAAAAGCTCTTTAGTGAAAAGAATGATTTCTATGCAGTTCATTAGAAAGAATAAGATAATTCAGATTTTGCCATTTAGTATGAACAGAAAGTAACAGAAATCATTTATTCATAACACAATTAGAACATAATAAATAATTAAGTATAAACTATAAAAAATTAAAACATCGGTAAAATGTAACACAGTAGACACATCTGGTTGTGCAGATATCTTCACTTTATCCATCAAAATCGGTAATCAGTCTCTAGCTGATGATGATAGCAATGACTCTGAAAATATGTCCGCAGCAAACTTTATTTAGTTGAAGTACTCTATTATAATTTACTAATGTTTTAAATTTTTACAAACATTACTTATATAATTTTATGAAAAGTTCATAACAAATAAATGTGGCATTGTATCAGGGTAGAAGAAGCTGGAGCTGCAGTGGGCTCAAAAAGACCAGGAGATGAAATGGAGTGTGTAAGACGAATGAAGTCAGAGTTGGCATTCAAAATGCTGAGAAGTGGACGTACTGATCTTATACCACATGCATTACAGCTCCTGCCTTCAAATAAAGTAAGCTGCTGTGAGATGAAAATGTATTTCTATAGTTCAAAAACTTTTAACTCTAAATGTATTCTTTATGTTAAAAGAGAAAGAGAGTAAAAAAAATAGACCTGCAGTTACTGATATTTCTGCAATTGGATTAAAAATTCTTAATAAGAATAATAAAGTTCAGATTTATGTATGATTTTCCAAAGTGTATAAACTTTGAAATTAACAAACTAAATCTAAACAATATAATAAAGAACTTAATGTCATTTTGTAGTTTAGCATTAAAAATAAATAATCATTGCATTTGTAATAGAAAAGAGAAATATTTTTTGTAGCGTCCAGTTAAAACTGTAATTCTGTTACATTAGGTACAACAGTAAATAAATTTTCTTTTAATATTCACAGAAATTAAACAGTGTGAATGAAAGTGGTTTGAGCCCATTAATGATGGCTGTACTTCTACATGATGAAGCTTGTGTTCGCAATCTGCTAGATGCAGGAGCAGATCCAGATGTTGAGACACCCCCATATGGAACAGCTGGCTGTCCAGGTGTAAATGCAGAAACACAACACTGGACAGCTCTCACATATTCAGCCTTGCAGGGAACATGTAACATTGCAAGAATACTACTAGATAGGGGGGCACATGTGGAAGGAGGGGCAAGGCTTAGCGAAGACAGATGTACACAGACACCATTGCAGGTTAGTCAGTACATTAATTTATTGCAGCAGCTTTTATTGTCTAATGTACAAGGGCGAGGTGAAAAGTTCTCAGCCTGGCAGTGAAAGACGTGTTTTCTAGATCAAAAGTGCACTTATTTTTATACATTATCCCCTTTGAGGCCAATGAACTTTTTCTAATATTTTTACAGTGAATAGATTCCATCCTTGTGTGCGATGCTAAAAGGTCTACATTAACCTCTTCTTTAGACTCAAAGCATTTTCCAATCAAAAATTTCTTTAGATGTAGAAGTCAGAGGGTGCCAAATCTGGGTAATAGGTTGATGTTCCAAAGTTCATATTTCAAATCCCTTAGATTTCTCATTGTCAAGGCATTTTTATGGGCAGGCGCATTATCCTGGTGAAAGATTATTTTTTCTTATGCAATTCAGACCTCATGTCGTATATTTTTTCATCCAGTTAGTCGAAATGACTTGCATAATACTTGCCAGTAATTGTTTTACCTTTTGCAAGATAATCATAAAAAAATCCCTTTTGCTTCCCAGAAAACACTTTTCATAACCTTTCCAGCAGATGACATCAACTTCGCCTTTTTAGTGCAGGGCTACAAACTTCCACCTTTGATTGCTGTTTCATTTCTGTAGAGTAGTGGTGGACCCATGTCTCATTCACTGTAACAAATGAATTCCAAAAATCAGCTAGATTCTTTTTAAAATGGTTCAAATATTGCTGTACTTTTGGTCAGTATTCAGCAAATGCAGCACCCATCTTGCACAAAGATTTCTCATCTTTAGTTCATGTAAAATGTACTATACATATTCTTTTGATATGCCTGTGGCATCAGCTCTTTCATTCATTTTTAATTGTCAATCATCCAAACCATAATGTGCACTTTCTCAATGTATTCCTTTGAGGTTGCAGTTTTGGAATGTCCTTGTGGATCATCTTCAAGAGGATAACAGCCATACTTAAATTCTACCACCCATTTCTTAACAGTTGAAAATGGAGCAGACTCCTTATAAACCTTCATCAGCTTTGAATATGTTTCCATTGACGATAAACCTTCCAAAACAAAGAATTTTATGATGGCATGGTGTTCAAAGTTCTTCATTTGAAGAAAACACATACATGTCTATTTTCAATAACCATACAAACAAAACTATTTCATAGATCAAGTTGACAATTAATTAACATTATTGTAAAACATAGAGCAACATGATAAAAAAAATCCATTGATATCACTACCATCTTTGTGCAAGGCTGAGAACTTTTCACCTTGTCCTCATACTTTGAGTTACCATTTTTACCAGGATTGGCATACAAATCATCATTTGTATTGTGCCTATATAGATCAATTCTTCCAATTCAAGAGAACAAGAAATTTTTGAGCACAGCATTACATTCTGAAGAAAGTTTTATCCAGGCTAGTAGGCCATGATCAACTCAATTTTTCTAAGGCTAGGAACTATGTCTTATGAATCTTAGCTATTTCATCTTTTCTGTTAAAATGATGTTTGAATATCTTCATTGATTCATGATATAGTCAGGCATGATAACGGGTCATGTTAAGTATTTCTGCATCCTGAAACTGAATGTTATGGCCTTGCTATAATATTTGCTTTGTTACTTAAGATATGTCTGTCTGTTCCGATTTACAACAGCTTTTGTGCTCTTTAATGCTTGTGTTCACACTAAATTTCAATGGTCCATATATAAACTTGATTACAACAGCAAGATATATGATAGATAACTGGAGTTGACAAGGGGTCCCATCTGTCATTTGCTGGTTCTAATATATTGATTTATTTATGAATTGATTTTTTGTGAACTTTAATAGACTTAAATAGCAATGACTCCCCCCTAAAGGAGAGGAATAGATGAATGCACTGGGACAATGAGCATTCTTGCTGGATCCTCAGTTAGAAATAATCTCTGAAGATGCTTGACAAAGCAGCAGCCGAAACATTAAGTGAAATGATTTTATTGGTCAGCCATGTCCTACAACCTTCTTCTAGCTTACTGCTGCCATATAAACCTAAGCTCATACACAATATTTAATTATTTGAAAGCAAAAGTTATATGCTATAACCCAAGAATACATTTTTTTTTTTTTTTTCATTCAGGCACATATAAATGGCCTCCATGTGGTTTAATTTTTAAAAATTCTAGTAATGCTGTACAGACAGTTTTTGAAGTTTAGTAAATTAGATTAAAATGTAAATCTCTAGTTTTCTAATCTGCACATGATATCCTGTAATGTTTTATTGTCTATAGAACTTGGCATGATCAAAAGAGAGAGCTTAAATACAGAAATTTATAATCTTAGTTTAAAAAGTAATTATCTTACTCTATATGCAGGTTGATTTAAAAAGTATTTCTTTGGGTGTGCAACTTAAAATTATTGTTGTTACTGTTATTCTTCAACATTCTTGGTAATTAGTTATATAGATATATGCCAATTGGGTGCGATTTTTATGTATAGCTTTAGCATCAAAGGCAGTATGATCTAATTCTACCTTATACAAATGTACTTCATTGTTGGCTTTAAAATTAAATGGTTATATCAGAAGAATTGCTTTAAGACTGCCTCTCTAGTCTAGTGATCAGCGTTACTGGCTGCAATATGGGGTTTCAAGTTAAATTTCTGGCACTATTCAGAAATTTTCTGATATGAGATTTGATATAGGGTATACTCAGCCTTATGAGGTCAGTTGGGGAGTAGCCTGATAGATAAATGGTAAATTTTCAACATGTAAAGCTGCATAATGGTGACAATGAAATATCATGTGTTGATCACATCCCTCTGAAATTCTGCTATCTGCTGATGAAGTTGTGTGCAGTTGAGGCAGAGAATACAATAGTCATTGCAGCTGGTCCTGGCCCTTTGGGAATGCTTTGTCAGAAGGAATGAAGAGTGTTGATGTAAAAATTCCTTCTCTTTTAAAAACTTCTGACATGATTTTTACTTTTAATTTTGAACATTATTTTGATATATTTCCTTTGAAACCCAAGAACTCTCTTTAATGAAGTGTTATTGTAACCACAAGATATTTCTGTCCATACTGTACATGAAAATAACTAAATCATGATAAATTATTTTTAGAAGCACTATATCCCATGTTTTTATAAAAATTTTATCAGAAATATCCCTTTACTAACCATTTTACACATACTATCAATGCATTCATCTGAAGTTAAAAATTTGCCAACATGAACTCTTAGTAATTCATTCTTATATTGTATAGGAGCTGAATTATATTAGATAGATTGATTTTTTTAAACTTTTTATTCTATAAATAAAGGTACTATGATTTACAATGTTTCAATATACAATACTTTGACCCTTTGTACATTTAAAATTCTCATTTACCCTTAAACCTTTATCATATGGAATTCATTGCACAGTTTATGGGTCTTCCAAGATAGGGTATTTAAATACTTTGCAGCTCATCCTAGATGGATTTAAATTTCAGATTATGTGTCTATTTTGTTCTCTTTCAGCAACATTTTTATAATTAGACCAATTTTGAAGCTATCATTTTTTTTTTTTAGTAAAAGGTATATTAATTGAAATGTAAATTGGAACTTGCACAGTGAAGTGAATCATATAATTGATATTATGTATAATTTAGTTGAACTACACACTCATAATGCTACAAGTAAGTGAAGCATTATTTGTTGTTGATTTGTTTTATTTATGGATGCTCTTTAACATCTCAGGTCATCAGTGTCCCATTCAAATCAGGGCATGAAACGGCCAGCAAATTTTGCTCAGAGGCCTCTTCTTTCAGGCTTGAGGTTCTTTATCATGCCATAAATATACAACACAGGACCCATGGCTTTACTTCCCTTCCAAAGGAAGCCATTATTACAATTTTTACACCAGAAAAAATCCATCGGTCCTGGCCAGGTTTGAACCTGCAATCTTGGATTTAGAAGGCAAGTATGCTTACCACTATACCACCAGGACCAACGTGAAGCATTATGAGTGTGTAGTTCAACTAAATCATACAATAATATCAAAAGGTATATTGTTTGTTAAAGCTTTGTGCATATAGAGTATTCTAAAACTTAAAAATATCCCTAAGATATAGTAATTACTCTTACAAATAACATTCAATTATTTTTTATTTATTTTTTAATGGCAATGATTTTTATTTTGGTCTATGATGACTAAAAACATATTTCAACATAGTGCTATGCAATGCCTTATTTAGCAATAACTCAGGCATACACAGAAATAAACAGAGGTTACTGCTGATACTGCTATAGGATACTTTCAAAAATGACACTATGCGTTCATGGAGGTCCCTGGCTTTGCCATTTTCGAGGACTAAGGAAAACCTAGAAAAAACCTCAATCAGGGAGGACAGCCCTGGCAGTATTCGAACCCAGACCTCCCGCTCACAAGTCCGTGCCTTAATGACCTCGGCAACCCGTGGCAGTAGTGACAATTGAGAATACAAAAGCCCATACATTATATTAGCCTGACTCCTCTCTGGTTAATATGTCTTTCTGTAAGACATATCTGACTTTATGGCTCTGATCACCTTTTCTGAACTGTCTGCATTTTAATTGCAATGCACTGGAACTCCCAAATTTCCTCCAGTAATGTCCCATCACATAGTCAGCCCTCGAATGATGGTTTTTTTCTTTTTAATACATTGTCATCCTGCAGATTAATTTACAATTAAATTTTGATCAATAAAAATAAAATTTTTGAATCTATGCATGAAGTATTCAAGGTTAACAATATGCTGAAATTAGGCAATATAATTCAAACTCCATAGAAATAATAAAACTTTACAAATGTATTGATAAATGTTTAAAATAAACTGGAATATCTGACATTTAAAAATTGCTATTAAATTGCAATTGTTTCTGAATATTATTCATGCTTATAATCTGTATATTATACATTGTCCAAAATTGCCAAGTTGACAGTACATCAAATTTTTCTTTCTTTTTTTGGAAGAGATCATCAATATAAATATTTAAAAGTGTGGGCAATGGAGGAAACTCTTGTTTTATCCCTTTACTGATTAAAATATATATATTTATTTAAGAATTAATAATCTGTTAACGTATTCAGCCACCTGTTTGTGGAAAAATCTGATAACAAATTTTTAGGAATTCATATTGACAAATCCTTAAGATGAATTAGATATATTGACTATGTTGTACAAAGGTAGGTTCTGGCATTTATTTATTTATTTATTTATTGAAATATTCCAACTATAGCACAATTTATCCATATTTGCTGTATGGAATTAAACTATGGAGATGGCATGTGCCAAACTTTTAAATACAGTATTAGCTTTCGCAAAAAAATGTTTTTATTTGTCAAGTATACCACTAAGCCTACCTACAGAAGTTAGAAATGTACAATCATGGTACAAGAAATAAATAAGATTTATATAGGGTGGGACATTTTAGAAAGTATTTAACACATTGGTACTGAGTGAAATTCTACAATAAACTCCCACAAGAGATTCATCAAATGACATGTGATAAATTCAAGATAAACTTGAAAAGGTTTTAATAAATAAGTCGCTATATAATTTAGATGGTTTTTAATTCTTTTTTTGGTTAATTGTAAGATTTAATGTTTTGAGAATGACAACAGCCTTTTGAATTTCATACCTATCTTTGTGTGTCAATTTTTTATATCTAAGCATTTATTATATATATTACATCTTATGTAGACAGATCTATGAATGACTCTATAGCCACTACAGAAATAAAATAAAATAATTAAAAATTAATTAAATAATCTGTATTTTTAAACTTTAACAAATTTTCATATTTTGTTATATTTTTTAATTAGCATTCATTATGCTTTGTTGTAAAACATTTAACAGTGGAATTACAGTAACATTATTTTCTGTGGGTAAGTTACAGAAACATTATTGATATTCTTGCAAAGTTGAGATATTACCAAGAAATCAATTAAGCAGAACCATGGAAGATATAACTGTTTGAAAAGTTCCTTTTACAATTAAAGTCATACAAAAATTAAGCAAAGTTTTTCTGCTATTTATACCTTATTTTCTTCAGTGTTAGGATTAATTTTTCAATGAATGACTTAAAAAAAATATTTAATGAATACTTTTAATACTAACAGATGGCAGCAGCATGTGGTCATATGGAGATGATTTCACTTTTGCTGTCTCATGGTGCACATCCTTTTCTTTCTACACTATACAAAGACTCTCTGTGCTATTCTGGAGCTGCACAACGAGGCTCTTACAGGTTAGTTGACCTCTATGATGTTCTTGTACTTTTATATTTTCCTCCTCATTTCATTTTGTTTATTTTTTTAACAGTTATTACTCTTACAAAAGCACTGATTGTTTCTAAGTAAAATGTGAAATTAATTGCCAAAAATCTTAGATAATTATTTTTACTTTGTATATTCTATTGTAACGCTTTGCTAGACAGTTGCTTGTGGTTGTATTGCTGCATGTGTACTAGTTTGTAGATGTGGAATGTGCCTCTAATTTGCTCATGCAGCACTTGCAACTCATGATAGAGGAATAGCCAGATTGCAGAATAAAAACCATAAATTTACTTTTATATTTATTGATGTGCTAAGAATCATTACAAAATGGGGAAGCACCTAATTCTGACACTGGCGGTATTGTAAGTGCTACCCATTACAAATTCTTATACATAGCAGTCTATTGTAATAACATCAAACCTTCATAAATTTACTTAGAAAAAGTACATTTTATTTTTCTGTATTTATGAACACATGATTTGCAATGAAAGTCTAAATATTTTAATGTTATCAGCTTAATACGTAGTACCAGGGTCAAGGCATTCTGTGTGCAGGCTGAGTAACCCAGTGCATACCAGGTAACAGCAACAGTGCATTTTTCTTTTCTTAGTGCCCAGCATCAGCGTTCATTTAAAACAAGTGGGGAATTTTATTTCAAACAAATACATTAAGGAGGTAAATGGCTCCAGAAAAAAAGTGCTAGCCTCTTAACTTACTTATTTCACTGCAGACATTCTAATTACTTAACACACAAAGCCCTAAGTGGGTTGTTCTTCTCAGAGACCATTGTATCCAAATTTAGTCACAGGTTAATATCTATATATTGTAATGCTGGTATAATGACAGGTTTAGTGCTTATAATATCTATATATTGTAATGTTGGTATAATGACAGGTTTAGTGCTTATTTTTAACATTTTTTTCTAAATCTCCTTTCTGATGTAATTTTTTAAAGTCTGTTGTGTTTTTAATTGTTGTGTGCTGTCAGGAATATGAAACAGTTTATTCTTGTGTTGATTGCTTTTTAATTTCTGTTCCAGTATAGCCATTTTAATATCTGGCGCTATTTTAATTGGCAAGTTGTTAGTTATGCTCTGCATTGTAGCAATTGGTAATGTTTTAATGGCTCCTGTTATTATTCTTAAAGACCTAGAATGCATTTTGTCTAATTTAGTTTAAGTAGTTTATTTATTGTAGATATTATCTCACTTCCATAGAGCAGATTGTATGTGTCATTTAGGAGACCTATGGATCCTCCGCATTTGACGCCTGCAAGTCTGCTTAATATGTTGTTCTTCTTATGCACTTTTCTAGTTATATTATTGCTCTGTTCAGAGAAAGAAAATATTTTGTCAAGTGTTATATCAAGATGTTTAGTATGTTTTTTCTCTTGTAGTAATTCATTATTGATTTTAACCTCTAAATCATCTGTAATGTTTTGAAGATTGAAAAGATGGAAAACTTGTCTTTTTAGTATTTATTTCCATATTGTTGGTGAATGCACATGTTTCCATGCTATTGACAATTTTCTGCATTTCATCTTCTAGTTTTTGTAGTGTTGTATATACTGCTTATTTTTTTGACTGATGGGGATATCATCTGCAAATAATCCCATATTTGTCTTTGAGAAGTCAGCTAATATTTTGTTGATGTCATTTATGAAAATATTAAAAGAATAGGACTGGAGACACCATCTTGAGTAAGGCCACTCTTGTAGTGTGCCATTTAGAGAGGATATTATTCCACTTCATAGCTATATATCTTTGTGATAATTTATTCATGAATCATCTCAACATACTTCCTCTTTTCCCAATACCTATCTCATAAATAAGCTTCTCTCTCCATACTTTGTCAAAGGCATTTTTGAAGTCAACAAAGAGCCTAAATATATATTCAGAAACTTCAGCATTACAAAGTCTAGCAATTAGATTAAGCCTGGACTGTCTTAAACCACTATATAGGAACTATGGAAATAATCATTAATAATATATAAATAATTGAATTTGCAAAAATTAAAAGATTACATTTTACTTTTAATGCATCCCATCATTAATTTTGAGAAAAAATATCTAGCATTGAAATAATCATTAATAATGTCCTGTGTTTATATATAAATAATTGAATTTACAAAAATTAAAAGATTACATTTTACCTTTAATGCCTCCCATCATTTATTTTGAGAAAATATATATAGCATGATATTCTTCAGGTTTCGCATAATTTGCCTTTTCATCAGCATGATGGATCGTAAATCAGTGATAAATAATTCACCACCTTGGGACAACTATCCTATAATTTAGAACTGAACATACTTGGACTTTTTAGTGTCAGGAACATGGAAATTCAGATGAACAAAACCAGTTATCTGTTGTAATAATTAAGAGTGCTGTAATTGAATGATGCTCTCTATAACCATTAATTTTTAATTCAATATGATTTAAAAATAGTTAATTTTATCAAGCTTTTTGATACTATGGTATGTCTAATCAATATTTAATTTTCAGTGCCATTTCAGTAGCAGCTGCTCATGGTCAGAGGGCTGCCCTGCATAAACTTCTAGCTCATCCACACAATACAAACAACAAGGAAGTGCTTTCATTAGAAGAGATACTTGCTGAAGGCGCAAATAGTCAACTTACTGCTGACCGTAGAGGTAGCAGACTGCAGGTCTGTACCACACCTTTATCTTCCATTTCAAAGAGCTTATAATTATATTTATGCACTAGAGATAAGTACTAAACAATCATATATTAAAACTTTAATTTGAAGTCCAAAGGAAAGTTGATGCTATGAATAATACTTTACTTATCATTCATTGTTTTGGACTTGCTAATATTGAAGAAGTGGCATAGAGTATGCATCAAAGAAAACTGAAAATAAATGCTTCACTTTTGCCTAAGAATACTATACATGCATATATGCTCTAGGATATGATCAAATCAACTGCTGAAATAGTTTTACAACTCTAGCCATTTTTAATGCTAAAATCTAAAATATTATAATAACGATAGATTGTTAATAGTGTTTAATGCTCACTTCTGTTGAGGTATATATGAGGTTAGTAGCATCAACAAATAAATTTTAACAATGTTAAGTGAATGTTAAAATTTATTTCTAGCTTCTACTATATAAATATATATTATTCTAGTGAATAAAATTTTAAGGTATTGCATTTCTCAATATTTTAGTTTGAAAATAAAGAAAAGTTTCTTTGGAAAGCTATTTCATTAATTGTAGGGGATAACAGAGATAAGGGCATATAAAAAATTGCACTTTTTCCACTTTTCTGTTTTATCAATTATCTCTTGTTGCTTTCCATATTTTTCCACAGTATTACTGTGAATAACCATAACCAATATTCCTAATTGCAGGTTACATGTCCCTCAAGTTCAGAAACAAGCAATTGCTTGGTGAACCATATGGGAGCTGATAACCTACAGCTACTCAAATTAAGCAAAACTCAAATCAAATCACTTCAAGAGGCGATGTATCATAGTGCAGAGAACAACCACCTTGGTAAGTATACATTTAGCAAACTCCATCTACATAGTAAATAATAAATGTGAGCCTTCTTTCCTTCTTGCATTTCTAGAAAATTTTTCAGGAATTATGAAAGGAAAGATTATTAAAAATCATTTGCAAATCATAAGCATAATTGTGCATAAAGATATAAATGTGGTATAAAATTGGTAGCAACTTCAAAAAATGTTGAGTCACTCAAATAAAGGAAAATTTATTTTACATACCTCAAAATAAATTGGTAATTGAAACAATAGGGATTGCAAAGTAATATTTGAAATGAATCATAGGAATAGTATGTTTTTTTTTACATAATAATAGCAATGGTATAAACATTCACAAAATTAAAGACAGAAATAAAGAAAAAATACAGCAAAACTATTATAATAAATAATTTGAAATCAATTAAAAATTTGTTTTCATGATTCCATGAGTTATATAATGCCTTTTAATGTAACCAGATAACATTATAAAGAGCTATTATATGCTTGAAACCTAGTGCACATATTTGTAAGGCATGTATTATGTTTATATATGATTTATATACTAAATATAATTCCTTTTCAAATACTGGTATCCTTAAATTTCACACAGGTTTATTTATCTTTATAATAAAAATTGTACTAATATTTCAGATATGACACTAGATTTACGCAATCTTGGGATTCCTTGGACCTTACATTGTTGGATGCACACATTAGCAACAGCACATGATCAAAGGCTGGAAAATATAATTGATCAGCTGCTTCAGGACTTCTTGCAAGTTTGGCCTGATGATTACTCTACACAGTTTGTGGATGAATGCCTGCCTCTATTGTTCAATATATTTCGCTTCAGCAAGGTAAATGCAATAAATAATTGCTGATAAACTTTCAACCAAATATAAATAGTTTATATTAATATAGTGAGAAAGTTATACTTTTAGAATGTTAAAATAGAAATGAAATAGAGGCTATTCCAAATAGCAATGTTGAGTCTTCAGCAATATTGTTATAACTGAAGAGACAGATATTTTGGAGTTAAATGATGAGCAAACACATATGGAGATTCAAAGAAGGCAGACTCTCCTCCAGAATATTCAATCTGATGTAGCTATTTCTGTTTGACAAATTATTTGCTCCTCATAATAAACATTTGAAAATTGGATAAGTAATAAAGTATTCCAGCTACAACAATGTAAACCAAAAATGCATATGGGAAATATGAACATTAATAATAACAACAACAACAACAACAACAATAATAATAATAATAATAATAATAATAATAATGTGAATTGCACTGTCCTGGAAAGTCAAGGTTAGCTTTGTCCAATAGTGTCAAACCAATGCAACTAAAAGGCAAAAGAGACAGAATGTTACGTAAAAAACTGGAATCAGAATTGCCCTCAAAAAGGAGTAAAAAATTAATATATATAATTTTCATGATTACCAATATCTTACTTTGAAGAGCTTGGCATATTTTAGTAATGAATAAAATTAACATAAATTAGCTGTTCATTTAGACAGCGAGTTTTTCCTCACTGTGATTTCATTTGAACTGATAACTTTCTATGGAAATATTTCCATAAAAAAAGCATTTGTTTAGAGCTGTGAGTGTAACATTTTCCAAAAATGACCTTTGAGCAAAGTTTAAACATATTATGTAATTATTATCTTTTATCACCATCTTCTCTTTAATACTAATATATGAAAAGAGCATGAAAAACCAGGTAAGTCCAATTTTTATTGAAAATGAGTTATTGGCATCCAGTGATTCTCCATGAGGAGTTTCACATAGTGAAAATTAGGCAAGTCTAATTCCAATTATTTGCCCAGATATTGAACTGTGCAAAAACATGTAGAATGCAATTTGTGGTAACATTGTAGGTAAATTGACAATGCTTATTTTTCACCAATAGAATGCGGATAGGAAAAAACATGCAAGTCCAGTTACTTGAGCATTGCCTCCTTGTTCTTCATTTTGGTTACATGAAAACTCGGTTACTGTAGGCTTTTCCCTATGCCTAAGGAAATGAGGAGAACAGCTAAGTTGTTTAGTTCTGTTTTTTATGATGAAAACCATTTTTGGCAGTATTAAACTTAAGAGTAATACCTGTTACTGTGATCGACAACTTTTTCCATAACTTGGAGAACTAAATAAAGATGCATGCAATGCAAGTTGGAACATGTAATGAAATTAATATAGTTAATATCTTGTTTTCAAAATTTTGCAATAAGAATTCAAATAAATACATGTTTAAGTTTTAGTAAAAAAGAGGCAAATCTTAGGAAACATATGAAATTGAATATTGGTAAATCTATTTTACATGCAATTTTTCAATTTTTTTTATACAATTTAAAGCATGCTCCTAGATATGTAATTAAAAAATAATTGGCTGTAACGAAATATGTGTAATTAAATATACTGTAATACTCCCTTGCTTATAACTTGGAACACTTTCCCAACAAGAATGAAAATAAATGGTTAATATTTGATTCAAAGTGTGTTATTTAATATGAACATAAATAGGTAAGTCACCTAAAAGCTGTACAACAGGCAGGAAAAACCAATTTAGGTCAAAAACTAAAGAGCATTATAAACTGCAAACATTTTTATTTGAAAGATCTTTTTTAAAATGATTATCTTCCGAAAATCATTTATTAACAATTAATTCTCAATTTTGCTGGCAGTTTCAAAGTTTGTTTTCTATCTCCTGATTAATTTGCTTTTGGAGACTTGCCCATTTTTCACACTTTCTGCAGATATATTCTTTTAATAATAATTGACATATTTTAAAATTAAAAGATGAAATTCATAAAATGCTTTATTGCTCTAGAATGAAGGCACAATACTTCTGCTGGCAGACATTTTCTCCACTTGCTATGGCTGGGAGGCAATCAAGGACATAAGAGACACTTCCTTCTCTGGAGGCACAAGAATTGACCCAAAATTTGTGAACAATCCAGAATTAAGTGATGTTCAGTTTCGTGTAGAAGGACGTGTATTCTATGGACATAAAATTGTGTTGGTCACCTGGTCTCCAAGATTTCGGGCAATGTTGAGTTCAAAAATGTGTGATGGCAATCCTCCTATTGTTCACATCAACGATATAAGATATCATATATTCCAGGTTAGATAATTAGTATTTTACTATTTTACATTTGGAGTAAGATATATCAATGGTTGTGTCATTAGTACAATAGTAGTCTAAAATTAGAAGAAAAAACCACAACATGTGTTTGAGAGGTAGTTAGCAAGTTCTTGGTTTAACTATAAAATGAAATTGCATTTCACAAAAATTTTATTTATATTATATAATCACTTTAGCACATTGTTCATAAAAGATTTCTAACCCATTTAAGAAATTGTTTTTCTTAGTCTGCAAATCATCCTCCACAGTACTAATCAGTGCTTCATTTGATGAATATTTCTTCCATTTTAAATGTTTTTTAACTTTGGAAATAAATAATAGTCTGAAGGGGCTAAATCTGATGAAGGATGGTCAATCAATTCACTTCATTCATGTTCTGCATTGTAATCATTGGGACATTTATTGTCTTGTAAAAAAGCACATTTTTGGAAATTGTTCCACAGCATTTTTCCAAAATTTTCCCCCAAACTTGGTCAGTAATGCTTTAATAATGTAATGAACGGAATAATGTGCCCCCTTTATAATATTATATTGTTATTATATTATTATTGTATTATTGTCTGCAAAAGTAACAGCTCATCTATACGTATGTACATTTTTTTAATTAAAATGTTGTTTAGTTATTTTTGAAAAATGTTTTCCTATTACTGGATTCTTATATAATTTCAATTACAGTCTATGCTTGCCATAAACTCTAAAGGTATAAAATTAGCATGTTTCAATATAATCCATGAAACATAATCTCCAGATACCAATAAATGAATATGCATTTTATAATCAGGAAAAGTTTTTATTAAATTCCACTTATCAGAAACTTTTCTTTTACTCACCTCGTTATTGTTCCTCCTGTATTTGAAGTGGAGCATGTATTCAGTTTTAGCCTTACACATTAAGACCTATGTTTCCCCCCTGCTTAAATATGTCATACTTTCATGAACCAAACTTCCTCAAGAACAATAAATACACTAAGATAATTTTTCTGTTATATTCAAATGATCTCGCAATACAAAGTGGCTATTTAGTACAAAGAAACCAACTCACCTGGTTCCTTTCTGCAGAAAAAATATTGTAATATTTGCTATCATAATCAGACAATCAGATACAGTAGATGAGTTGGGTCTTTTCTGCAGAACATAGATTGACACTGTTATCATTAGTTCTGCTAGTAAGGTTAACTTCATTTACAAAAATTTGATAGTTTATTCCTCCCTGCATATCGTGATCCAGTCATGTAATTACATAGAAGTCATTGCACAATGTTATTCTGTATATAAATAAGATCAGTCAATACTGATGACTGAATTAATTGTATTTCCTGTGGAGTAGAATTAAGTATGAAAGAAGAAATTCCCAATGATAAGCTTGTGAATTTGGCTTTTCTCCCCCCCCTTTACTTCTTTCTTCTGCCTGTCCACCCCTCCAGCACTATTTTTGGTTCAAATGAGATGTTTCAGTATATAGAAACATTCAAAATAAACTTGGTTTTATAGTTTAATCACAACTTCTTGCATAAGCTTACATTATGTAAATTGATGTAACTGCTAATGACATCATGAAAATATTTTGTTTCATTATGATCATATTATGTCAGAGAGAAATTCATTTTCCAAGATTACAAATAAATGGGTCTTGCTGTTTTGCTAAATAAGAGATAAAGAAATGAAATTGAGTCATAAATTATTTTAATTGACTACTCATTATTTTTCTTGTTTCAGCTTGTAATGCAGTATTTATATAATGGAGGATGTGAAAATCTACAGGTGGAGCAATCTGATGTGCTAGAATTGATGGCAGCAGCTAACTTTTTTCAATTGGATGGATTATTGCGTTACTGTGAGGCACAGTGCTCAAGTATGGTAGATTTAGACAATATTGTGTCCATGTATATACATGCAAAGGTAAGATTTATAAAATTTTTGGAAAGGTTTATTTTTCACACATATTTTGAATGATATATAATTTGCTTTATTAATAATTATGCTCTATAAACATTTTTGTTAGATATATGTTGGCAAGAACCTGAACAATTATGAATACTGGAATGATGTGCTCAGTCATAACACTAAATAGAACTATACAATGGATATAACATTGTGTATTAAGGTGAAAATGCTCAAATGATAATTAAATTATATAATTAATTCAAAACAATGCCGTGCATTCTTTTTTTAATAGATTTAAACTATATACATTAATGTGAATTTTAAAAAATCAGTTTATTCTCGCAGAAAATGTCTTGAATGTAACAAAAGTGATGTTAAGATTTAGTTTTAGAACAGGTGGGTGACTGAGAGAAAAGTCTTTTATCACTTAACTTGTATATGAATAAGTGAAGGAGAAAGGGAAGAGTAGTGAGCAAATTTGTATATTTTTGTATTTTGTTAACAAAATGTATTGCATTTATTCATATGTAATGATCCATGAATCACCATTATAATCCATCAATAACTTGGTTACTAAGACTCTGAATAAGAAAAAATGCACTGCATTGAATGGATTTAATTTTTTGAGGTTAGTGAATTGGTTTTTGTAAGTTCTACAAAATATGAATAAGCCACAACTAACACAGTTTTCACATACAGACAGAGAAAACCAACTATAAAGCATTCACCTATAATTATGTATTCTTTTTAAAAATAGTTAATCATGAGGATTGCAATATCCAGAAGGAAACCAAAGGAAGTGTTTTTAAAGAATGCAAAAGTGATGTCGAATATTTGGAATATATCCTACTTAAGCCTAAAATTTTCTGCTTAATCTAATCAGAGACCACTATGCATAATGGTCTAGATATATAAACTAGCTTTAGTGTGAAAACACTCAGAACTATTATCTACCATTTTCCTTCAGACTGTAGAAAATAAAGGAAAAATCTATCTAGTAATTATAATAAAGCTTTAACAGAAGCCAAGTAATTACTAAGCATAAATAAGAGTTAATGATGATGTGCAACTTCTGCCAATAATATGGTAACTAAAAATGTTAATTGGAACATTCACAGTGAAGCCAATCATATAATTGAAAATATTTTATGATATAGTCGAACTACACACTCTTATGCTTCACTTACTTGTCATTATTGTAGACCGGTTTCGAGAACAGGTTGTTCTCATCATCATGATGAGATGGTGATCTTTGATGATGAGAACAACCTGTTCTCGAAACCGGTCTACAATAATGACAAGTAAGTGAAGCATAAGAGTGTGTGTGAGATGATCACCATCTCATCATGATGATGAGAACAACCTGTTCTCGAAACCGGTCTACAATAATGACAAGTAAGTGAAGCATAAGAGTGTGTAGTTCAACTATATCATAAATAATATTTTCAATATATATGGTGTTAATGAACTATACCAAAATAATTTCAGAGTGTAGAGATGTACATATAAGCAATTTTGGATAGAAAATGTATGAGCTATCTTTTCAAATTTTGAAGCTATGGCTATGAGTTTCCAAAGTGCCAGTATGCCATTGGCTAATGAAGATGCCTCTCAAAAGTATAACACATGATAATGAAGGGAAGTTTCTGAATGTATCACTCTGGCACCATGGTTATGACATTAACTTTCAAGTAAGAGATGGTCATTTGTTTTCGACTTTCAGTCTCTTTCATCCCCCCCCCTATTTTCTGACTAGGGCTTAATAATACAGCATTTAGTCTATGTTTTAAGATGATGTTTGAATTTATGCACTTAAATCTTAACATATAAATTCATGTAATTATAGTCCTTGCTTATAAAAGGTAGAATTATAAGTAATCTTAATCAGTTTGGTGTCTTATATTCAAAATTTATCTCAATTTCATTCATAATTCTGTAGTATGCATATCACAGCACTTCATATTAAATAAAAAAAATTTAACCGCATTGCTAGAATTGCACCCGCAGCATGTGGATCATCAGCTTTTGCATAAGCACTATGCCATACTAGCAGTTAAAGAGCACCCTCTAGAATAGGCTACAATAATTCAAGAAGGTATTTAAGTATGTGTTATGTAAATTAAATTTTAGGCATCATGTTAGTAGTAAACTTATTAGCTATTATATGTTGGTAATACATTCATTGTTGAGAAAGAAAATAAAACTTGAAAGCATTAAGTAAGTCATAATTCTTTAGTATGCATACCACAGCAGTTCATATTAAATAAAAATAATTCAATGGCATGACAAGAATTGAACCTGTGGTCTGCAAAACATCAGTTTTTGCATTATGCATTATGCCACACATGCTGTTAAAGTGCTCCTTCTAGAGTAGGCTACATAATGCAAAAAGGTAGTTAATAGATGTTCAGTGTTGCACTGTCAAATGATTAGTTTGAGATTTGAGGGATTTTTATGGCACTGAATCTAGAAAATGCTGATAACAGGCTGCAAAAAATTGATATTTCTATGCTCACCAGGCAGTTTTAAAGATATTCTAAACCAATTTTTCACTCGGCTTAGCTTTAATGCCAACTTAGCAACATCTGATGCTAAAATGTTTAACACCATAAAACTGCATAATGTTTTGTTGTGAACCATACATTGCCTATCTCAAATTATTGCTTATATATGACATCTCTCTGAAATTATTTGGATGTAGTTCAGTTCATTAACATTCTGTATACATCAAAATTTGCTCTATAATAAATTTAAGTTGGCTATCCTTTGATTACATTAAAGATAACCTATAACCTCAGAAATGCTGTAAGAATATGCAAAGAGCAAAATAATTGTATATTTAGTGACAATCTTTTATATTAGAATGCATATATACACATATATTAGAGGATGTATAATACATTTGTTTAGTATACCAGCTTTTAAGTTATTAAAGTTGCTAATTTGTTTAATCATTGCATGTATTGTGGTTTTATGAACAGGTATATAATGCAGGAGAGTTGCTGGAATATTGCCAAGGTTTTCTACTACAGAATATGGTGGCACTACTGACATATGATGATTCGGTGAAGCGACTCTTGTTTGGGAAGAAGTTGCATAGTCACGATGTGTTAGCAGGGCTACTACTTACCTTACAAGCCCGAATTAAAGCCCGTAATGCAGCACCAACTATACGCTCCAGTTCTAAACCTAAGTGAAAAGGTATAAGAGGAGAGTATAAAGAACAAATACAATAAAAAATATAAAAAGTAGAATGAGGCTTTATGAATGTTTGCATTAAAAAGTGGTGCTACATTTGATGATATGAATTATTGACAAACATAGTTACAATGTACCAAATATTGCATAGAGCTCTATAAACAATAACTGATATAATAATTCTGATTTTTTTAACTTCTTTTTAATTAATTATGCTGGCAAATGTGGAATGATTAATCTTCAACTTGTAGATAAGAATGGAAAAGCAAATATGAAAATTATAATTATGGAACAGAATGTAAATGTAAGACACCAAAATGATAGTATTCCATATGAGTTTCACAGTTATAAAGCATGTTTCAGTAATACCATTTTTATTATTTTCTTTCTTGTTTTACTGATATGCTTTTCTCAAATGATTATTGTGGCTGTAAATGATGTACAAAAAGAGACTTGATTACTATTATTGTTATTATTATGGGTTAATGTTAGAAAAATTTCTATGGTATGGTGCATAGCAGATTTAATTTTGTGAGTTTGTTTACACTATGAATGCATTATATAAGGCAAGATAATTTATACCTATCATAATTCCCATGTATGGCTAATAAAAATCATTCTTATAGATTTCAAAGTCTTTATCCACTCAAACTAAGTTTTAAACTTACTTTATATTATAATTAGATTCAGGAGATCTAAAACATATATTTGTGATGTAATTGATATTAATGTTTTCATAATGTTCATTATGGGTGTATAATCCAATAAGAGTTAAGCACAGAAATTCAAGTGCTTTTGTTTCAGAAAATATGTATAGTTATTATAACAGAAGTAAATGAAAAATATTATCACTAGGAAAATTTCTAAAGAATATATAGAGATTATGAAATTGATGTACTAAAACAGTAATATATTTTTCAACTTTGTAGCAGAAGTACTTTATAATAGTGATATAAATACCATTCATTTGCAGCAGTACATGTTAATAAAAATACAGTTATTATAGCAACTGAAATATATTTTTAAAACCAAGTTCATGAGGTCAAAGACAATCTGCAAGAAATATTTTTGTATGATGAATGGGGGGGAAAAAAAAAAAAAAAAAAAACTTTCATTTTGAGTTGCTTTGATACTATTTCAAGTGCATTAAATTTGCTCTGACAAAGTAAGCTGCATATCCAACCTCTTCTTTTTACTAGTTAATCAAACCGGCATGTTATGCATGAGAAACTGTTGACCTTTAATGGACCTATAATTGCACAATAGAAACAACTGTTGACTGCTAGGAGTGAGTCAATCATCAGCTCCATGTCCAAGCAACAGATTAAATGAAACTTTCAAGCTGAACGAATCTGTGTATTATATGTTATGGCATGTGTTAATATGCATAAATGGAGGTTCTCATTAAAGAGAATGTTTATGATTGTTTTGTGCAAAATAATACAAATATTGCAGGAAAAAATGTCATGATGGATTTTTGGGAGTAGCATTTTCATTTGGAGTTACAGTGGTCAAATTAGTGGAAAATGTTCAAATCTAAGATATTGTCATTGAGAAGAAAGCAAAACCAGAAAAATTAGTGTTAACAGAGAATAAAACTTGACAAGCTTGGTTTTTATAAGATAATTTTCTTTGAAAGTCTTTGATTAGTGTAGTAAATGTGTGTATCTATTGATAGTATGCATAAAGTTACTAAACTGTTTCATATCCATCCATATAGATTACTGCTGTACCTGAAATAAAACCAATGGACTGTGCAAAAAGAGCACAGTTTTGTAATTGGTTTAGCTAAATATGCATGAAGAAATTCTTGATCTCCCTTTTTCATATTAAGCTCATCAATCTCTCAGAATATATGAACTTAAAGAACAACAGGTATTGGAGTAGTGACAATCCTGGTCAACTAATTAAATTTCAATTTAAGACCAAAAGATAGCCATGTGCTATACAGTTAGTGTATATAAATGAGATGCTAGATCTGGTTTTTGCTAATTGCTGAAGGAATGTATGGATATTTTATGCAAGATGGTATGAGGTCATATGCAGCTAATGAAACTGAGCATTACATTGTGTATATTGGTAAGAAAATGAAAAAGCAAATATTTATGTTTTTGGCTGTTAAATCTCCAGATTCAGATCCATGTGATTTTTTTTTTAGATATGGGAAAACCTCAAAAATAAAAGTGTATGCCAATAATTTGATCTGGAGGCATTGAAAAAAAAATATATGGGAGACAATTGCCAACATTCAGGAGGATGAATTGCTATTAAGGTTCTAAAAAAGTTGTCAGAAGGATTCAGACAAGTCTCACTTAAAAAAAGACAACTTGTGGTAAATATAATATTATTATAGTTGTTAAAATTTTTTTAAAAATAATGCTAACAATTCTGATCTGGCAACATTTTCCTTGACAAGCGACATGACCTTTTGTAGGTAGAAAAACCAATATCTGATTAATAAGGAAAGTGAAAATCCTACATACACCAGTATACTTGATTGCAAGAAAATAAAAATTATTTAGATAATTTGTGAGATTGCCTAATGAGCTGGTATTTGTGCCAAAGTAAACTGGACACATCATAGCAGGCTATTATTTTTACCCCCTTTCCCTAGACTACTGGAAATGTTTAACTTCAGAGACCAATCTAAATATAAAATTGATCTTATGTAGAATTGCATAAACTAAGCAAAAACCTACAGAAAGGATATTATTATTGTTAATAATAATAATAATAATAATAATAATAATAATAATAATAATAATTGTAGAGGCCTACTACCTAATTTGTCTGTAAAGTTTGCTAAAATAGCACATGTTAAAGTAAAGGTCCTCAGAGCTAAAATCGGGAAGATCACTATAACTATGTTCTGAATGGAATGTGCTTGTCTGTTATAGGCACTTAATCAGTACTTGTTACAAAAGTAACAATTATCATTATTTTATATTTTAATGCATACTTTTTTGCAATTTCCTGTCCTGCAACTTTTTAAGGATTACCTTGTTATTATGGTTTCTTAAAAAGTTAAATTTTTTTCATAAAGAGTTAATGCTTTGCTCTTGTAACTGAATTGTTTGAATTTTAAGAAAAGCTTGTTTTCTGAGTGTCCTTCACTTTCTATACATACAACACATTATCAAATTCATTATATAATTGAATTCACTGACATAAACTATACCAATTATTTTCGGTTATCTATAATCTCAACATATTCTTTAGAGAAATGCAGTCTATCAACACTTACATTTTTTGGGGATGGGGGGTTTGCACCAAAACTTCTATTACATAGTAAATATTAATATCTACTCGAAGAAGCATACAGGCAATTGAAATTTACCAATCCTTCTCACCATAGGGTGATTTTTGTTTTTTTACAGGCCCTCCACCAGAGAATAGATTCATATTTTTTTAAGCCTCTAGAATATGTTTTGCATAATGATACAGAGAAGAACAGACATGTCTTTTTTCTTCCCATCACTATCATGATAAAGATATGTATAATGCTGCACATATTTATTCAATATTGATGCATGTAAAATAGTTCTTGAACTGGAATATCCAGCAAGAGCAAATTCTGCACATATTTGAAGGCAATGAAATCCAAGTTTTCATTTTGAGGACAATGGGTTTTCATCTCTTTTAGATATTTATAACTTTTGCAGTCCCATCAAAAATGAATCTCAATTCAATCATGCAGCAAGCTTTTAAGTTTCAAAGGAATGGGGACTTTTAATGTTGTGTTAAGCCCCTCACAAACTGCAAGGTCTTGCAAATCTTTAATTAAAATTTACATGCAAATGTTTCCTATGAAGCTCATACTTAACAGCTGTGTTGGCACATATATCATTAGTAAACCTGACACATTGATTTCATATATAGTAAGCTTCTATCTATAGGTACTGAGTTTGCAGCTTCATTATTTAATATGTTTCTACTGTTTCTGTACTGTCTTCAGAAATATATCCTTTGGGATTCTTCTTGCATAATTCTCCACATACAGGCATATATTATGCTAAACACTTATTTCTTACCAATAGCATGCAAACTGCAGAAATCTTTAGATTTATCAATGTTTTTTTGCCCAATTGTGAAAAATATTGAAAGCTACAAATCTTTTCCATTCGTCATTCATTCTTGACATTATAAGTCTTGAAAATCTTTGGCCAATCATGAAATTTGGTCAGGGATGCTGATTTTTTCATTGTTATTAAACTAAAGTTGTGTCTTGGAAATAATAGCCATTTACAACATTATGCTATTAAATTTAAGTCATTATGCTGTATTGAAGCTAATACCCAGTTTTTCTTACATTTTCAAATCTTCCTTTTTCATTTATGTGTTATGATTCACTAAATGATATATTTTAGTAGAACAATAAACAATGTGTGACATTGACCAATTGTGCTATTATTCCAAAATAAATATGTATGAATTAATCTAAGTTAACAAATTTGTACTTTATTTTTCCATGCACAGTAACACTAGCAACAATGTATTGTCCAAATAGAAGGCTGACTGATTTTTAATACTGATTGATAGGTCTTGCTTCATTAGTACATAGTGCTGAACAAAAAAAAAATGTAATCCAATTTTGATTAAATGCCTAGCAGCTCTAACAATTCAGCTGTTTCTATGTTATTAGGGTTACTAATGTTGAACAAAACACTACAATGAATGAATTCATTTGGCTGCTTTAAAAGCACATTAAATGATTGCATCCTTGGATAAATAATCCACTAACGAGTAAATTCAAGGTTCCACCAAAGAATTGGCACCTGCTGACCTTACCTCTCTTTATTATGAATTAATATAATTGTACACTCAGTCCATAATATGTTAATTGCTTTACTGTTCTATTTCAATTTCACTAGACCTTTAGATATGTTTGTGAAGGTTTTGTTACAAAGTCAGCTGTAGCAGCAATTTTGCTTGGGCCAAAGTGTCTTAACGGCATTTCTTTTATCTAACATCTCATCATTTCAAAGAATGAATGTCAAGTTGTATTAGCATTTCTATAAACTCTTCAAGTTCATAAAGTGCAAATAATTCATTCTTCATAAGCATTGAAACCTTCATTCTGAGGATATGGACAATGGTATTCAATATTGCTGGTAAACAGCAGGTTAATTAATGGACAACAGCATGAAAATTAGAAAAGCTAAGGTTTGGGTTCATTATTCTGTATGCTGTTCATTAGCTTGCTACTCATCATAAAGATTCACAAATATGCATCTGTCATCCATTTTGGCATTTATAGTGCTGTTATCAATTAAGCACATGTGAAAAGGTCTTTCCATTTTCTGTTTCATTTTCCATAATTATTACAGAGCACTTACCAGTCTTCTACAGCAGACCAATTGTGATATTTCTTCTTGGAAACAGTGTATTTCCCTACATTCTTAGCCTTTAATTGTCACCCATTATTAAAAAAAATTGCTGATATTATGTGCATCTGTGCTAACTTTGTCAAAGTGACACCAACTGCTCTAATGAGAATAAAATGGCAGGTCTGCATTTAGTCAGCTGGTGTTGAAGCATTTCTTTCTGGGGGGTTTTTCTCAGTTAATAAGATGTTTACCCTGACTGCTTTTCTCCTGGTGTTCATTATTTATATCCATAAATTAGAGGAAAATAATTTTGATAAAGTGCAACACATGACACATGAAATATGCCAACAACTGAAAGGTAAGAACCTAGTTTATTCTGATCGTTGAAATGTATGTCAGCATATTTACTTCCCTGCTAGTAATTTAGTGTTTGCAGACCCCAAAGCTATTCCAACTTAGAAGAGCAGCACTAATAGTGATACTGTAGCAATATTTTGTGAGTATTTAATTACTTTTACATTTAAGGCTCTTAAAATAATACTGTTAAAAATGTGCAGATAAATGAAAAGAAATATTCAGACATTTAATGGAAAGAAAGAAAATAAAAGTGCTACCTACCTTAAAATATTGGAGAACTGACGTTTTATGAACAAAATATTGGCAGCAATCATCTACAATCTCTAGAGAAATAATTATACTAATTAATACCTTTTAAACTTTGAGCCAGAAACAGTGAGCTCTAACTTCTTAAGTCATATAAAAACTTGCTTCTATACAGTTTGTGGGGCTGAGAACATCAGATAGGCATTGTTATATCAGTATCAACATTAGGAATACCTACTGAATGTTGATTGCACAATAACATAAATACTGTGAAACATCTGCAGAGGTGTATGCAAATAGCGAATGTTTTCCTTAATCATGTGTGATTTTTTTAATGGTGTTTTAACACCCAGTTTTACTACTGAGGCACCACAGGCTGTGGACACTGATGATACATGAAATGAAATATATTGGGAAAGGATTTTTTTTAAGGAAGGACACATTCCAGGCCTAAGTTTAGGGTATCTGATTAGCATTTGCCATTTATGAGGACTGAGGAAAACCTAAAAATCTAAGTCGGGGAGGACAGTCCTGGTGGGATTTGAACCCAGACCTCCTGCTCATGAGTCCGTGCCTTAACGACCTCAGTCACCCGTGCCAGTTTGGGTAATATTGAATTTATAGGCAATGCAATGAGTAAATAAAAAGTTCTTGTTACCTTTTGTCATGAACTATTTTTGTGCTTTAGTGTAAAATGTATTGAAACTTTATTCAATGACATATTTCAAAACTGATTCTTAAAAAAATCTTTAAAATTTGTTTTAAATATGTTTAAACAAACTTTGTGTAAACTTTCAACTGAGACTATTATAAATGCATAATAATATAGAAAAAGTTTATACAATTCTATGATAACTGTTTAATAAATGTTTAACTACCTCATAGAATGATTGCATTAAAATGCCTTTTTCTTGCCAGATGTGGATAATCTGTTAATGTTTTATTGTAGATTTTATCAATAGATTGTCAAATTTTAATCACAATATAATTATAATATTTATATCAGCTTGTAAGATATATTATCACTAACAGTGGTCTTATATATATTTTGTATAATGATATTTCAATAGAGAAGATGTAAAATATAAATATATATATTTCTTTAAACTCTTTACATGTTGCTTATATTAATACATTGTATTTTAGACTTTTAACTTAATTCCTTTCATTTCATTTGGAATTATGGAACTTAAAAGTTAAGACGGCATTACATACTTAAATAACAACATTTTATTGCAATAATGATTACTGGATATAACTAATGAAGGAAGAAGGAGCATTTTGTGACCAGGGAAGTATCTAATGTTTTAACTTAATACCTTTGTGGCATTCTGACAATTTCTCAATAACAGCTACATGCTATCCATAAAAATGTTATTTTTGTGCACATGCTGTTTGCAGTATATGCATTTACAGCTTATATTGAGTACAGTGATTATATCAGAAATACTATTTTCATTTTATTTAGAACATTTGTAAGAATTATGTTTGCCTGCAGCTGTTTTTTAAAACCTATACCAGTTGGAATAGCATTCTATGTACTATGTACAATTATTGACATCTTTGCAAACAAATTTACAGGAATATGCAGGATTTACTCATACCGTAATACCTGTACGATACCAATGCTTATAAATGGAACACTGTAGTATTTGTTGTTCTCTAATGTGACAGAAATGAAACAAATGTATTTTACATAACATATAGAATGGAAGTGAAATAATAAGCAGGTTTTCTATGCAAGTAGCATTGTATATAATGAAGGAAAAAGGTTATAGTTTTCTCAGAAACCCTCTACTTGATAATCATATGTAGGGTCTTAACCTTCGTCCATATTGATAATCTAATAAAAAGTATTATTCCTTTGTAAATTTAAATAAAATGGATGATTTTCATGTAAATTAAATTTAAGAATCACTTATTTGAAGCCACAGTACAGATAAAATGCCAAGAGCTTATGTGTGTGTGTGTGTGTGTATCACTTCCATTCTATGCCATTCATGCCATAATTTGCCATTTTCATTGAGTTTTCATAAACATAAAACTAGATGCCAAGTTGATGTAATTTATGAAAGGTAAGAAATGCCCCATAAGGTATAAGTCAGATTATGTTATTTGTTTATTTTTCCAAATTACAGTATACAATATATTTATTGATATTGAAAGCCTACTATTAAAGGACATATTCAACATGGACACTTTCTTTTTAAAAGCATGCCTTTATTCAATGCTCCCAATTGAACCAGATTTGTGTTATCATGAAAGGAGTGCTTTGGCATCTGTAATTCTCTCTTTCAGATGGTCCAAGTGCTAGGTTTTTCAATGTATGTTCCTAAACAAAGATATTTACATATCTGCAAGGAAAAATTTAAGGGTATCAGGTTAGGGACCATGTTTACAAGTCAATTGGATCTGGATGTCCTACCATTATTTGTCAAATCACATATAAGTTAAGATCATAAGGATTGAGGTGCTATCTTCCTGATCCTGGAACATGTTAGAAAAAGTTCCTTGTTCATAGAATGCTGGAAAAAATACCCCTCTTCAAGCAGCTATTTTTACTATTTATATGTAATTAAATGCTATTGATAGTGAAGCAATGAAATCTTCAAAATTAAAGGTTTTCAAGTGTTGACAAACTTCACTTAAGATTTATAAATTAAGACATGTTTACAGAACCTTCATTTCCATCTTCAGCTTGGCTGACTGCTTGATAAGTTTTGGGCTGTAAGAATTCTCAGAGAAAAACTTACACATCATAATAAAATGAAATTTGCACACACGCTCTCGCTCTCTCTCTCTCTCTCTCTCTCTCTCTCTCTCTCTCTCTCTCATGCACGCATGCATGTTTTTACTACTGAGGCACCACAGGTGGAAACTGGTATTGTAAACAGTCTAAAGGCACACTAACTTTAATCTCACTATTATCACACTCTTATACCTTTCATCATGTGATATGTCGGTCCTGGTGGTGTAGTGATTACCATACTGGCCTGCTAAACACAAGATCACGGGTTCGAACCCGGCCAGGACCAATGGATTTTTTTGGGGCGTAAAAATGCAAAGTATGGCTTCCTTCGGAAGGGAAGTAAAGCCATGGGTCCCGTGTTGTACATTTATGGCACGAAAAAGAACCTCAAGCCTGAAACAGAGGTCTCTGAGCAAAATTTGTCGGCCGTTTCATGCCCTGAGTTAAATGGGAGGCTGATGACTGAGATGTTAAAGACCATCCATAAATAAATCAATCGAAAAAAAAATCATGTGATATAGTGAATTGACAAAACCTAAAATTAAATGCATGTAATTGCTTTACAATATTTCGAGACTGTGCTTTACATAACTGAGGGATGGAACTTGAAGGTCAGAGCAACTTTAGAGGGATAACATTGTTTCTAAAAAGTGGTCTGCTGTTATCGGGCCTGCAAGGGTCATCTACCAAGAACCTGGCAACAGTTATAACACTGCGATTCTTGTGAACCCAAATATTAATGTAGGTGTCATTACTTCTGACAGAAGCCAAAATTTTATTTTTACTCCTATGAAAAAGATGTTGTAACAGTTCTAAAATTTTCATTTTAGCTAGTATGAAACATAAGATTAATTTTCAATTACATTCTTCAAAACAATAAGAGTCAAAATTTCAAGTAAATCTGATAGTTTGGAATGAAGATATGATTTTTGTTCCCCTAGATTAATCATATTGCACACTTTGCAAAGGTGATATTAAATAAACTGTTTAATAAAAATTTTCTTTCCATGGAATGTAACAAGTGTATGTCATAGCTACAGAAATTTCAATAGAAAATTTAAAGAAACGTGTGAATTTCCACTTGCAACATACTGTAGAAACAGTTACATTCTTAATTACCTGTGAGTCGACAGCTGATGATGAGGGCAAAAGCCTATGAAACATGTTCTGTATAATTCAATGGTAAATGTAGCATAAGAGTATTACCCGTGAGTCGACAGCTGATGACAAGGGCAAAAGCCTGTGAAACATGTTCTGTATAATTCAATGGTAAATAATGTAGCATAAGAGTATTACCCGTGAGTCGACAGCTGATGATAAGGGCAAAAGCCTGTGAAACATGTTCTGTATATATATATAAACAATGTATACAGTTTTTTTCACACTAACTCCATTCACTTACATAAATTTGGAACATATGTTTCGGGAGCGATCCCTCCCATCTTCAGCCTGTTGACAAACTGTCGTTAAACGTGGCGGTTGGGTCTCTTGATATTCTTGTGGCGGCATCTGTTGGTATTATTAGGAATTTGCTGAGTTCATCCAATGGAGGGATATCGAAATTCATCAAATTATCCTTATTTTTTGTAATGAAAATGTTTTCCCAAGTGGAAAGTTCTATTGCATTATGAAGTTGTTTAAGTAGTTTTATCTCTGATTTAATTTCATGATTTTTATTCCAAAAGTGCGCTGCTACTGCTGATTTCTCAATTTGTTTGCATTTTATGTTCATGAAGTGTTCTTTTAACCGTGTACCTATATTTACCTTTGTTATTTGGTAAATATGTGCTGTTTTCTCCAGTGGAATACTGTCAATTCACATTGTCATTCGGAGATTTTTAACTGTATTCCACAGCAGAAAAAGTAGGTATTTACCAAATATTAATTGTGCAGAAAAAGTATACAGAAAACAAAGAGAAACATTGGCACACAGTAAAAGGAACACTTCAAGAACATAAAATATGAACAAATGGAGAAATAAGCAATAGAATCTCATTTCTAGACATAAACCCACAACATAAGTGAAGCAAAATTATTAAAATCAGTAAAAGCACCTACAGAGTTAGGAACATGGGAGAAAATCTACATTTACAAATACAGAGACAGTTACTGAACTTCAATACTTTCTGGAATGAAAACAAACTTTAATTCTTCATATCTCTATCAGAGCAGAATATATATCCCCAAAGCATAACAAATTAGCCAGCAGTTAAGGAATAGCTGAGGATGCAGACAAAGGTCTGTGAAACCTGTATATTTAAACATGTAAGTGGAGCCAATAAGAGTGTGTAGTTAGATTCAGATTCAGATTCAGATTTATTCACCATAAGAATTTGTACAAATTTTTGGTTTCGTCAATATAGTAGGAATATATATACATGTATTAAATAGTGATAATACAACAAAATACTATATACTAGCACATTCTGATTAGTGCAGAGTGGCGGTTGCATTCTTGAATGAAGATCATCTTTCCATTTTGGCATCTTAGCTCCTGTGGACAGAAAACAGAGCAGCACAGTATCTCCACCAGAGTAGTATGTACATTAAATAATATTCTATTAAGCATTTGGCACTTACATTTTTATATCTGGGCTACTATATCTCCTTTAGGGCATTTATTCATGTCATTACAGTATCTGCTAAATTCATCAATTGTATAGAACTGTTTTGTAAGTAAGACTTTATTAATTTCAGTTTTAAATGATTTAATTGTTGCTAAGTCCCTTAGATAAGGAGGTAAGACATTATACAATTTTAAACAATTATATTTGAAGGATCTCTCGTATAGTTTCGTGTTATGCTTATGTTGGTGGAGTTTAGTTTTATTTCGAGTATTATGTGAATGAATCTCAGTATTGATTACAAAATCATCTAAGTTAGTCCGGACATAGTTTAGAATTTCTTTTATATAAACACAGGGGACTGCTAATATTTTTAGATCCTTAAAATGTTTCCTGCAGCTTTCTTTTCTTGGGATACCAATCATGGTTCTTATCGCTCTCTTTTGAAGCTTGAAGATGAGATGACTATTTACAGAGTTTCCCCATAATATTACTCCATATAAAATATGCGAGTGGAAGTACGCAAAGTAACAACTTTTGAGTACATCTAATGTTACTCTTGTCCTCAGTTGGCTGAGAACATAGCAAGCCTTGCTTAGTTTTGTAGCTAGTTTTTCAACATGGTTATCCCATGAGAGGTTTAAGTCAATCCATAACCCCAAAAATTTTGTTTCTGACTCATACTTTATAGTTTTTGACCCAAGCATGATTCCCGGAGTAGTTATGCTTTTGTTGTTTTTGTGCTGGAAATTAATTGCTACTGTTTTTGCTTCATTTATCAGAAGTTTGTTAGTTTTGAACCAGGTTAACATGGCTTTTATTACTGCTGTTATTTTTGCTTCCAGGTCAGTACTTTCAACTTTACTTAGACTTGGACTCTTAATTAGCTTCACTGTACCAGTTTCAATTAGCATTTCAAGATAATTTATTACCTTGCAAAGGAATTTGTTATAATTAATCGAAGAATTAGAAAATAAGGAGGAAAAATTTTCCATTATAATTTATGAGTTTACATCAATTAGCAATCTATCTATGCTTATTCTGTATCTTAGAAACTGTTATTAATTCACAAGACTCAGCAATATTCATAGGTGATGTGGAATTAACTGACCAGAAATCTCTAACTATAACAAATACCTTATAGAATGTATATTGATATATAGATTAAAGGAAAATCACCATTGCAAAATTTTTTTGTGTTTTGATTTGGTTGGAGCCAGCAAAATCCATAGAATTATATCAGAGTTCACCTCAACTCTCAATAAATTTCCTGATATATTATTTGGCACTGTTTGAGTCACAAAACAGTTATCACTAAATCTCGCTCTGCAGGATCAGAATTTTGTAACTATTTTGAAACCTTTATATAAAATATATATTCTATACTATACAAGCAATCACCAAAGAACTGGAGAGATTTTAATAATATTGCCTCAAAATTGGAAGTAAAAATAAATAAAATGGAAAAATGTTTGATATAAGATAGTAGCTAAAAGTGCAAGAACAGATCTGCTGCATGGCAATGTTACCTGGCCTTAGTACATTTTAAATAACCCATGAATGATGAAAAGCCAAACAATCCAAATATGTTGCTTTACTGAATATGCTAAAGTCTAGTGGATTTCTTGACAATTTGAATTTGTTTTGTGATATACTTGGAAAACTTGAAAATCTTTCATTGGAACTCCAAGATAGACAGAGTAATAGAGTTTAAGAAGAATTTATTCACAGTACCATATTTGTGATAGGTTTTAAGGACCATATCGAAGACCACATAAAGGCAGCATAGCAAGCAGTAACAGAAGGGGAGTTTAAAAGGGTTGCATTGAAGAGTAACAGAAGGTTAGAATGGGTTAACAGATTGCAGTTGATAATTTGAAACAAATATATTTCACAACTCAATTTTAAAATGTAAAGAGTACAGGTTTTATTGATAAAACTAATAGTGATTTACACACTCAACTTTTAACAGACATAGATATTTAAATCCTAATTCAGGGCAAAGTGATTGATATTTTGTATAAAAGGGGCTTGGTGTTCAGATTCACAAAGTGATCCAGATAGGACAACAAGCAGTACATATTTCATGGTTTCCCAGATTATGTAGAGAGGGTGGAAAGAAATATCCAACTCAATTGAGGTCACTAGTAGACTGTGTAGTTCCTCTAAAGTTAGCATGAATTTAGTAAAATAAACTTTTTAACAGAAACAAGGAACAAAGTTATGAGGGATGTTTTAGAAGTTCTCAACCTGACTCAGAGATGTCTTGAAGATGGCCAAATTACTATGATAGTTGTTAAATATTATCCTTCAGATGGCATGCTGTAAAATTTCAGGGATAAGTGAGGTCTCTTATTTGTGACAACCAAGTAAACAAACTAGTTTTAACATTTGTTATAAAATGGATAAAACTAATATACAAACTGTGATAAAGTATTTTGTTTTGAAGGGTTTAACCCCAACAAAAATAAAAAAAGAAGTTAGATTCCACATTAAAGGATTATTCCCTTTCATTTTTGATGGTTAAAAAGTGGGCTGCTGAATTTAAGTATGGTCAGATATCCATTCAAGATGATGAGCACTCTGGCCTTCCAAAAATCGCTACCACTGACGAGATTGTAACAAAAATCTACAATATTGTTACTCATTATCGCCGATGAAGGTATGGAATTTGGCTGGCATTGCAAAGACTTAGACAGGCCATGTCCATTACATCTTATTCAAAGTTTTGGGTATGAGAAAGCTTTCAGCTTGACGGGTGCCATTTTTGTTAACAATGGAAAGCATAAACAGCTCCATTTGCAGGAAAAGTCATGGTTATGATTTTTTGGGATTCTCATGGTGTGATGCTCAAAGACTACCCCCAGAATGACAGAACCATCATTTGGGAGTGTTATGCTTCACTACTGGACCAACTGAAGGATACTATTTAGACTAAATGTCCACTCCTTGTGAAGAATAAACTTCTTTTTCATTACAATAATACATTATACACGTCTGGAATTTTGCTGAAAAACTGCATGACCTTTGCTTCCAAGTACTCCCACATCCACCATAGCCACTTGACCTTTGCTTCCAAGTACTCACACATCCACCATAGCCACTGGATTTGGCTCCCAGCTATTAGTATTTGTTCCCAAACCTGAAGAAATTGCTGGATGGACAAAGATTCACATCAAAAGAGGGGTTGAAGAGCTGAGAGAAATGCTTATTTTTCACAGTTGGACAAATCTTATTTTACTGAGGTTTTAAAAAGTGGGAAAGTCATTGGACCAAATGTATTGATTTATATGATGACTATGTTGAAAAATAAAAAAAAAATTCTCTTATATCCTAAACTTAGGTATTCATTTTTTTACACTAAACTCCATTTACTTACATAAAAGTAAGATGCATTTCGGGAGAATCTCTCCCATCTTCTCTTATGATTCTCAAAACACGTCTTACTTTTATGTAAGTAAATGGAATTTAGAGTAAAAATATGAATACCTAAGTTTAGGATATATTACCACTCCATTGTTAACAGTTTCGTAAGTACAATATTTCTCTTATATCTTGTGTTTTCTTGGTCAGGCTAGGAAATTTTAGAATGTCTCTTGTATAGGCATAAATGTCATCTTTGATATTTGTTAAATTATAATGGCTAATTTTATATAAGTGGAACACACTGCCTTATATAAAATCTTGGCTTTGGGAGCACCATGCAACCAGAACAAAAGGGAAACATGTCACCAGACACAAGGATTGCAGCACTAGTGGGCCATATTTTAAAGTGGTGAGTTTTATGAAATATAAATTTATTAATATAGGTACATCTGAAAATGCATTCCCAGTTCCTTTTCTAACATAATCTTACTCATAATGGGGCATTCCTAATTGGTATTGTTTTACAAAATAATTAATTTTACACAGTTTCACACGGGATAAAAAATATTACTTTATTTACATAATATGAGAATGCCTATTGTACAAAAGTAAAGTTAATATTGTTAGTACATACTTAGATTTTTCCACCCATTATTCATTTATACAATATTTTATTTTGTTATCCGGAACATTGTAATTATATAGCATATTAATTGTATTTATATTATTCAAACATGATAGTTCTATTTAAATATTAACTTAGTGTTTTCATAAACAGCTGCTGCTGCTTTTAATCAACATAGAATGGAAGGCCTATTAAAAACAGTTCTTAAAAATGTGTTGTTTATTTTAATTTATATATTTTTTTTATAATTATGCTGAATAGCTAAAGAGATAAGTAGAGCATTTCATCAAGAAGAGTAAGAAAGCATAAAGAGAAGAAACAATTAAAGCTAAGACATTTCCACCTTACATCAGAAAAGTAATTGACTATATTGGTAAGCTCCTTGAGAAGTTTCCTATTAAACTAATATTCAAATCCACTAAGAAAATCAAACAATATCTGTAGTCAATAAAGGAAGATAAGACTCCTTATTGACTCCAGGGATTTACCCCATATCTTGTAGATGTCCCCAAGTTTACATTGGAAACACCAAATGCAAAATCAACACCAGAATCAAGGAGAGTAAAAGTTGTCAATTGGACAAACAGAAAAATCAATAGTGGCAGAATAAGCACTACAGCTGGGCCATAACATCCACTTTCAGGATGTGCAAGTACCTATTGAGTAATAAAATAAATTTCCATACCAGGTTGCACAGTGAAGACATTGAAATATTTAAATACAAAAATAATTTTAACAGAAAAGAGAAATCTACCAAATACATACCAGTATCTTAGAAAAAACTAAGTTGAGGCCACCAACTAGAACAAAATTAATATTCAACCATATGAAAACCTCAGCACATACACTTTTAACTTTATGCATACTATGAAAATGTTGCCTGATTTTTGTCAGTGTGTAAACTTAATTAGGAATTACTAAAGCATTAAATACTTCATTTCCAATTATAGACCCTTTTTCAACTTTATACTTGGAATAAAAAAAAATTGTATATAATTAACAAAAAAATTGTTAATTAATCTGTTTCTTCTTATACTTACATGTTCAGATAGAATCCCTAAAACCATGTTCTTAAAATGTTTTCTCTTTTTGTTGTATATTTTGACATTTGAAGATTTATTCTGTTTTTTATTTTAAATCATAATGTATATTGAAGTGAGAAGGCTCTTTTCAGGTAATAAGTTTGCCAATTTTTTGTGTTACTTCCTTTCAAGTGTCATTCGTTCAAACTTAATGAATGTTAAGTGCACTTGTGCACTTTCTGAAAAATCTATGCAAAATGTTTATGGTATAATTAAGATTATTGTATTACTGAGTCAAATGATACACTCTTATAGGCTTCCTTGCTTGTTTATATTTAGAACATGTTTCATGGACTATTGTCCTCATCCTCAGCTAACAGTCGACTACCGGATAATACACAGTGTTCCTTTGGAGATGCCTATTCTGCTCTGGTGGAGGTTAGATGAACTTAATGTTTATGCTTTCATCCCTGGAAGTGTTCAAGTTTATTAATCTGTCGCTTTATTTAAAATATTGATAGGTCTGTAGGTCCCTTTTGCACATTTTAATAATTTTGCCTTTTTCATTACGTTGTGGTTCTCTGTCCAGAAATGAGATGCTATTGCTTACTTCTCCATCCTGAAGTGTTCTTTTAACCATGTGCCTATGTTTATCTTTATTATTTCCATATAGATTTTTTTGCATTCTGCATATTTTATTTGGTAAATACCTGCTTTTTCCCCGTGTGGAATATTTTCATTAATGTTGCCATTAATGAGATTTTTAACATTAAATCTACTTATTGATGACAATCTAATATTAAAACATTTTAGAATATTCTGAAATTTGTGCATAGCCCATGGATGCTATGTGAATTTTTAAAAAAATTATTTTATCTTTTCCTGCTGAAAATGTTATGGTTTGTTTAATAAGTTTTTGTCTCTTAAAAATTTTTGTAATTTTTTGTGAACCAATTCTTTGCTAAATTCATTTTAATTGCTTTTTTAATCTATTTGCTTATATTCTTTGGAGTATTTCTTTTTAATGGGTAGATTAACGAGTGTATGCATTAAGCTGTTCATTACTACATGTTTATGTTTTTTGGATTAAATCTGTCAGCTTTGATATGATTGTTTGCATACATGTTCTTTCCGTAAAATCAAAATTCCAAGTTGTCTTATATTTTATTTTAATGTCCAAGAAGGATAGCATTTTGTCTGCTTCTGTTTCATATGTGAAAGATATGTTTTTATCTTGTATATTCAGAAGTCTTATGGAATCAGTAATGCATTTTTTGTTAACTATGGCAAATATATCATCAAATATCTGACCATATTTTAAATATGTATGAGAATGCTGTGTTTCAAATCTTCTCATGAAGGGATTAGCTAGTAATGAAGATATGGGGCTGCCCATAATAAGTCTCAATTATTTATAGAATTTGCCCTTGAATAGGACTGGTTTGTGCAAATTTCAATGAGTTTTATGTATTTGTTAAGTGGTGCACCATTAATTTTGCTTGTTCTTAGCCAATGATGGAGATATGTTTGAAGTTTATCTTTAGTTATACCTGAAAACAGAGATTTTGTGTCAAAAGATACTAAGGTGTCAGTAGGTTGTAATTTTATATCCTTAATTTTTTTCTATTAAGTGAAATGAATGTTTATACTCCAGTTTTGAAATTTGGTAGTGTTCTGAGTTTATTAGCTAGCCATTTTGCTAAATAGTATGGTGGTATTTGATATTGCTAATGATGGTGATCTTGTGAATTTTTGTATCTGTATATTTTTGTCATGTTGGGTTATTCTGTTTTATTTTGTAATGTGCTACTCTTGGAATAAATGTGCATGTTTTAGAGCCTCATTGACTGAATTAATACACCCCTTTAATGGCTCTGACTGGACATATACAAATTCTTTGTTTTTTAGCAACTCTTACATCTTTGTAGAATATTCTTTATTTTTCTGTTTCCTTTATCAGCTTTTGTATAGATTACACCTTTATCCTTTTGTGATTTTAGTGTATTTCTGTATGAGTATGTATTGTTTTCCATTTGTTTTTCTTTTAATATTTTTTCAGATCTATTTCTATCTCTTTTTCTTGGTGGTTTAACCCTTCAATTGCCACTTCTAACTCTATCAAATAATCTTCTATTTTATTGGAGTATTGCATACATATTTTTAGGCCTTTATTTAGAAATGTATTATTTTCTTCTTGAAACTTTTTGGATAGGTTTTCCACATAATTGGGTTTAGGTTCTAGATTATTTAGGTTTTTGGTATAAATTTCTAAAATTTCTTTTTTATTGGTCACTTTTTTGTTTACCCAGAACTGTATATGTTCTAAAGCTATGCTTATTATGTTATCCCGTACTATGTAATGTAATTAACATTAATGTGATGGTTTGGAAGGAGTGACAGATCAGAACGAGCCTATTTTTTCAATGTTCTGGTGAATTACATGATTTTGATTAAGAAATAGCATTTTATGAACTGCAGAATTTTCATACTATATGTTATAAAAAAGATTAGGGATCTAAACAACTTTGCCATGATCAGCATATCTCACTACATCAGACATTTTTCATTGGGAAATCATAAATGAGAATGTCTACAACAGACACCATATTTTAAACAGTGAGGTGCAGAATGCTATGTGCAATGCCCACAGATTGTGATACCACAAAATTCAACATCAATGTAAAATGGGCAAATGGACTTAGAGACCAAAACATCTATCTTTCAGAAGCAACTGGTTAGCATGCTTTGGATCCACAAAAGTTAAGTCATATTATCAAATCCATGTTGATGGTAGTATGCAGATTAGCCCACTGACCACCATGGGTGGCCGAGGTCGTTAAGGTGCAGACTCGTGAGCGGGAGTTATGGGGTTTAAATCCCTTCAGGCCTGTCCTTCCTGATTGAGATTTTTTCCAGGTTTTTCTCAGTCCTCATAACTGGCAAATAATAGGGAGGTACCCTAAAATTAGGCCTGGAACATTTCCTTCCTTAAAAAAAAATTCTTTCCCAATATATCATTTCATTTCATGTATCACCAGTGTTCACCACCTGTTGTGCCTCAGTATAAGAAACAGGCGTTAAACACCATTAAAAAAAAAATTAGCCCACTGATACAGTTAAGGAATAATATTAAAGGCTAAGGGAACATTATATCATTAAACTTTTCAGGACAGTAAACTAATCTGGAAACAAAACGATATCTGGCAATTACATTTTCAAAATAAGGAAAAATTCTGGGAAAAGAAACTCATCCGAGCAGCTTATCCTAACAGTGACTCAAATTTAACCACAAGTATAGGTGTATTTACAATGGTGTTTTTAGTGGAGCTGATAGTGGAAGCAACAGTGTTGTAGATGTTGTTGTAAAGAGAAATGAAAGGTTGTTGGTCTTGAGCTAGTGATGGTATTATTAAATACAGGAGAGAGATTAATCTCTGTGCTGCTTAGCATAGTACATAATTCTGACAGTTAAAACCTTCATAATGGACCCTAGAATTATAAAACATAAGAAATTCTTAATAAATATGGATAAATTTGGCAATTTATTTACTTTTAACAAATCACAATATTTTTAATAGGCATATTAATGACCTTAAATGCATAAGAAGTGGGATGAGGAGGAAACCTTAATACATACTTTGTGTTACTGTGTAACTCTCATTATAAATAGACATTTAATTTTCATGTCTATTTTACATCAGGAACTTATAATAGAGTCTGACTTTTTGCAATTGGTGAACTTCAACTTTTAACCTTAATTATACAATATGGGAGCCTAAATGCAGTAGGCTCTAGCTGAGGGTCCTACAACCCATATTATTGACCTATGGTTTTTTGTATAAAAGGAATTGCTTAAGAGTTGCAAGCTGCTATTCTGCAAGACTACACCAAAACCCACAAATATTATATGAGTATGATTTTCTTCAGTATGTATCCTCTTGTATCTTTCACTGTATTGCTAGAAAAATATAATTTTATTAAGGTTTTTATCCAGTATATATCTTTTTGTATGTTGTAACAGTTCTTTTTTTAATCATGTTTAATACTCATTTTCACTACTAAGCATCATAGACGATGATCAGTGATGATATATAAGATGAAATAATAAATTAGGGAAGGAATTGTTTTGAGAAGAAATATTCCATATCTAAATTTATATGTTCCAGCATTTGCCATTGATGAGGATTCGGTAAAGCTGGAAAAAAATGTCAGTCAGCAAGAACTTTACTGGTGGAATCTATTGCAGACCTCTCATTTATAAATCTATACTTTAGTGACCTTGGATATCCATATTGGTGTATAAGAATTCCAACATTACTATTTTGAGATAAAAAAAGTTGAATGATTATTATTATTATTGATTGATTTATTTATGGACGCTCTTTAACAGCTCAGGTCATCAGCATCCCAATAAACTTAGGGCGTGAAACGGCCAACAAATTTTGCTCAGAGGCCTCTCTTTCAGGCTTGAGGTTCTTTTTCGTGCCGTAAATGTATGACACGGGACCCATGGCTTTACTTCCCTTCCGAAGGAAGCCATACTTACGATTTTTACGCCCAAAAAAATCCATCGGTCCTGGCCGGGTTCGAACCTGCGATCTTGGGTGTAGGAGGCAAGTATGGTAACCACTACACCACCAGGACCGACAAAGTTGAATGAGTGTGACTGTTCTCCAGCATATATATTTCTTGTGTCTTATGAGATTTCTAGGTTTTCTTCACTAAAAGTGGCAAATGGCACATGAGTGTTTATATATATATATATATATATATTTGTGTTGTGAGAATTCCAACATGATTGCACTGACACCCTTTTGATATTCCTACAATATATATATTGAGAATACTAATGTCTTCATTGAAACTTGAAAATGTCAGATGACAGTAGTTTCTATACAGTATTTACCTCCAGGTACTTGTGAGACCTCAGTCATCATTATAATTACAATGATAGCTGCAAATGCTGTAACAATTTCAATGTGATTGCACTGAGTCTCAAATGATGCATGTGTATAGATTTTTAACCAGCATATATCCTCTTATAATAAGTTTTCCAAGATTTATTCATTGAAAACTCACAAATGATGTATAGTGTGATTATACTATTGCATGTATCCTCTTGGGTAGTAAAAGATGTTCAGCTTTATTATGCTGATACCGCAAAAGGTGGATGTGTATGGGTCTTACCAGCTTGTGTGTTGTGAGATGTCCAGCTGGGTTATACTGATATCAAAAAATAGAGCATGAGTAAATGTTTACTCTAATATGTATCTTCTTGTGTATTGTGAAAGTTTCAGCCTCATTGCATAGTTAGCCACAAATGTCACATTAGTATTGTTTATCTCAAGTATGCATTATTTTGTACTGTGAGACTTCCAGCTTGATGACACTGATGGCCACAAGTGTTGCATGAGAACAGTTTTTTTTTTCCATTATGTACCCTCTAGTATATTGTACGAGTTACACACTTGTTCATCAATAGCCATAAATATCACATAAGTATAGTTTATGTGAAATATATATCCTCTCGTGTCTTGAGAGACTTTCAATCTCATTGCACTGTTAGACACAAACGTCACATGAGTATGGTTTTTCTCCTGTATGTATCCTCTTGTGTGTTGTGAGATTTCCAACTTGACTGCACTGATAGCCACAAATGTCGCATGAGTATGGTTTTTCTCCAGTATGTATCCTCTTGTGTTCTGTGAGATGTCCAACTTAACTGCAATGATAGCCACAAATGTTGCATGAGTATGGTTTTTCTGCAGTATGTATCCTCTTGTGTCTTGTGAGACTTCCAACTCGACTGCACTGTTAGACACAAATGTCGCATTAGTATGGTTTTTCTCTAGTATGTATCCTCTTGTGTGTTGTGAGATTTCCAGCTTGACTGCACTGTTAGACACAAATGTCGCATGAGTATGGTTTTTCTCCAGTATGTATCCTCTTGTGTCTTGTGAGATTTCCAACTCGACTGCACTGATAGCCACAAATGTCACATGAGTATGGTTTTTCTCCAGTATGTATCCTCTTGTGTCTTGTGAGATTTCCAACTTGACTGCACTGATAGCCACAAATGTCGCATGAGTATGGTTTTTCTCCAGTATGTATCCTCTTGTGTTCTGTGAGATGTCCAACTTAACTGCAATGATAGCCACAAATGTCACATGAGTATGGTTTTTCTCCAGTATGTATCCTCTTGTGTTCTGTGAGATGTCCAACTTAACTGCAATGATAGCCACAAATGTCGCATGAGTATGGTTTTTCTGCAGTATGTATCCTCTTGTATCTTGTGAGACTTCCAACTCGACTGCACTGTTAGACACAAATGTTGCATGAGTATGGTTTTTCTCCAGTATGTATCCTCTTGTGTGTTGTGAGATTTCCAACTTGACTGCACTGATAGCCACAAATGTCGCATGAGTATGGTTTTTCTCCAGTATGTATTCTCTTGTGTGTTGTGAGATTTCCAACTCGACTGCACTGATAGCCACAAATGTCACATGAGTATGGTTTTTCTGCAGTATGTATCCTCTTGTGTCTTGTGAGACTTCTAACTCGACTGCACTGATAGCCACAAATGTCACATGAGTATGGTTTTTCTCCAGTATGTATCCTCTTGTGTCTTGTGAGATTTCCAACTCGACTGCACTGATAGCCACAAATGTCACATGAGTATGGTTTTTCTCCAGTATGTATCCTCTTGTGTTCTGTGAGATTTCCAACTCGATTGCACTGATAGCCACAAATGTCACATGAGTATGGTTTTTCTCCAGTATGTATCCTCTTGTGTGTTGTAAGATTTCCAACTTGATTGCACTGATAGCCACAAATGTCACATGAGTATGGTTTTTCTCCAGTATGTATCCTCTTGTGTGTTGTGAGATCTCCAACTCGACTGCACTGATAGCCACAAATGTCACATGAGTATGGTTTTTCTGCAGTATGTATCCTCTTGTGTGTTGTGAGATTTCCAACTTGACTGCACTGATAGCCACAAATGTCACATGAGTATGGTTTTTCTCCAGTATGTATCCTCTTGTGTTCTGTGAGATGTCCAACTTAACTGCAATGATAGCCACAAATGTCGCATGAGTATGGTTTTTCTGCAGTATGTATCCTCTTGTATCTTGTGAGACTTCCAACTCGACTGCACTGTTAGACACAAATGTTGCATGAGTATGGTTTTTCTCCAGTATGTATCCTCTTGTGTGTTGTGAGATTTCCAACTTGACTGCACTGATAGCCACAAATGTCGCATGAGTATGGTTTTTCTCCAGTATGTATTCTCTTGTGTGTTGTGAGATTTCCAACTCGACTGCACTGATAGCCACAAATGTCACATGAGTATGGTTTTTCTGCAGTATGTATCCTCTTGTGTCTTGTGAGACTTCTAACTCGACTGCACTGATAGCCACAAATGTCACATGAGTATGGTTTTTCTCCAGTATGTATCCTCTTGTGTGTTGTGAGATTTCCAACTCGACTGCACTGATAGCCACAAATGTCACATGAGTATGGTTTTTCTCCAGTATGTATCCTCTTGTGTTCTGTGAGATTTCCAACTCGATTGCACTGATAGCCACAAATGTCACATGAGTATGGTTTTTCTCCAGTATGTATCCTCTTGTGTGTTGTAAGATTTCCAACTTGATTGCACTGATAGCCACAAATGTCACATGAGTATGGTTTTTCTCCAGTATGTATCCTCTTGTGTGTTGTGAGATCTCCAACTCGACTGCACTGATAGCCACAAATGTCACATGAGTATGGTTTTTCTCCAGTATGTATCCTCTTGTGTGTTGTGAGATTTCCAACTTGATTGCACTGATAGCCACAAATGTCACATGAGTATGGTTTTTCTCCAGTATGTATCCTCTTGTGTCTTGTGAGATGTCCAACTCGACTGCACTGATAGCCACAAATGTCACATGAGTATGGTTTTTCTCCAGTATGTATCCTCTTGTGTCTTGTGAGATTTCCAACTTGATTGCACTGATAGCCACAAATGTCACATGAGTATGGTTTTTCTCCAGTATGTATCCTCTTGTGTTCTGTGAGATATCCAACTTGACTACACTGATAGCCACAAATGTCACATGAGTATGGTTTTTCTCCAATATGTATCCTCTTGTGTGTTGTGAGATTTCCAACTCGACTGCACTGATAGCCAAAAATGTCACATGAGTATAGTTTTTCTCCAGTATGTATCCTCTTGTGTGTTGTGAGATTTCCAACTCGACTGCACTGATAGCCACAAATGTCGCATGAGTATGGTTTTTCTCCAGTATGTATCCTCTTGTGTCTTGTGAGACTTCTAACTCGACTGCACTGATAGCCACAAATGTCACATGAGTATGGTTTTTCTCCAGTATGTATCATCTTGTTTGTTGTGATATCTCCAGAATTTCTGCACTGATAGCCACAAATGGTGCACGAGTATGATTTTTCACCAGTATGTATTCTGTTGTATGTTGCAATAGTCTTATCATTGTTGCAGTGAAAATCCCAATTGTTGCATAAACATAGTTTCTCTTCAGGTTTTTTTCTCTTGTTTACCATATGATGGCAGCAAAACTCACTAACATTGCATGAGTATAGTTTTTTCTCAGTATGCTTCCTCTTATTTGTTGTGATATGTTTTGTATATTGTTTCTCTGCTATACATATCCTTCTGTGCCTAGTACCATATTCAATATAGATATGTGAGCATAATGAGCATGATTTCTCAGAGACATTTATTGCTTTGGATGTGTTCTTGTTAGCTGTATGTTTTGCTTCTAACAATGGCATACAGTTTATGAACTTCCTTAAGCTTTTTTTTTCTGTTGCTATTTTACTGAATGGTAAATATTTTTCACATTTATATTCTGTATTGTTTCTAATTTCTTTATCAGATGATATTTCAATGTTGTTTTCAGTAAGTGTTTTCAAACTGCGTTGTTTGGAATACTTAGTAGTAGTAGTAGTAGCAGTAGTAGTAGTAGTAGTAGTAGTAGTAGTAGTAGTAGTAGTAGTAGTAGTAGCAATGTTGTACTCTTTGTGATGACAATAGTACCTTATATGTTGCTCAAGGAATAAAGTACTAGAGAAGGAGAACATACAGCTTGGACAGGCAATTGGTGCATCTGAAACAAAAGAATTTATATGTAAATATAAGTTTTTTTTATAAAAATGTCTAATAATCCATATTTTTTCTTTTTAATAAAGAATGGATGAAGGTAAGAATGACCATATAATGTAAATTTATAAGTTTGTTAAGGCCATCAACAAAATGGTGCATTTTGAAAGATTTCGATAGCTCAATAAAATCCAAAATACATAACAAAATATCTAATGCAGCTTACCAGTATAAAATATCTGGTTGCAAGGATATCCTATCATAAAGTTACATACAATACATAAATTCCTGAATTAAATCTCAGTTTTTCGTAAAGTATGACAGGATTATACCAGTGGAATGAGAGAGGGAAAGATATTCTAAAATGAATTACTCTTTAGTCTCTTGATATTTAATTTCTGAAATGATATAATACAGGTTTCAAGCTAAAAAAAAGTGTCCACAGAAAATACATTTAGAGCATTAATTATTGTGAGAGAGAACCATATGTAGAACAATATGTTCAAATCATTATGAAATGAATATCATGGTATGCTCTTTAAACTCTTGCAATAGATTATAATTTTACTGCAAATATGAACTGTTTGTTTTGTTTATATTTTTTTCTCCCATTTGAAAACACCCTCGGGGAATACATAGTATTTATGTTATACAGAATTTCACTAATTATTTTTTCTTTTAATGCTATTGCACTTGCACATACTTCTGCTCTTAGGCCAAGTGTTTTTCTTTGTTTTTTTTTTTTTATGTTTTTTATTTTAATCTTTCTAAGCCAAGACACTTTTAATCCCCCTTTCTTTCACAATAATAATCTCAGTAATTAAGAAGTGTACTTGCGAGATGATGTTAATAATTCTTTTTAATTATTACTATAAAATGCACAATATAATAATGAATCCTCTCATTTTGATACTTATAGTATTGAGACTTTGTTGTTAATTTGGTTTATTTATGGATTCTCTTTAAAATCTCAGATCATAAGCTTCCCATTCATTTCAGGGCATGAGACTGCCAATAAATTTTGCTCAGAGGCATCTTCTTTCAGACTTGAGGTTCTTTTACATGCCATAAATCTACTACATGGGACCCATGGCTTTACTTCTGTTTCAAAGGAAGCCATACTTAGGTTTTTTACACTCAAAAATCCATTGATCCTGGCTGGAATTGAACCCATGATCTTGGGTTTAGGAGGCAAGTATGATTGAGGCAATTAGATAATAGTGATGCACTGAAGGGAAGTTAATTAATATTTTAGAATTATACAGAATCATCTTAGTTGAGAGGTTATAGAGATCTCTTAGTAAATGCCAGATGAAATGAGCCAATAAAATATTATGTTTAAGATATATATTCAGAATGTGCTCTAAGATGATTATTTGTGCATGACTGAATTGCATTATGCAGCTATGATCTCTTTTTGTAATAGTACAGAAAGTGAATCAAGTTCTCTATAATTCAAACTGAGTGCAACATAAATAGAACGTAATTGCATTTGCCTAAACTTGCTTTAAATTTACAATGTAACATTCTTAGAATCAAAATCATTGTGCAATAATTTATATCGCTAATTTTTATAAACCTGAATTATATCAGTTAAACATCAATCCAAAACATAGACTACTCAAACAGATTTTAGATATTAGAGTCCATATTTTTTATGAGGCAAGTAAACCAATATCTTTGTATTGATTAAGTGCAACAGTTCAGGAATTAGGAAGGAAGATGTGAAAATTAAATGTTCCCAGATAATTCAAACTACAGACCTTTGACTTTCTGTGCTAATTCTACTTCAATTAGATATATTTTGACTAGTTTTCCACTTAACTTTCTATCCTTAATTCAGTTACTGACTAAAAATTAAAAGAACATTTTTGTATAAAGGTATAATGCCACACTGAAGAGTTCCTTTAATATCAATATGGAACACAAAAAATATGATTAAAACAAATTATAAGGTGCTGCAGAAATAGAAATAACTGACCATTTAAGCCTTTATGGTGAGGTTTGTGGAAAGTGGTTAGGTTTATTCCTAGTTCCCGCCCAAATTCTTCTCCATACCATACCAGAAGTTCTATTTGGGCTGCTATATCACACAGAGTTCGATAATATATTTTTCCTTTATATTGAAATGCAATCAGATTCTGTTCCTCTATATGACGAGCACAGTTGACATATCGCATCCAGTTTGCAAGTTCCTTGGGGTAAGCATCTATGGAATGTAAAGGACGTTTATTTTGACGTATCTGAAAATATTACAACATATAGACAATACTTTAGTGAATGAAAAGCTCTGGAAAGCATATTTGAAAATTTTTCTTATATATTTATAAAAATTAAAAATGAAAGTAAAATGATTAATTACCACCAGGAATAAAAAGCTGCTTGCATTTATACAGTAAAACAGATCCTCTTATAGTGTCAAGAGAGGAAAAAAATATCAGAGTTGTATTATTATAATAATAATATTAATAATAATAGTAATAATAATATATTGATTATTGATGTAATGCAACTTATATAATAGATTTCCTCAAGAAAGCAAAAAAGTACAGAAGTATCTTTAAGATAAGAGTTACAGATTTTTTATGTGCTTATATAATTTCTGATTCAACCCCTTCAAACTCTTGTATAAAATTAAAATGACATTGATAATGGCTGCTTATATAATCTCACTTCAAAACATTTAATTGTAGGTTATAGAATTACATTGGTAATTTATTACAATATTTTAGTAAAGCACTCTTATAGCATTTAAAAGTCTTTTGTAATCTATAATATGGCATATCAAACTTTACACGATATCCTTGTATATTTTCTATGGAAGTATTAAATATAAATGTATTACAGTAAGAATTTTTGCACTCTTAAATAGAGTCAGTCCTGGTGGTGTAATGGTAACCATATTTATCTCCTAAACCCAAGATCATGGGTGCAATTCTGGCTAGGGTCAATGAATTTTTATGCCCAAAAAAGTATGACCAGAAGAGAAGTAAAACCAAGAGTCTCATGTTCGTAGATTTATGGAATGTAAAAAAACCTCAAGCCTGAAAGAAGAGGCCTCTGAGCAAAATTTATCACTCATTTCATGTCCTGAATTTAATGGGATGCTGATAACCTGAGATGTTAAAAGAGCGTCCATAAATAAAACAAATCAACTCTTAAATAGATCTTTGCATTGCTCTGTTTTTTTTTTTAAATTAATCAATAGCCTAATATATTTTTTTTAATTATTAACACATCATTTATACCAGTATCATTACCACACAGAGGTATTGATTTAATATAGCATAAGAGAGCATCTGCTCTTTTTGGCAAAATTACTTTTGTACTACTCCTGACCCTTCTTTACAAGCTCTGCCAATGTAGCTGTGTGAGTTATGTGCTATATAAAGGCATGCCAAGAAAATTAGTTACACTTGGATGTTGTAAAATTTGGTGAAATGAATATATTACAAATAGTCCATTCTGCCAAAAGAAATATTTGTACAATGCCTTCAACTCTTAGATGCCGATTTCTTGATATTTTAAGGTATCAAAAATACATTATAACAACTGTAACAAGTTTATGTAAATAGTATTAGGTAATTAATTAATATATTAATTAAAAATATATATAACCATTACAAATTTATAGAATGTCAACTGACTTGGAATAACCATTATACTATAACATTTTAAAAAAGAACTAATACACAAAAAGATGCAGAAATTCAAGAGACCAAAACATATCAAAGTAACCACAACACTTTCAGCAAGAAAAGATAAGTTAATTTTTAAAAAATTCACATATCATCCATGGGCTACAAAAAATTTCAGAATTTACTTAAAGATTTTAATATCAGGTTGGCACCGATTAATAGATTTAATGTTAAAAACTTACTGATAGATAATGTTAATGACAGTATTCCATAAGAGGAAAATCAGGTATTTACAAAATAAATTGTGCAGTATGTGAAAATATCTACATTGGAAAAACAAAGAAAAACGTAGGCACATGTAAAGGAACATTTCAGGATCATAAAGTACAAGCAAATAGAGAAATTAGCAGTAGCACATCATTTATGGACAAAAATCACAACATAATAAAAAAAGCAAAATTATTAAAATCAGTACAAGGACCTATGGAACTAGCAACCTGGAAAAAATGTACATCTACAAATACAAAGACAACCTGATGAACTTCGACAATGCCAGAGGTGAAAACATAAACTACAATATTACACCACCATCAGAGCAGAATACACATTCCCACAGCTCAACGAATGATCTGACGGTTGAACTTTAGCCTGGTTGAAGATGGGAATTAAATGTTCTAGAAACTGGTTCCATACATTTATGAAAAGTAAGTGAAGCTTTAAGAGTGTGTAATTCAGCTGAATCATACAATGATATCAATTAATATGATTAGCTTTACTGTGCAAGTTCAAATTTACATTTTAATTAAATTTTCTTTGTTTTTTGTTTATGAATATATATTCCCATGCTGTTAATTGTATGGGTTTTTGAAGAGTTTTTAAGAGTTTTGGTTCATTTTGGAATTTATGGTTTTTTGAGGAAGAAACACCAAAGATTATACGAGATAATCTCCACAACCAGAATTCATGGTCTACTGATAATACATAAACCTGGTAAAAAAGAATTAGTTATTTAATTTAGGTTTTAATTCTTATATAGATTACTTGCAAAATATAGCAGAATATGTAGCCAACACTGAAATAGCAATTTTCAACAAACTGAATGAAGAAAAAATAGCATAGATCACAATGTGGGAAAATTCTAGAGCAACTATGAAAACAGAAAATCATCAAAAAGAAGCCTATATCAGAGGGTATTTAGATCTTTAAAAAAAAATGTGTAATTCATGGTAGGGCTGACAAAGGAAACAAAATAGTCATAATGAATGAGATAATTGTGAAAATAGCTTACAATTTATCAACTAGCCAAGAATACGAAAAAATGAAAACTGATCCTACCCAAAAATGTATTAGTTCAGTAAACAAATTATTAACAAAAGTTACTATTCTAAGTGAAGAACAAAAAAGAAAATTATACCAAACAATTCTACTACCCCTGAATCTATTACCTATCAAAAATACATAAACCTGGTAATAAAATGTGGTCTATGGCAAATACAATAAATTCACCCTCATAAATTTAGCCAATTATCTTTTAAAAAATATAATACTTTATCAAAATACAAATGCTAAAGCATAAAAAACTCATTATAATTAATAGAAAAATCAGACATGTGAAACCAGAAAACAGGGATTTGCTAGTTTCTCATGATGTGATCTCTCTGTTTCCCAGCATCCCCAAAGAAAAACACTAACTATCTTAAAAATCTGGCTAACCTTAATAAACCTATTTGGAGAAATAATGGAACAATAATCTAAACCTCACCAAATTTGCCTTAATAGGCTACTCTGCATTCAGTGGCAATGCCTATACATAAAAGAATTGTCTATTTTTTTTTTTTTTTGAATGATTTATTTATGGACACTCTTTAACTGCTCAGGTCATCAGCATCCCATTCAACTCAGGGCATGAAATGGCCGACAAATTTTGCTCAGAGGCCTCTCTTTCAGGCTTGAGGTTCTTTTTCGTGCCGTAAATGTACGACACGGGACCCATGGCTTTACTTCCCTTCCGAAGGAAGCCATACTTAGGATTTTTACGCCCGAAAAAATCCATCGGTCCTGGCCGGGTTCGAACCCCCGATCTTGGGTTTAGGAGGCAAGTATGGTAACCACTACACCACCAGGACCGACCAAGAATTGTCTAGAAATGGTAAATCCATTCTCACCATTCTAGGTAGATAAGTACATGAGTTTCTTAGAAACAAAATTAGTTTATGTTTTTCCATATATATACAAATGTTGGTACTATTATATAGTTGATGTCTTTGCAATAGTAAATGAAAAATTGAAAGAGGATGCAATAAATATATTTAACTTACAAAACAGCACCGTTAAATTCATAATGGAAATAGAAAACATTAATAATCTTCCCCTCTTGGACATAAAAATTATAAAAAATGGCAATATACTGGAATTTGGCATATTCAGAAAAGATGCCCATACACATAATTACATCAAAAACAGCCAAAAATCAAACATCATAAACTCAAAATAATCAACAGTCTCAAATTCAGATTAACCCAATAGCAAGACAGAATACAACTCTGAGTACAAAAAAATCATATAAAGCAGAAAAATGGCTACAAAATAGATTTGGTCAACAAGAAAATATAAAAATTCAAAAAAAAAAAAAAAAAAAAAAATATCGCCACACTAAAAGGCTACAAAAGATATTATATATACAAGAAATTTACATTAAATCCATGGGCACATCAAAAATTCCAGATTATTTTTAAAGATGCTAAAGTTATTTTGGCTCCAGTAAACAAATGTGGTTTCAAAAAAAAGAACCTAAAAACCAACACAAAAGACAAAATTCTGCCAGAAAAAAAAGTTAGATATTTAAGAAATCAGTTGCAAAGAATGCAATGTGAAATATATAGGGAAAAACAAAAAAGAACAAGAAGAAGCATTACCTTACGGTTTAAGGAAAACATGAAAAAAATGTAAACATGTGGAGAAATCATAACTGCATACCATTTCTGCCTCCCCCCACCAAAAAATACAAATTCCAAATTGAACCGACACTCTTAAAAGCTCTTCAAAAATCCATAGAATTAACAGTATGGAAAAATAAACTAATATAAAAATAGAACATTTAATATTAATTCAATTTGGAATTGAACACAGTAAAAACCCACTAATAATCTCTGTGAGAGATTAATAGAACATGTAGTTCATTTTGATCTTCCAAACAATAGTAACCTCATCGCTAAATTTATAAAATCTACAGTGAAATCTTAATACCATGCTGGGAAGCTACAGTGGAACCATACTGGTGATGAGGGCAACAGCCTTTGAAACATATCCAAGTAGAACAAAATTAGTAAAATTTGAGTGGTTTCCTTAAAAATTTCAAAATTATACTGTATTTCACGATGAAAATTCCTGCTATTTAAAACTACACTTATTTGAATATTATATTCTTCCTTCCCTCAGCCTTAGTCCTCATAAATGGCAAATGCCGGGGAGGTACCCCAAACTTAGGCCTGGAACATTTCCTCCTTTAAAAAAAAAATCCTTTCCGAATATATTATTTCATCTCATGTTTCATCAATGTCCATCGCCTGTGGTGCCTCTGTAGCTAAAACTGACATTAAACACCATTCATTCAATTCCTTCCATCAGTTAGGTAATTAGGCAGAATAGAACTCTCTCACTTCTTTCCTCTGTTTTATACTTTCTGTTTAGGAAAAACATATCAACCAATGATGCCACTTTTAAGTTAACTAATGAAGTTCTTAAATTCCTTGGTAATACATTTAATACACAGAAATATTCATGATCTATCAACAAACTTTATTGTATAAATCATAACATACTCTTATCAAAATTATCCTATTATTATATTAGGGGCAAAGATTATCAATGGACTGCATAATACTTATCAAACAAAAAGGAAAATGTTATAATAAACTCTTCAGATAATTACAATGTGTTCTCAGAATTGGTCAGTGGTAAAGCAAAGTTCTATTTTGGATCCATTATTACTTTTACTATATATCAATGATCTTCCCTCAGTAATAAACAAACACTCTTATCCAATTCTTTTTGTAAATGATAGTGGTATTCTAATTAAAGAAAACAAAATCAGTTGCTTCTCAGATTTTGGGAATGACATTTTCAGTACACTAAATAACTGGTTTGGCATTAACAAAATTCATATAAACTTTGAAAAAACTAAATACTTTAATTTTTATACAAAAAATAAAAATATTCCAGATCTAAAGATACAGTATGAGGGCAATGAAATAATTGAATGTATTAACATAAAATTTCTTGGTCTTGTGATTGACCATAATATGATTGGGAAAACTATATCAATTACATCTTACCCAAATTAAGCTTGGCATGTTTTACAATCAGATCATTAATTCATTTTATAAATGGAGCAACCTAGAAACAATATACTATGCTTATTTCCATTCCTTAATGACATGAAATAATGCTCTGGGGAAATTCAGTAAATACTAAATCCACATTTCTTATGCAAAAAAGAGTAAAATAATAATAATGGCAAGGGTAAAATGATCACCTTATCGTAAACCACTATTGAAAGCATTTGGAATTTTACCATTAGCTTGCAAGTACATTCTACCTGTACTTTTATTTGTGGTAGACAATTCAGAAGTATTCATAAAAAAAGCTCAGATATTCATAGCAAAGAAACCAGATCAGGTAGGATTTACAAAGACCGGCATTTGCAGGCACTCCAAAAAGATGTATTCTACAATGGTATAGTATTATTTAATTATTTAATTCACTTCTATCATCTTTTGCATACTAATAAAAATATATTCAGGTTAGGCTTATAAAGACCTTCTCACTTACACCCTCTATACATAGGAAAATTTCATACAATCAAAAAATAAGTGTACCTATTTTCCTGTATTGAATTGTTTCAGCTTTGACATACTAAATGTAAACACTTTAAATTTATTATTTTGCAAATATTCTAGATTTAAATAAATTAAGTTAGCATTAATATGTTTTTTTCTAAGAAAAAAAATTAATATAAGAATGACCATTTCTGACAGACTCTTCACCAGAGTTAAAATGTAAAAATATAAAGAGTGTGACAATTTCATCAAATGTACATAATATTGTATTTATGATGAAATCTATATCTTAGACTGGGGATAACTCTTTTAGAGTTGACTAAACTCATTATAGGGTTCATAGATTGAAGGGATTATATATATTATTTATATATATTATATTTTTCTCCTCAGGTCTATAGAAATATCTTTTCTTATTTCTCCCATAATCTTAAGCTTAATATGCTCCTAGTTGAAAAATGAACTTAAAATCTTGTAATTTATAAGCAAATTATATACAACTCTCAAGAACATAATACATAATCCACTAAACTTTATTCAGTTCCGTTTATAAAAGTATCATTACTTAATCATTATCTCTTTACCATTACATATAATTAAATTATTTTATTCACATTTTATTACCCTCCTTATTATACACATTTTTTCTTTACCGTTTCTGTTCTCCAGTTCTCTTATATTCCCTTCATCCCCCAGGAGTTATTTCATCCTAGTCTTCCCCTCTCCTGACCATAAAATCTTCCATTATTACATTTCCTTCAATGGAAGTAAAAAAGCACACATATCATTTTACCTGCCAGCAATATCCATTATTGTTTGAGGGATCACTTATTGTTCCTTCATATGGACCAAATCGTGTGCCCTTTGCAAGTGGTTCCTTAGTCCATACTCCTTTGCCAGCATTTGGAATAGAAGACTGGGCAATAATTAGCATATTTGGTAGCGTTTTATCTGCACGCATTGGATCATTTGAATTCAGAGGTACCTGGGATTACAAGGAAAGAACAAACTGTTGGTAAAAGTTTAAAAGGAAAATATTAAACATTATGCTGTTTATACTTCACAAATGATAAGCTGATATGAAAAGAATTAGCTAAAGATAATGTTAAACAAAAGTCTGTTATGCAGGAGCTGGTAAGCTAAGCAAATTCCTCAGCAAGTTGAATTTTTGAGCGTTATTATTATTTGTGGTACCTGGAATGAATAATCAATGGAGATTTGAAGGAACTTTTTAAAAATATTTTTATAAGTACACGCAATAGTTTGGAGTTACCTAAAATTGTGGCCACTAGAGCATTTACACACAGAAACACATGCATGCACAGCTTTAGGTTTTACTGGATTTTGAACTAAATGAATTGTTTGTTAATTGATCATTATAAACTGAGTTTCATTCAGTAAACACATCTTCCCTGCATGAATTTCAAAAAATAATTAATAAATACAAAGAAAAAGTTAAATAAATTATGGCATTATGTGTGGTATTAGCATGACAAACTCTAAAGCTAATTTATAAAAGAAAAAACTTAATGTATTACTTAGCTAGGTTTGTGTTTTTTTACCTTCCAAATCACTTAAAAATAAATGTCTAGTTGTCAACTCCAACTCCAGCCAACTCCACTAGTCTAATTTCACTAATTCTAATGCTACTAGAGTGATTTTTAAATTTTGGGTTTCAGGTAAACTCCACTAGTCTAATTTCACTAATTTTCAGAAACTGTTTTTCTTTTATTTCAATGGCATATGGCAAGTTTTGTTGAGAAAAAACAAAAATTGCAGCCACTAAGGCAATTTTTAAATTTTTGCTTTAACCCCCACACTTTAAATTTTGATTTTCAAATATATCTCTATTCCTAATGGTCCATTTTCCCTGGATTTCAGAAATTATTTTTCTTATTTTATTTAAATTACATATACCAAGTTTTGTTGCAAAAAAAAAAATATATATTGGTGCCTCTAGAGTGATTTTTAAATTTTGGGTAAGCCTGTAGTTTATTAGTCTGGTTTCGCTGATTTTTGGAAGCTATTTTTCTAATTTTATTTAAATGGCACATACTGGGTCAATGGTCCAATTTCATTGGTTTTTAAACTCGATGAATTGTTTTATGATGGTTTGCAAAGTTTTGTTGAGGAAAAAACAAAAATTGGGTTGCTAGAACTTTAACAGACACAAGCATTATATAAAAATATATACATCACTTTAGGTTAACACCCCCCTCCTAATGATCCAATTTTTTTGGTTTTTGAACTCTATGAATCATTTGTTAATTGATGGTTATATACCAAATTTCATTAAAAAAACAAACTTCTACTACTAGAGCATTAACACACATATTTAATTTCTTTTCATTGTCAGTTTTGGTACATAAAGTAGGATCGATGGAGCTTTGAAGAAAATTTTAAAATATCCAAAAATGGGTACAATCGTAATAGCTACATTCCTTTGGAATTCACTAAAACTAATGAAATGCACATCATGATAGTGGGGGAGTAAGAAAAATAAGTGCCGATGGCTAATAATAAATTTTAGTCTTTAGAGATTATAATTATTTTTAAACATATACAAGATATTCATTCTAAAAGCTACAAAAGGAAAGCTGAAATAAGCCATAGGAGAATGAAATGGAGAAGGAAGTTAATTTTAAAACATTGTGGTTTGAACAAATAAGAAAAAATAATTTATAATAGAGTAATGCAAAAAAATAAATCTTTTTTCAGATTTATTGCCACAAAGAGAAAATTTTAAAAGCTTAAAATGTTATAAAAGAAATAAAAACTTTAATATATAACAGCTTTACCAACTTTGACCTATGAATGGCAACAAATTACCTATGAAATGAAGAATGTGGTCACATTGTAAGAAGCAGAATACAGTTTTTAAGATGAGATAATGGAGAAGAAAAAAGTTTTTGATTAAGAAATGGTGTTTAACCATCCATCGATCCTGGCCGGGTTTGAGCCCACAACCTTGGGTTTAGAAGACAAGTATAGTTACAACTAAACCACCAGGACCGACATGTTACATCGTATCATGAACTCATCATAGATCGCAGAAGGGGTTACCATCCCTTTGCTTGACAGACTGCCTGTGGTACCTCAGTAGTACTAACACGATGAGTTCATGATACGATGTAACATGTCGGTCCTGGTGGTGTAGGGGTGACCATACTTCGGGCATAAAAATTGTAAGTATAGCTTCCTTCAGAAGGGAAGTAAAGCTGTGGGTCCCATGTCGTACATTTACGGCACGATAAAGAACCTCAGGCCTGAAAGAAGAGGTCTCTGAGCAAAATTTGTCGGCCGTTTCACGCCCTGAATAGAATGGGACGTTGATGACCTGTGATGTTAAAGAGCATCCTTAAATAAACAAACCAAAAAAAAAAATGTAACACGGCCCTGAACAAGCTATAAGTTAATGTAGCATTTAGTATTTCCACCAATAATGAGCCATTCCATAAGCTAGTACAAGATTTAACAGGTTTGGCAACACAGCTTATGCCTTTCTGGATCATGAAGGGATTCGCCTGCAGGAAAGACTATCCAAAGGTAGGCTACTATCTGAGAACCACCAGCTTGGATTGGATTGGATTAGATATTAAGAGTTAGAGGAGATTATTTCGATATTTCAGCATTGCTCAAAGACTGGCCATATGTACCTATGCCAGTGGGAGGATCTCCAGGAGGTGAGGTGAGGGAAACAATGGACAGCCAGGATTCACAAACAGTTGACGTTTAGTACAGTCTGTAACATTTTTTACAGATAGATCAGCTGGACGCTGGTGGAATCCCCCATTCAAAGAGTTTGGAAGACTGTATATCAGGATTACCATTCTTAACAACTTACGTAAATAAGTGGTTTTGTTCATGGCATACATAAAATACTGCAGTAGACTCAGTTCAGAATCAGATTTAAATTTAAATTTATTGCAGTTCAGTATGGTGTGATACATGACTTATTATGTCAGTATGAAGCTACAGCTAAGGATAATCATATACAATAAAAATAAATTCTAATAGATATTCATCAGTAAATATGTACAATAATGAAGATATATATGACAGGGTTGCAATATAAAAAACAAATATAGATTGTCTAAATTATAATAATTTGATAAGCATAAAAAGGATAAAACACTTAAAAAGTAACAGGTTAAGTATCATAATATTTCAAACAGTTCATGTTCTTCTAAGGCAAAAATAATAAAAAATAAAATAAAATAGCCTTAGAAGAACACAAGCTGTTCGAAATATTGCGATATTTTATCTGTGACTTTCTAAGTGTTCTATCCTCTTTCTGCTTATCCAGTTATTGTTATTATAGTTATATTGTTCATTGTGTTATTTTATTTTTCATTGATATATATATTTAAGGATAACCTCTAGATTACAAAGAGTACTCATTTATAAGATATGTGCAAATAAATTAAGACCTAAATTACAATAAATGTTTGTCAATGCTATAGTAGGCTTTATCTATTAAATAATGTTCTAAAACTTTCTTGAATTTAATGTGGTTATTACAGAAGTTGATTTCTTTAGGATGTTCATTGCCATTTTATCACCATAAAACTAGGCATCTTTCCATAAAGGCAGAGTCTATGGCTTGGGATGGAGAAGTCATTTTTACTCCTTATGTTGTATTCATGTACATCAAGAGTTTGTTTGCTTAGGCAAGCTATATTGTACTAATTAAGGAATAGCTTTGTAGATTATAGACATGGCAGAGTTAGAATCTTTAACTGTCTGAAAGTATTCCTACAGGAATCGTAATTAAGATGGCATAGACATCTAATAGCTATTATTTATAAGGTAAAGATGTTATTAAAGTTTGTTTTGGAAATGCTACTCCATAGTTTTATGGCGTAAGTGATATGTATCTGAGTAAAGGAAAAATATGCCATTCTAGCCATATTATGTTACAAATTTTCTTAAATATCTAAATATAAATAAGTTTTTATTGCCAACATAAAAGTTTCAGATGGACACTCACACATCAGAGAGCTATGTCACATTATGCAGGCAAGATATTATTCTTTGTCATTATTTTTAAACAAGTTACTAAAGAAAAAGTCAAAACTGTTTTACATAATTTTTAAATGTTTAAAATTATACTTTCTTAAATGAAATGTAAAAATTCTTAACAGATAATACTAGCAATAAAAGCAGAATTTCTTTTTAAAGCTATATAATATTTGACATATTGCATTACCACATTTAAAAATCATCTCAGGAATTAACTATCTTGTCATACATTTTTTAAAAATAGTCATCTCGAATCATTTTGAAATGGGGATTCTTCTGAATTTTAGTCATGACCAAAGAGCACAAAATAAAAACATTTTGATAATCACTATTGTATGGAATCAAAATTGGGGGAAAATGCACTTGGCTTTGTTTCATATTACTGTTAATTAAGTAACTAAGAGAAATGTACTTAAAGATAATTACAGGAATGCATTTCCTATATTCTTTAAAATTAGAAATCAAATTCCAGAACTTTTAGTTATTTGTTCAGAATATCACTGTGCAAAGAGGCTCTAAATGGAAAAATTACATCCATTTTTTGATATTTTAAATTCCTCAGAACTAATTGGTATTTTGGAAAATATTGCTGCAATAATGATGTATTCTTTATGATTAGCACCAGTAAAAAAAGTGAAATAAAGAATTTTCATTTCTTTCCATTCAAGCTCATTCCATTGTTGTTGTCTTAACAGTGTTTAATTACATATTCTTAAAACAGATTAGAGTATTATTGAATGTACTAAAGTGACAAACATTTAATACAAAAGAGGTTCTAACAGGCAAAAGACACAGGGGTCAGTTGTGCAGGAGGCTTAGGAGGAAATAGGAGGAAATAGTTCATAAGTAATTTTAGTTTTATAAAATTAGCAAAATATTATTATTTCAGCATATCAGTTGATATTTACTTCCCTTATTTTTATTTTAATTTTATTTATTGTCACTTTGATTGCATCGATGTTCTTGCAACATCTGCAAATTGTGGACTAAATATTGTGGGTGTAAGTCTATGAAATAAAATGAATTAATGATGCCACATATGAGGTCAGAGTCCTTGGTGTCTTAAAGCTGTCTGGCATTCACCTTCTCAGGGTAAGGAAAAACTCTGAAAAAATCTTACCCAGACAGCTTGACAAGACTGGAATTTGAACTTAGAACCTCTGGATTAATAACTGCAAACACTACTACTGGATCATAAAGGCATTCACTTACTTGTTTAAAATCCATGTTATGTTTCAAGAACAATCATTCTCATCATCAGATATAGACTGGCTGTTACCCTCTGGCAACAGCAGGACTAGTTTGCTCAGACAATCCAGTGGCAGGATCTTGGGGTTCATGACGATGTCTTTGTTTATGAGAATAAAAATGTTTTCTGAGTTGCTGACTCCACTGGGCTCTTGGCTTTTTTGAATAATTTCTGTTCTTTTTTAATGTTGTGATTCTTGGGCAAAAATATGCTGTAATTGCTTATTTTTCAACTTGTTTATATTTTGTACTCCTGAAATGTTATTTAATTCAAATTTCTAAATTCCTCTTCCTTTTTCCTATATACATTATTGTCCTCACAATTAATTTGATAAATTTTGAGCTTCTGTAATTTGACACTGCTTCTTTTTAAGATGATCTGAATAAATTATTAATTTCAAATTTACTATGGGGAACCAACATAATGCATACTCCTCAAAAAGTTTAAAAATATGTTATCTAGTCTTGGTGATGTGTGAATTTTTGTACTGGACATTTTCTATTTTCATCAAACCAAGTGGTTTTGATAACTAATTCTCTTACATTTAGTATTTTTTTTTGTATCAAATTCAATATTGAATGAAACCATTCCAAAGGACTGTATTGATGTTTTGGTATTCCTTTTTCATACTTTTATTTTACCCAGTGGGAAATTTGCCAAACTATATGCAGGGCTTTTTATGGCTGCTTACTGTTGTGGTTTAGGGTTATAACTATTGTTTGAATGTAATTGTCATGACAATTTATTCTCAGAAACAAAGATATCATCATGAACTTTAAGATCTCACCACTGCATTTTCTGAATAAACTTATCCTGCCATCACCAGAGGCTGTCAGTCAGTCAGTCTACAGCTCTTGAAAGAAGTTCTGGACTTTAAACAAGTAAATAGAGTAAATAAAGTTATTATTGCTGACTACTATATCAAATAATGTTATGTTTCACTATCAATAAGCAAAATGTTATAATATGCAGTGTGAATTGTTATTTATTTAATACAGGCATACAGAATTAAAAGTTTAAGCACAGAAATTCATTAGAAAAAAAGCACACAGTCACTGTGATAATAGCAACAATTTTTTTTTATTTTTCTCTAGTAATTTTATTAACGTTAATGGTTATCACTCTTATCTACACATTTATTTTATATTATTTTTATTTTTAACTCAGTTGCTTAAGAAAAGAGATATACGAGATGTTGTATGTCTTATTTAAAGTGAAGCAATAAACACTGCAATAGAAAGAAAATTTTGATTTATTTTATATCCATTTAAACATGCAATACTCTAGCAAGCATCTAGTTGAATTGATTATTTTCCCTGGTGCTTTCAATATTAAAGAATTTTTAAATATTTAAAGCCTTGATCCACTCATGCTTTCACTTACTTTATTATCTTCCACTACAATCAATGGACCATGAATAGGGCAATCACCTTCCCATTCTTTATCACAGTCATCACAAACTGGAATGAGAAAAATTTATTGTATAACTGTGACACAATTCTAAATATTTTCAAAACTGTAATAAAGCAAAAATGGATAAGAAGGAGAATAAGGAGAAATAGCACGAAATGGCCAACTCTCATACAGCAGGAAATCTATTTGAGTTACATTGCTCTGTGAGTTTTCATCATACATTTATGGCACAAAATAGAACCTAAAGCCAGAAAGAAGAGGTCTCTGAGCAAAATTTGTGGGCCATTTCACGCCCTGAATTGAATGGGATGCTGATGACCTAAGATATTAAAGAGAGTCCATAAATAAAACAAATCTACCGGGAGTTTTTATGCTTTGCATAGAAGTTACAGCAGTCTTATGCCCATACATATTGAAGTATAGGACAGTCCATATAAAAAGTAACACATATTATTGTGAAACATTACTTGTCCATGAAGATAAAATCAAGCGTTTATTGGCAAAATAAAAATTTCAGATCAATTTCTTCACTACTAAAACTACTGAAAATCCAATAACAAAAATTAAGTCTGCTGTTGGCACATTCATGCCACTGTAATTTCTGTACTACCAAGATTCTCTATGGTTTTAATTTAAGAAGTTTTGTAGCTGTTCTTGTTGAACTCTTATATTCCTGTCTCTTGTGACAAACACTTGAAGTCTCTGTAGTGTGTGTTAATCTTGCACTTTTTTCATGTGACTTTTCTTTTGTAAGAACAAACCTCTATTATTATCTTTTCATCATGGAAAGAAACCATGATATACATTTGCTCAGCATGTGTTTTTATGATGCTGTTGCTAGATCATTTTTCTTTTTGTTCTGCTATAAGATAAAGGTAGACTATTGCATTCCTTAAAGGTCAAATATCTCCTAGTAAGGGAAGCTCATTTTTTCCTAACGTGGTGAGCTATTCCATGCTAGTTGTTTGTTTGTTGTTTAAGACACTCTGTCTGATTTGTTATTTGACTGTACCATTTCTGATTGTACTGTTTATTCACTGCATTAGTTGCTTTTTGAGAATTTTCCATTTTTCTCTTCCTCTTGCTATTCTTGACAAATATGAACCTGCATGTTCCTTAAAGAGATCTGTCCATCTTCTTCTGGCTTGTGTCCTTTTTGCTATCTCGGGGTCCCATATGGAGACATTGCAGACCATATTGTCTTGCATTCTTGCAACATGGCTGCCCCAAAGCCATTTGATTCTGTTTGATAGTTGTGCAATGTCTTTTGTCGTGATAACTGGTTTATTAATACTGTAGGTATTTTGCCCTTCAAAGTTATTCCCTGGATCTTGAGTTGTATTTTTCTTTGGCATATTTGAATTTTGTTCTTTCATCTTTTTGTTAGTGACTATGTCTTGAACCCATAGTAATACAGGATATATACAGGTTTCAAGCATCTGGAATCTGATTTTCTTAGTTAATGTTTGGTCTAACAATATAAACTTAAGGGCCCAAAATGCTCTCCAGATTAATGAGAGCCTTCTTTGCATTTCTTTTTCTATTTAATCTTGGAAGGAAATCTGTTGTCCTAGGTATGTATTTTGCTCACATATGTGAGGACTGTTCCATCTATTTTTATTGGGGTTTCAGGTCCATTTGTAATTAACTGTGTCTTCAGTTTTTTTAGTGAGAGCTCTGCATTTTTGCTATGCTTGCATAACTGTCCCAGCATAGTTTGTAGTGCTCCTGGTGTTTTGATGAATAAGGCCACATCGTTGACAAATCTTAGATTTGTTAGTTGACTGTGGTTTATGTTGATTCCAAAATTATTATGTCAGTTCATTTTCCTGAACATATGCTCCATTACACAGGTGAAGATTTTGGGACAAACTGGATATCCTTGTGAACTCCTCTTTTTAGTTTGAATAATTGTCCTTCTTCTGTTTTTACCTTTGAGAAACTTTGACTGTAGATTTTGTGTAGACATGAAAGTACTTTGCCCCCATTCCTTGAGCTCCAAGAGCATGTAATATGCTTGTATGTTTAACTAAGTTGAAGGCCTTGCTATAGTTAATAAAGGCAAGATATAGTGTTAGATAGAATTTCTCTGTTTTCTCTATCAGCTGGTTTATAGTTTGGAGATGGTGCTGAATCTTGTATGGAAACCCACTTGTTCCCATGGTTGATTTTCATCTAGGATCTAGATTATTCTTCTAGTTAAGATTTTTCTAACAGTTTGTGTATATTTGACATTAGGTTTATAGGTCTGTAATTGCTTATGTCATTTTTGATGCTTTTTGTGTAGAAGAACAATGTGGGGTTTTCCATTGTTTAGGTATGTTTTCTGTTTATAGAATTGCTTTGAAGATTGTGGTGATTTTGGGTGTTAGCTGGTCCTCATATTCCATCTTTGTCTGGGGCCATCCTGTTCTTCAGCTCGTTAATAGCAGTGTGTACTTGGCTATGCAGGATAGGTGGAGGTTGTGTTTTTGGGTTATTTGGTATCTGATTCCTGAACAGAGAGGGGAATGGAGCTTGCATATAGGTGTTTGTGGTAGTCTGTAACCGAACTGATTATGTCTTTTCTCAATGTTATGTTTTTCCCCTCTGGATTCTTTTTTCCAAATATTCATTTCTTTCCTTTGTTTAGATTGCCCTTTGCTATCTTTATTGATTTTAATGGTTCCATGATTAGTTTCATTTGTTTTGTGTGGTAGTTGCTAATATCTTTCCCAATTTCTCTTTTAGTCCATTTATGCAATTCTGCATACTCCAATCTGATATGTTCCGATGTGTTTCTCGTTAGTTGAAATTGTGCCCTATGTTCAATCAACTGTGTAGTGTATTTGCCCAGTTTCTCCCTATTTTTCATACTGGTGGTCAACTTGAGTGCTTAGCTGCTTGCTAGTTTTATGCAATTCTCTAGGGTATCATACGTTCTTGGGTTCCTTTGTCCGTGTTAAAACTGGCCTGTGTTAGCTATTTTTGCAGCTTGTGTTGGAGTTCTACCTTGTCTATGTTTTCTATACATATTTTATGCATTTGTGCATTTATTCTTCTACTTTTTTTTTCATCTATATTTTTGTCATTACCATCCTGTGGTCCTTGTTTACCACTTGAATTTTTGTCACATTTCCAATTTTTTCGCATAACAGTGATTTATGCCACTCAATAAAAACTAAGTCCATTTCAGGCCTGCTATAATGTTTTAATGTACATACCATATAAATGAATGTGACCTTAAAAATGAAGTTCCAGGAATAAGAACAGAGGTGAATAGAATTCAAAATAGAATAGAAAAAATGGATGAGGAAAGGAGAAGATTCAATAGAAGTGGAAGAAAAAAGAGGAATATGGGTAATAGAAGTGTCTAAGATTCTTATACAAAAACTAGAAATGCACCTGCAGGGATGGGAGATTGTGGAGGCTTTTAGAGTGATATCATTGAGTCAAACTCAGTGGATTGAGTGGCATGGTGGTATTTTATAATTTAGTTATTTTTATGCTGAGAGCACACCTGACTGATTTTGTCTTTCATGAGCGATGACTACTTATTAGATTGCCTAACAAAAGTTTGTCAAGTAGAATAGAAAAATATTTCCCTCTCTTAACATCATCCATAATTTTGTTTTCAGTTATTGCAGCACAACAGCTTATCAAATCATGTTGTATTGTTTTACTTGTTAGAGTAGAATTTTTAGGCACCTTTGCAAGATGGTCTCTAAGATTTTCATCTGCTGAGTCAATTTGAAATTTAAGAAGCTCCTTAATATTTCACATATTTTCACCTTCAAATCCATGCTCTAAATCAAAGAGGCCTCATCCTTGTGCCCTCGAAATGGAAAGTTCTGGCAATCTCACAAAATAATGGTCTTGAATGGAGACCAATTTCATACAATTTTCGTTTACTCCTTTTTCATTTCATTGTTCAATTGAATTTCAACATTCTGCTTTTCCTCTTCCTACACTCTCCTAATTCTCACTTTTAATGAGGGCTGTTTTATGATAACTGTTCTCTGAATATTTCCTGAATTTTTGAAGTGCCTTCTTAAATTTATTTAGAGGCTTAAAAACTAGAGATTATAACTGAACCCTAAGACCCTCCTCCTTAGGACCAAATAGAAAACACACCCGACAGTAAGCACTTTCATCCTTTTTATTATAAGAAAGTCAAGAAAAACTATCTAATCAGGAATTCTGGAAATGCCTGCAATGGCTGACTTCTAAAGTTACTGAATAGTCGTAACTTTTTGGTAGAACCCACGGACTAGTCAGGGCTCTATAATTAGTACCATCATTGCAAAAATCTTGGTTCACAAAATGTACTGTGCCAAGTTCATCACAATCATTAGATACAGTTCTTCTTCCTAATGATGTTTTTGGTTCATAATTATTTGCACTACTGCTACTGACATTCAAGTTTGCAACACAATCACTATTCAATATTATTTTTTCATATGTCTGATCCTTACCTTCAGCTTCAGCACTTGACCTTTTCATGAACTGTAATAAATTAGTCTGAATTTTGCATTTTCACATTCTACAATAGCAATGGACCACCAAGGATTGAATTTCAAACTGTACACTTTACTCCATTTAGCGCTGCTGAGAGAAGTTCTTGTAATTGGAATATGTTTTTGAATGAACAATTAACAGATCACAGTTTTAGCCTTGAGGTTCAAATTAATGAAACGGTCTGTTTCAAATGGATATTTAAATAACACAAGTTGACAGGTATGTTTTTTTTTGCCACTTTTCCATTATTGAAAATAGAGCTCTGCAGTATGCAAACCATTTCTTTCAGGCCTATATTTAATTCAATTATTAAAATCATCTGAATGAACTAAATGAACATAGTTATAATATATGTAAATTCTATGTTATCTGTCATCTAACACACTCTTATGCTTCACTTACTTTTAAACACAGTGGGACTGGTTTCAAAGAGACATCCTCTCCATCTTCAACCAACTTGATGACTCAGGATGTCTCTTCAAAATTGGTCTCATAAGTAAGTGAAGTATAAAAGTATGTTAGTTGACAGATTAGATAGAATTTACATTTCACAAGCTTCACTGTGTGAGCTCCAACAGAATTTTTTTAAAAATTTCTTATTTTTATAAAGTTCTTAAATGAATAGTTATTATATAATTATATTCATATATATTTCATTGTATTATAATATATAAAACATAGCATATTAAGATATATATATATATATAATAAAATAACATTGTTGCCTCTCACGGAGTAAACCCAAGTTCGATTCCTGGTGAAATCAATTTTATGGCAAAAACATTTTATTTTAATAGCTTCAACTTGATCTGACAATAGAAAATTTACTTTATTGCCCCTGGTTATAATGCAATCTAATGCAATAATGGAAAAACGTATAAAAAAATTTAAAAAATAAATGTGTATTAAAAAATCAACATAATTGCTACTCGACAATGGAAAATAACAAGAGCAAGAAGTATGCAAGCGTGGGACCACTAAACTTTAATTATCATATGATCTGACAGGGGGATGGTACCCCTAACCCCCCTTCTCTGAATCCATGCCTGGTGGAAAAGGTTAAATAATTTAATGCCATTTGTGTGATGCTTTTGAAGCCATACCTTTTTATCTCTTGATTCCTGTACACTGTTGTACAATTTATTATGTAATTGGTCACAAGTTTTGCAAGTGTCATAACATGGTTGTTTGGAAAAATAGAGGTTTTCTGTTTACAATTTTTGAGTAATATTTATATGAGTATTAACAATAATGTCAAGTTTGAAAGTTACAAAAAAAATCTCTGAGATCTGCACTAGCATTCCTTCTCTGATTTGGCTTATGATAAATGATTTTCTGCTTTTAATTATTATACATAAGCTTTTTTATTTTTTTCTCTTCAAAAATGAATCCTTCATTTTTCTTCTTCAAATACAGAGCACATGAAGTGCATAGTTTTCAAGCATGAATAATGTTTGCTTCTCCATATAAAATGTTGAATGTTACAGTGATTTGTCACCTGATATCCTTGGTTGTTGGTTTTTCATTAATGTATTGGTACAACTTCCATTAAATCCACTTAGTATGACTTTAGAGTTACCTGTGCTATGGAGCTCTTTTAGCAATTTTTACTTCATCTATATTGCTTATTGCTAATAACTTCTTTTGCACATCCAATAACACTCAATAAAATTAGTAAATTCCTTTTGGTGCCAGCATTTCTGACATAGATCTTAGCATATGAATGATAAAATAAAAATAAGTAAATTTAGATGGCAACCAATTTAAAAAAGAAAAGACCGTGATAATCATTTAAAGAAAAATTTCATGTGAGGTAACAACATCTTATGCACCATTAAGCAAATTATAAAGCTATTTTGACAGTTATACTATTGCCACAAGTCTCATTGGTTATATCTAGAAGGTAGTTTGACCTATAATTTTAATTAGTGCAATTTATATAAATGTAAATAAATTTTAATTTATTTTAATTAAATAAACTTTGCAACAGCAGCTCATAAATTGTTGCCATTATCTACTTCCATGGATTAGGAAACATCATTATGAACTTAACTGTATGGTTATTACATTAGTTAATCACAGGTAAGAAAGAAAGGGTAAAACTATTGCACACAGCATTCTTGTGAGTAATAAAAGATTGTCATAATTAAGAATTTTCCATCTATTTACATGTTAATTTTTGTTTTTATTTCAACTTTATAAGCTACTAAAGCGGGAATGATATATTAGCAGCTAAATACTAAAAATAAGAAATATCTTACATACAAATGTAGTCATCATCGTTTGGTACATCTCCTTCTGCATAATTCTTGTGAGGAACTGATCTTTGTGGATATCTTCTATTTTCTTTGTTCTCTAATCCAGCACCTGAGGTAAAGGGAAGGAAGAATTAATGGTGGTTCTCAACTGCATGACTCTAAAAATTAATTTCTCTCAATTCTCTTTAAAAGGCTCTTCATACAAAATAATTTGAATAAGATAAAAGGCACTGCACATTGTGTCCTTCCTTTCCTGAGACTACATAATATCACAGTACTCTTTTATCACTATTTAGATTGTAAGTGCACATAGTAGATTTCATCTCATTAAAAATTATAAGATCCATACTGCAATGATTGTGATAAACAAAAACTTTATTACTTTCATTATTCCTCTTAAGGGATTTGTTAAGCTTTCATTTACTGCTGTCAGCAGAAGAAGGAGCAGGAGCAGGAGGAGCAGAAGAAGAAGAAGAAGAAAAAGAAGAAGAAGAAGAAACTCAGCTGGCTAGGACATTATCAACCAGATGCAGAGCCCAGTAGACATGGGTTTGAATCTTGCTTGGTTCAAGTAGCTCAGATTGGTTTTTATTTCTTTCTTTTCTTTACCCTATAAAGAAAAATCCACATAACCTAGATGCTAATGGATTTATTTGTTTCATCTTTAATGACTTGTTCATCTTAAAGATAGTTGGTGTGTTACATAAACATCTGCAAAAAAATTAGTAAAATGTTATAAAAATAAAATTATTTTACATTTATATTTTTAATTTGGAGCAAATTACTTAATTAACTACACAGTTTAATTCATTGCCAGTAAAAAAAGTGCAGTATAGAAATGCAGCAACACTAAATTAACTCTATACTGATAACAATGAGTAGGAAGAATAACAATATAGTAACAGTGAATAAGAAGAGTAGCGTATACCATTTTCATCTTCTTTATCTAGTTCTTCAATTTCCTTTTCTAGTTTCTTTATGATCTGCAATAACATCTTGTATACAGTTGGTTTCCTGTAATGTAACCATAGCATTCAATAAAAGAAATGCTTTGCTCATGAAGAGTAATAAAGTAATTAATTACATTACATTACATCTCTCAATACATTGTAGGCAGTTATAAGAACATAATTAAAAACCTCTTCAGGATATATAAAGAGTATACAAACTTAAGTACTGCTATGCAAAAGTTTTAACCAAATTAACTATGCTTATTATCATTAAATTGCAATATATTTTAAAAGAAAAACCATTTTAAAAAATCTTGCATTTTGTTTTATCTTTTCATTATATTGCTGTAAAAATACTCATCTTCAAATGTTATTTTTCTCCCTAAATCTGGTAACAAAATAATGCAGAGCATATTAACTGTTTTCAATGATCTAGTTTTTACTTTTAATTGATAGCTTATTACATTGTATGTGCTACTGAGAAAAGTTTTCTGTAGCACTAGTGTTGTATAAGAAATGTTTTGCTAATAGTTATAAAATTTATATTATTGGTGTGCTAGCTGTTATTCCTTCTCTTTCACTAAATTTCAGATAGCCACAATATGAGGTTTTTAATTATACAGAATGGCTATAAAGTCTGGAACCATAGATACATGATGAATAATGAATTTTCCTAATATAGAATATGTTCCAAAAGTTTGCCACCATTCTCATCACAGTTCCTCAAATATTTTATTATGTTTCTTTGAATTATCTTCAATATGCAAGAATCCAGAGCAGCCATTGTTGTGTTATTTCTTTCCTGGAGATAATTTAGAACTCTAATTTTTACAGCATATATCAAAAATCCCATATGGCAAAGTCCAAGCAGTTAAGGTCAGGTGACTGTGCAGCTCATTCTCTGGACTCCTCCCAATCTGCATCTGCATCTGGGAAATGTGTCAAGTGGCATGTGAAAGCTACACTCTGGCTAGCCACTAATTATATTCAGTTCTGGTACCATTTTATCACCCAACATACTATGATACTTTTCTTTGGAGACTGATGACTTAAAAAAATGGAGCAATAATCTCTTTTTGTTCAATAATCACACCAAACCATCAATTTTGCAAAGCCTTTTGGTGTCAATGACCAGTATCTTAAACCAGAAACAAATATTTGCCTCATTGATGAAAATCACTCTCTCCAAGAAAAACATATTTGCCATAATTTGGTGCACAAACCATTTACACATCTGAACCCTGTGAATAAGATGAATGAATGGTCATCCTCCATTAGAAGATGCAGAAGCTGGATGGAAATGCTCAACTTTTAAAATTTTTTGCACTAAGCTCTGATGAATATTGGTTTCCATGTGCCTTTTATGAAACTAGTATGAAACTTGGCCTACAATTCTCATCTCTTCATCTAACAAGGTCTGCCAGAATTGTTTATCCTGATCCGTTCCTGTTTCACAAAATTTACCAACTGCACTATGGGTTAGTGGACTCTCCAGATGCCTCTTATTCATCTGCCACATCCCTCTCAAGAAGAATTATTTCCTCTCGGTCGTCTTCCATCAGTACTGTAATTCTTTATCTGTAATCTTTAAAGAAATTAAGATATTTTTCAATAACATCAGAAAACCTGAACAATTTATATAGCAATTGCACACAACAAGAGATATAAGGAAAGACCTTTTTCAAAGAGCTGACAAACGGTGCATGGCCTTCTTAATGGTTATTTTTTTAAAGAAAACAAACAATTCATATTGCTGTTATTTAATGTTCTGCTGTGGTTCCAGACTAAACAGCTACCCTAAATATCTGTGCACAAGGCAGCTCTGAAACTAAAGAATGTATTAGATGTGATAGAAACACTGCTGAAATGCATGTAGGACATTCCTTAGGTATAATATAATTACTATCTTTCTGAATGAATTGAATTATGCTAAACACATATGTTAAATAAATGTACAGTGATAAACTCATTTAAGTGGAAAGTGCATTGTCCAAATATAGCTTTTCTTGACAGTTCAACCTTGGAATATAAAATAAAAACAAATTATCCTCTTATGCATTTCTACTGAGGCAATTAGAACACACATTTCCCTGATTTTATCCCTCAAATATCCCAGGTTGTTGAAACAAAGTTACCATCCCCATAAAAGTTCATTTATTCAAAAAGCTAATATCTGATACTGTTCTTAACTATCTATAAGTTTTAAATTTAAAACCAGTTCATTTCATCTGATTCCACAGTGAGTTGCAGCAAAGAAGCATAATTTTGTACTACAAAGGGGCTCACTGTGGTATAGTACAGAGCAGAACTGAATAGAAAACTAGTTTTCCAATGCAGTATCAGAACAAACAACCTACAAAATAAAGATAAAAGAAATATACTACTTAATATCGTCTTCTGTGAATCCCAAAAAGTTCTCTTTCATTTCTTCCGCAAGTGAAGCTGGCACTGAAGTGAGCTTCTCGTTAACATCTATGACCTGTATAATAAGATAAACTTTATTTAATCTTAGATAATCTTAAGATATTAGTGCAGATTAATGTATAATTGTTCTTAAAATTACTCCTAAGTTCCCAATTTTCTAAAAAGAAATGTGTGTACTTCTCATTAGTGCCTAGTGCCTAGTGCCTTCTCATTACAACCAGATATTTTTATGAGATTTTCTATAATCAAATAATGTCTCCTATCAGAGTATAATTTTCAGTTATGACGACTATCTCTAATTCATTCATGGAGGTTATCACAGATATCTTACAGAGAGATTTATTTCCATTGCAAAAGAAGTGTCTCTCTGAAAAGCTCTGTAAAAACATTCTCCTACATTCTGGTTGGTCTGTTGGTTGCTAGTAGTCATTTGGGATGCTGATATTTATCATTTTTCCCTATCTTCTCAATAAACAGCTTCCAAACTATTTTTCATTTGTTTGTAGCTATCAAGTTGGGTGCATCTCAGTAGATGTTCTTTGTTTACAATCTTATTTACTTACTAACACAATGGACAGTAGTTGTCCTTGATTAATTTCATTCTGAAAAGATGTTCTGATAGGCAATCATGCCCAGCAATTAAGTGGAATTGGGCAACTCCAATTTTTCTTTGTTTCAATAAAAGATGTTTGAAAGTCTTTAGATCTTAATACGGTTTTTGTTTAAGTTTTTGTTGGATATTTTGTTGTTCTTATTCAGTTATTACAAGTTTAAATTTAGAAGGAAGTTCTAGTTCAAAAGATGGTTTTAATTTTATGGTGGCTCCTTTATTTTGCCAACAGTATGTGCAAATTCATTCCCCTTTAATTCCATGTTTCAGGATCCATTGTAAAACTATTTCTGTATTTCTGATCTGGGTTGTATGATATAGTTTTCTTATTTCATTTATAGTATATGTTGGTGAGTAACTATAATTCATTATCCTTATAGTGCTGCTTTAGAGTCACTTAAGATAACAATTCTTTTGTTTATGTTATATCCATATAGTAGATATTCTAAAGCTACTTTAATGGCCATTATTTCACACCAAAATTGTTAGCACGCTGTCCCAAAGGTGTATATTGAGTGAAAGGTGTACATTGAGTGAATTCTTTACAGTATATTCCAAAACCTGCTTTTCCATTTTTAAGTTATCCATCTGTATATACTCTACACTAAGTATCGTCGAATAATTATTGTTTAGTGTACTAATGCTGTCAATCTTAATATTTCTTGGAGACCACTGTATCCATATTTAGTTTCACGCTGATATCTACATATTGATAGGGGCCAATTGGTATAATGGCAGATTTAGTACTTATTTTTAAAATTATTCTAAATCTTCTTTCTATTTTTAATTTTTGAAAGTCTGTTTTGTTTTTAATCGTTGTGTGCTTTCAGGAATATGAAATCATTTATTCCTGTGTAGATTAAATTTTAATTTCTGGCCCAATATTGCGGCAGTTGTAAGTTATGCTCTGCAGTGTAGCAATAGTTATTGTTTTGATGACTCCTATTATTCTTAATGACATAGATTGTGTTGTACCCCATTTAGTTTTAAGTTAGTTGTTTATTGTGGATATTATCTCACCTCTATAGAAAAATTGAGTTTTATGTAGCTTTTGTAAGTGTCATTAAGGAGACCTATGGATCCTCCCCATTTGACACCTGCTAGTCTTCTTAATATGTTCTCATACATTCTTCATTCATAAGTAAACCCCTTTACCCAGAGACAGTTTCTATTCTTTGCACTGAATTTTTCATCATTTTTCTAAACATTAATAGAAATCAACTCGTTCTTTAAATCATGTGATCACTTCCAGAAAACCATAGTGAGCTATAATGAATATTAAATAAAACTATTCCATTTGATGATTTACTTCTGCAAGAGTTTTATCATTCTTTAAACTTTGGAAATTGAAGACATTGTAAATTCCCAAAACAATCCATAAGACTGTTAAGAACAGTGAAGCAATTAATTTATTATTAATTAGACAGTGAGTCGATTCAATACTCTTATGCTCCACTTACCAATGAATTATACAAAACATGTTTCACAGGCCTTGGCCTGCATCATCAGCTATGTGTCGATACTAGAGCATAAGAGTATTAAATTGACTCATTGTCTAATTAAGAATAAAATATAACTTAGTACTCAAAATACAAAGGGTTGATTTGGTTTATTTACGGATGTCCTTTAACATCTCAGGTCATCAGCGCCCCATTCAAATCAGGGCTGAAATGGCTGACAAATTTTGCTCAGAGGCCTCTTCTTCCAGGCTTCAGGTTCTTTAATGTGCCATAAATGTGTGACATGGGACCCATGGCTTTACTTCCCATCCAAAAGAAGCCTACTTAGGATTTTTACACCAGAAAATATCTATCAGTCCTGGTAGGGATCAAACCTGTGATCTTGGATTTAGAAGGCAAGTATGATTACCACTAAACCACCAGGACTGACAATACAAACAGGTTTGTAAGGTATAGATTTACTGCAAGTGCAATATCAAAGTGCATTGAAAGTATAATAAATTGTAATTATTCTGGAAATTATACTGCTGGTGTGCTACTGGATCTCACAAAGACTTTTGATTGTGTAAATGTGTCTTATGTTTAAATTATCTATGGTGTGCAGTGGTTACCATATTTGCCTTCTAAACCCAAGATTGTGGGTTTGATCCCCGGCCAGGACCGATGGATTTTTTCAGAAGTAAAAATTTTAAGTATGGCTTCCTTCAGAAGAAAAGTAAAGCCATGGGTCCCATGTCATACATTTATGGCATGATAAAGAACTCCAAGCCTGAAAAAAGAGCAAAATTTGTCGGCTTTTTCATGCCCTGATTTGAATGGGATGCTGATGACCTAAGATGTTAAAGAGCATCCATAAATAAACAAAATTAAAAAAAAATGTTAGGTATTAAGGGATTAGAGTATGAATTGATAAAGTCATATATGACATACAAATAATAGTGAATATCCCAAATACACAGAATAATTTATGGAATACTACAAGAATCCATTCTTGGACCATTATTATTTATATATACATGCATGACAGAATACCAACTGCTAACATAATTTGCTGATTATACTATAATTACCATTAAAAACTCTAAGTTTTATGATGTGGAATGCAAATGCAGTTTTAAACTGTGTTGTTTAATATTTCAAAGCATTAAATTGAAAAGAATCCTGCTAAGTGTGAGGTAATAAGCTTTGACTATAAAAACCCTTGTGCACAACTCTAGTTAAATATAGGAAACATAGTAATAAAAATACTAATTAAGATAATTATTAGGGTTATATAATGAATTTACTTACTATACCCACGGTGATAAACTAGTAACAAATCAGAATTTATTTACTCTAAGATATTTGGAATAGTGTGTTCCTCCAAATTTAATCAAAATACAACATACATACCCTACATTAATGTGTCAAATTATTAACACTAACTCCACTTACTTTTTTAAAACTTTGGACTACTTTCGGGAGAGGTTCCTCCCATCATCGGCTGCTGTTGACTGAATGCCGTTGTTCAAAACGGGGGATGGATGTCCGTTTGCGTATCTTGTGATTCTAGTAAAAACTTGCTGAGTTCATCCAGTGGCAGAAAATCAAAATTGATTAAGTTCTTCTCATTTTTTAAAATGAAAATTCTCTCCCATGTGGATAGTTCTATTGGATTGTGAAGTTGTTTCAGTAATTTAATTTCTGGTTTTATTTCATGATTTTTGTTCCAAAAATGAGCTGCTATTGCTGATTTGTCTATCTGTTTCAATCAATGTTCCTAAAGTGTTCTTTTCTCCCAATTTCTAAATTCCTTTTCATTTTCCCAATGTAGCTCTGCTCACAATCTGCACATTTAATCTCATATATTCCTGATTTTTGCTCTGTAGGGATGGTATCTTTCATTGTGCAATGCACTAAATTTTTTTACATTATATTTGTTCTTTGGGGCTAACATAATTCCATGTTCTTTGAATATCTTCTTAAATTTGTTGTGGTATGTTGGGTGGTATGTGAAACTTTTGAATTTATATCTTTCTTCTGTGTTCTTAAGTGTGGAAACTTCCTTAATCGATTTTTGTCTTTTAGCTTTATTGATGATTTTTGTTACTGAGTCTGTGTTGAAACCGTTGGTTATAACTGTCTTCATTATGTGTTGGTGTTCCATTTTGTACTTGGTTTCAATCAATGGGATGTTGATTAGTCTGTGTGCTAAACTGTGAAACACTGCATATTTATGTGGGATGGGGTTATAACTATCATTTTTTATGTAATTTTCTGTGTGTGTTTGTTTCCTATGAATTCCAAAGTTAAGGCTGTTTGCATTCCTTATTGTTTTTAAATCTAGGAATGGGAAACATCCATTTCTCTCTTCTTCTATGGTAAACTGTATAGATTTGTGTTGTAAGTTAAGGAATTTCAATGCACTTATAGAATGTTTTTTTGGTATTATTATAGTGTTAACAATTTGACACATTAATGTAGGATATATTACCACTCCATTGTCTACAGCTTCGTAAGTACATTTTTTACTTAATTATACAACATACATATTTAATATTATCAGGAAGTATATTGTATAATTTTATGCCAATACAATATCACCTTATCCAATAGATGCCTGTAACTTCCATAGATAGTATAATAATTTGAAAATTGAATTGAATGTATTTAAATGTGTTTAATTTACAAGTTAATTCTAATAAAAGCAAGCTGATATTATTTGATTTTTGTATAAATAGTTAACACAACAATTAGGGAGGATATTGGCAGCCTTTTTAAATTTTTTTAATTTAAATACCTCTTTAATATCCTCTTAAATATTTAGCAGTTTTTAATATTAGATACCATATAAACTTTTTCTTACCCATTTTTCATTAAATTTAATTGAAACATTCATAAAATCTAATAATAACAATATTGCTTAATGTTAACACTTATCAATTTATTTATAATATAGTCACAACTACAGTTCTGCATTATAATTATTATACCCAATTCACCTTTGCAACTCTGTCCATTGCCTTGATTAGATCTGTTGCTCAGCATTGACCAGTTGCCTTTCATCTGGAAGTCTCCATGCTTCCATTAGAAGAAACTTTTAAACTTGTCTGAACTACCAACTTATTTACACTTTTTATCATCTTGAATGCTATCAAAAGGAAGCATCTACAAGCCAAGAATTATTTAAAGAATACACACCTCCTCTCAATGTGGGAGGGAAAAAAATGCCTGCAATATCACACATTTGCTAATCCTACAAAGATTTAAGATCTGTTTTTTTTTGGGGGGGGGGGTTATTAATGTAGTTGTGAGTATGAAATGTTTTTCTCTCTCAGCGCTGTGTGAGAGAAAATTGAGGAAGATTGCATAAAAAACATTACTAGATATTTTATTTGAACAGAAAATATAAGAAAAAAGACTGAATCTGAAAACTCTATGACAACACCTTTTGTAGTTAGTATTTTCATCAATATTGCTCATCTCGTCCTTTTTGTGACAATGAAAGCCAGGTTAGAAAACTTACTGAAGTTTTACAGTACATACATTTAAACCAATTTTAATCTAAGCACTGGCAAGATTCACTTTGTGATAAATGTGCTCCCTTTAATGTTTAAGCTACCTTATATGTCATTTAAAAATCATTTTTCATTTAGTTAGGTATTAATTTCCATGAAGTACCCCATAGGCATAAACTACAGCTGTATGAGGAGATGCCTATATTGGCATAAAATTATGCAATAAACTTCCTGATAATATTAAAAATAGTAAAAGATACAAGAAATTCAAGAAATGTTTGTTTAATTTTTTATAGATAAGGCTCAGTATGACTGTAAAGAATATGTAAATTTAGCTTAATTTGTATCACACCATTTAGGTGTGTATAGGTATGTGTATATGTGTGATTGATTGGGTAGTCTAATAATTTCTCAATTAAAACATTATTATACCTATTTAGATATAACATGATTTAAAAATTAAATGAAATAAAAAGTATATAAGAGAAGCAGATATAGTTGTGTAATGTGTCCCTGAATGTTAAAATTCTTGGAGCAAAATCTTTCTGAATTGGAAATAATTTGTGTATACTTATAATCAAACTTATATTTTAAGCATAACAATGAACAAATGCCTAAGTTTTTGTGAACTTATTCTCCAAAATGGGAGGTGTTGCATCAAGAAAACACCATTGAATGAGAAGTGCTACTGGGGAAAATTCGGAAGTCGCTGTATTAGCAGCAGTTGCCACTAATCCTTACATAAGTTACCGTCAATGGGAACATAATTTGGGAATCTCTCAAAGGAGTCTTCTTCTTCTTTTCTTCTTTGAGTGCTTCAGCATCACAAATAGCTTTCATATCACATTAGCCTACACCAAGCTCTTCATGGGGATGATTTTCAGAAGTGTGTTGAATTTTTTTAATGGGCTCTGCTACAAATTCAAAACTGTAACTTTTCCAACATTTTATTTTCTGATGACCAATCATGCTCAAGTGAACTGCCATAACATGCATTATTGGATAGTGGAAAATCCAAGATGGTTACAGGAAGTAGAGCATCAGCGGCAATGGAGTGTGAACGTTTGGTGTGGTATTTTGGGATTCCATATAACTGCATTGAAAATAAACTTAATGGGCAGAAATACAGAAAAATTTTAGACCAAGTGTTGCTTGAAGACATACCCCTTGTGAAATGGGATGCAATATGGTATCAGCATGATGGTTGGCCATTACATTATTCAGCTGTAGCTCGAGGAATATTAAACAGTGAATATTCTGGTCAATGAATAGGACGCAGAGGGCCTGTCCATTGGCCTGCTCATTCCCCTGATCTCACTTCTCCAGACTTTTTCTTATGGGGATACATTAAAGATATGGTTTATGAAGAAGTACTAACTATATGTGATAAACTACGTCAACAAATTAGGAATATCTGTGCAATAATTCGCGAAGAAACATTGAGACGTGTACATCAAAGCACGCTTTCAGAAATGCATCAAAGTTAATCGTCATACTTTCCAGCATTTACTGCATTTAAATTGTAATGTGAGCATGACATTGTTTCAATTATGGTTACAAATGTACATACTATACTATACATAAATTGATGCCAGTAAAGTGAAAGTGAGCGAAAAACATTTGCTGTCTTATTTGTCCAATATCTCACCATCCTTCACCCCTATCTGATAAATGTACTAGAACTTTTATGCTGAAAATTGAATGCTCTTTCCATTTCTGGGGAAAAAATAGGCGATTCCTTTTGAAAAAACCAATCTGACCTTGAAAAAACATGAGAACAGCATTTCAAGGATGAGTTAAGATCCCCTAAGAGAACTTCAAATTTTTTCTGAAGTATTTTTTTATTTTCCTCTTTGTTTCGAGTAAAATGGCAGAGACACTATAAGTGCCTCGTCCTGTTTATATGTGTGTGTTTGTGTATATATATATATATATAGTGCAAGACCATTGTGTATGATACCTCTTTCACTTAGTTTTAGTTTATTTTAATAGATGCCATCATTATTAAGAAAATTTCAAATGACATGTGGTTTAAAAATAGTGGAACAAATTTCCATGACGAACATGAAATATGCATTCTACATTTTCCTTACTAAGATAACAATCATTTACAACTAATCTTATTTTACAATATGAAGGATCTCTTAAAAATGAAGAAGCAGGCTTTGGAATATATTGTTAAAAGTTCTCTGAATATATATCTTTGGGACAGCCTGCTAAAACTTATGCTGGCAAAATAATGGCCATTAGAGCAACATTAGAATATCTACTATACAGATCTAACATAAATAAAAGAAGTGTTATCTTAAGTGACTCTAAAGCAGCGCTAAAAAGTATAATTACAGTTGAATTACAGTTACCCACCAACATATGCTATAAATGAAGTAGGAAAACTATATCATACAATCCAGATCAGAAATACAGAAATAGTTTTATAATGGATCCTGAGCCATGTGGAATTGAAGGGGAAAGATTGTGGATACTTTAGCAAAAAAAGGAATCACCATAAAATTAAAACCACCTTTTGAACTAGAACTTCCTTCTAAATTGAAACTCATAAAAAGATTAATAACTGAACAAGAACAACAAAATATCAAACAGAAATTTAAAGGAAAACCATATGAAGATCTATGTTTGAATTTCACTACATTAACATATTACAGTACACGATTTTTTTTTTTTTTTTTTTAAGGAAGCCAAATGACACATAAACAGCAAAATTAGTACTACAAAATTTTGTTCCATTTAGAGTATGGAATCAGTCTTTAATTAAGACACTGAGTTCCCTACCTCTATATATAAGTGTTTGGCCTTACTTACTTTTAAAGGTAAGAGAAAAAAAACAATCATGTCCATTTTTGACATAGTTTTGTTTAATTCAACACCCTTTTTGCATCTTTGAATTAGATTACTGTTCTCTTGAAAAATAGTTTGAATTTTTGCCTACAAAATGTTCTAAAATGACTTCTTTCACCTTACTATCATCATTAAATTTTTCCTTATAGGCATTTGTTCAATTTTAAGAGAAGACAATTGCTGCATTCTAGATCTGGGTATAATTGAATCTGGAAAATGTGCACTCACTGGTGCATTGTCATGCAGAGGATAAAATACCTTGACTCAGCATACTGCATTTCTTTTCTTTAATTGCTGCTCACAATTTATGTAAAAGGCGACAGTATTAGTCTCATTGACATCATATTACTCTCTCCAAGACACTAACACACATGAGTATTGTACAATTGTTGAATTAACAACAAGCAAAGATAATATTTATTATGCAAAAGATTTCACAATTATTGCACCGCAACTTAGTCAGGCCAGAAACTTAAGAAATCTAATATTGATATTGAGTTGGTTTGGTTATACTTATACTTCACTTTTTTAACACTGTATCATTATAATTTTACTACTTCACTGTTAATAGCTTCAAGAATATAAGTTCATACTAAGGAATCTGCATCATACAAATCTTGTGTAAGATAAATTTGATTTCATTTGCTTTGATTTATTGCATTTACAGAAGTTAAAGTTTCAATAATTCCACTGAATGAAATAAAAACTAATAAGAAATAAATTTTAAATTCTGCATAATATCTGATATGGAATTCATAAACATTGAATCTTATTATTTTATTGCTTTATTTCTTTATTTGTTTTCTTCTCCCTTACTCTCATATTTACCTGATTTGCTGATGACCTGATGAGACTGGGATGCTCTGAAGATGTTACAGGCATTTCTGAGCACCTCTTAACTTTTTTAGATTTCCAGCTCATATCATAATGACATTTATTTTGCAATTTTCTGGTTTTATTTAGTGCTCTGTCCACAAAGTCAGGTCTAGAAGGTGTTAAGCCTATAAAATAATTACATGAAACTATTTATCAGATTGTATACTTAACAGTAACAGTTAATAGCTTATATAAATAATGAATAGTTAAAGAAAATAAGTAAACATCTAATTATAAAGAAAAAAAAATTAGCTGAAAACTAAGTAAAGATTATTACTAAAGTATAAAAGGCACCATTATTCCATTCTGCTCTTAAGACCGAATCTGAAAATGCAGGCTGTGTTCTCTCTCCATTTTTTTGCCTTTCTTTATTACTTAGTCCTAAATATAAATTCATTTTTTTTTTTGCTGCTATTGCATACAGTGTGGCTTAAAATGTTTTTCAGTCCTTGTTTCCAGAGAATCATTTGCAGTTCCTCCTTCATGAATTCACAGGAAAAAAAAACTAAAGACCTTTAAGATAAGATTTTCTGTAAGCAATAAATAGTTGAGCATAGAAACCTGCATGCTGTTTACTATGGAGTGACAGTTCCCAATGATAACTCTAGAGACTGAAACAACATACTATGGCCAGCAACATTTTCTTTTTTTGATTAGGGGCCTTGTCCAGCTATAGATTTTACTCTTAGAGCCTATGGTTTATAATTCACAACATTTTGGAATTATGGTCTGAATGGAAACATAGATTTCCATCCAAACAAAAGAAAATGATTGGGTATAACTAGCTGATCAGATACTGCTACTGTATTTCAATCCATTCAGTACATGTGATCAGTATTCCTGTACAGTACATAAAACATGCATGAGCATCAACAGGATTTTACTCAAGAGGTGCAAAAATCAACATTATTCCAAATATGTGATTCTCAGTCTCCCCATTTATGTGACACCTTTCACTACTATAGTAATATCCCAGTTATGACCTTAGCTGTGATCTTTGAAACCACTGGAGTCTATTTCACAAAAGCTCAAATTTACAAAACTATGCAAAAATTTCTTTAGCTACAAACAACAAATGACCTATGCTTCAAAAAAATATTCCTATGATTGTAACAGTTTTTTTTATGAAATAACTTATGTTTATATTTTATAGACCATGAATTCCTTGAAATTAATTTCCTTGCACAGCATAATTAGTAGAGTCTGGATTTTATCTAATTACATATTTTAATGCTACACATTTATTCAAGAATAAAAGCCAAATGTTGACGAGATACAAATTTAGGAATGTTGTCCATAAATTTTATTTTACATATTTTAACATTATTGCAGAATTATTATAAGTTATTCATTTTATTTTGTTTTTGAATTGAATTATCCAATATCATAGCAAGAAAGGAAAAATAATTTAAACACTATAGTGCTATGCATACATTGTTGTTACATTCAAAGTGCTTCACATACATTGTCTCTACATTCAAAGCTAAATTGCAGTAGTTCAACCATCTATAATGAATTGTTTCAAAAGTTTCACTTTCTTGTTCTCAAAATGCAGTCAACTGTTAGCCATAGCATGCTTGTTATGTTCAAGCTGAAAACATGGATTTCTATTGACAAAGATGGTAAAATGGCCTTCTGTCAAACTTGAGATAAAGGAATTGGGTATACAATGAAATCTCCAATTGAACAACATGTATAAAGCAGTCTACATATTAGAAATAAACAATGGGCTTCTTCAAAGAAACAGCTACTGCTTACATAATTGCAAGGGTAGTCTACATCATCTTATAGTGACATTTACAAAGAAATGTACATGACAATGTTGCAGCGAACAGCATGGAAATACTTTCAAGTACTGCATTTAAGTGTTTGTTACAGAAAAACTGTAACTGCAATGTTCAGAACGAGTCAACCCTTAGGAAGAATTACTTGGATTGTTGTTATGTCGACATGTTAGAAAAAAATCCTGATTGACATAGATGATTCATATATATGGATTTCTACTGATGAAATGATAGATACTTTGGGCCATTTCATGGCAAATCAATTATGGAAAGTTGAACTCTGAGGCTAAATATAAACTGTATTTAATTTCCTGAAAACCAATGGAGATAATAAATAGTTGAATAATTGCAAGATTAATAATGATGGTTAAGGTGCAATGGCCAGCTAGCATTAAAGAAGAGAGGGTCCTATTGTTGTATACAGATGCAGTGGCATACATATTTCAATCAAGGAAATTGCATAATGTATTTTATTGAAGCTTATTTATTACTTGTATGACTCGTGCATTGCAACGAATGGCAGACACAGATAAATTCCAGGAAATAAATACTCTGATATCAGTGATGAAAAGGATTTTCTTGAAATGTGCCTATCCTGACATACCTCTGCCTCCGGAGCCTGTGATTACAAGGAGGACAACTTGCATTAACTTATAAGTAAAAGTTTCTTCCAGGCTTTGAAGCCATGGTCTGTTGGAGCTAAGGAGTCCAAACGTTTGGTCCCCACCTGCAGAGGTCATCTTCAGTGGCGCGGTCTGAGTCTTCTAGGAGAAGGTTCAGGTACGACTGAATCGCCAGCTGGAGGTGTAGGGGCAGCCCGTATATAAATACAACACTTTCAAGTGGCGATTCAGTCGTGCCTGAACCTTCTCCTAGAAGACTCAGGCCGCGCCACTGAAGATGTCCTCCGCAGGTGGGGACGAAACGTTTGAACTCCTTAGCTCCAACAGACCACGGCTTCCAAGCCCGGAAAAAACTTCTAGTTATAAGTCTGACTCCGACCGTGAAAGCTTCCGACTATTCATAACTTGGATTAAAGCTGTGATTTTCTACAGTAAGCACTCAAAACTGTGAAATCATTAAGGGATAACTTTTCTTCTGATTCTGCAATGTCTGTGAGTGAATCCTTGTCAGCTTCAAAAGTTATAAAGTGCTCAGTTCAATTTCATATATTGCAAGTCACTTCAGTTGGCTTCCTGACAGTATCAAGAAACTGGAGACTTCAGATATGCCTCTCCAAGAAGCCATGAGATTAATGTGCTAAGATGGTCAGTGGTGTACCAGGTGAAGTGGGCAGGTAGTTTCCACTAAACTGCAATCTGTATTAAATAAGAACCCTGGATACTCAGCTGTTGTTAATTTGTTTCCCTTATTTAATGGTGATATTGTAGAACTCCCGGGAATGTTATTGCTATCTCAATTACTCTGTATAAATATGCACCTGTGACTTCTTGCAATGTTTCTCTGCAGATAAAAACACATTGTAAGGCAGACGATTGTGCATAACACAGGGCGTGAAAAGGCCTGCAAATTTTGCTCAGAGCCCTCTCTTTCAGACTTGAGGTTCTTTTACATGCCATAAATCTGGACATGGGACACACGGCTTTACTTCCCTTCCAAAGGAAGCCATACATAGGATTTTTACGCCCTAAAAATCCATCAACTCTCGCCGGGATTGAACGAGGCAAGTATGGTTACACCGCCACGGGTGGCCGAGGTCGTTAAGGCACGGACTCGTGAGCGGGAGGCTGCGGTTCGAATCCCGCCAGGACCGTCCTCCCTGACTGGGTTTTTTTTTCCAGGTTTTCCTCAATCTTCATAACTGGCAAATGCCGGGGAGGTACCTAAACTTAGGCCTGGAACGCTTCCTTCCTTAAAAAAATATCCTTTCCCAATTTATCATTTCATCTCATGTATCATCAGTGTCCACCGCCTGTGGTGCCTCAGTAGTAAAAACGGGCGTTAAATGCTACTCAAAAAAAAAAAAAAGTATGGTTACTACTAGACAACCAGGACCAACGCTTCTCCTTCCAATGTAACTTAAAATCTTAGGACACTTGTATTTCAGTATTTTTGCATTCATTCAGAAGTTCTAACATTAATTGTAATTTAGTATTTGTAGTAGAAGCGAATTGATAAATATAATCTTAATATGACTACCTGTAACATTCTATTTTCTAGCAAAGAAATTAAATATTTATTTTACATATAATTGTTTAATTACATATTTATCCAAATCAGCTACACATTTCTCAATAAAATCCGACCTCTAATAATTAGATTAAGTACATTTATAATTTCTATTTTTGTGAAATAGATCCCTGATTTTTTTAAATAGTGTCTAATACCCATTTTTACTGCTATGGCCCAATAGGTGTTGAACACTGATGATACATGGGATGCAATCACATATTGCGGAAAAGATTTGTTTTTTTAAATGATGTAAATGTTGCAGGCCTAACTTTAGGGTAACTCCCTGGCGTTTGCCATTTATGAGGACTGAGGAAGGCCGAGGTCATCATTAGCATGCACTCGTGAGCAGGGGGTCTGGAGTTTGATTCTTGCCAGGACGTCTTCCTTGACTGAGATGCTTTCCAAGTTTTCTTCATTCCTTATACATGATAAATACCGCGGAAGTATACTCTAAAAATTAGACCTGGAACGTTTCCTTCCTTTAAAATAGTTCCTTTCCCAATTTATAATTTCATTTCAATATATCATCAGTATCCACCGCCTGTGGTGCTTCAGTAAACGGAAAAAAAAAAAGAAAAGAAAAGAAAAGAAAAGAAGAAAAAAAAACTGCCAGGGAAGACAGTTTCGGCGGGATTGAACCTCAGACCTCTCGTTCACGGGTCCGTTCCTTAACGACTTTAGCCATCTATGTCGGTCCTTTCAATTAAATGTTATGGTTCATTACTACTGGTCGAAACACACATTCGCATTCATACCTCTAAACTCTTTGGAGGGCAGGAATAATCCAAATGTAAAAAAATTCCTCCCCTAGACAGGAATCGAAAACGGGACCTCTGAATGCATAGGCTTGCAGATAACCCTAGACTACAGGAGTAGCCTAAAAGTTTTATTTTGTTATTAAAATCCTGACGAATCGTGAAATTACAATCATAATTTGAATAACTGCTGCAAGTTAAATTCTCAATGCATTTAATACAAAATAAAGTCACCTGAAAATAATATTGAGCGCATACCTGAATTTCTTCACTCTGGTTTTGTGAACGCCAGCAGAAGTCGACGAGGCTGCAAAGCGAACCTTTTAATGACCAAACACAAACATTTTCGTTTTTCCATGTTCATCCTTTCACGATGAACGCTTAGAAGACATACCATTCAAACATTCTTCACACATTGTTGATCGACGCAAAGTTTTTACCCAGCGGGGTAAAACTGGGAAGAAAGGGGTTAGTTAATCGGTTGAAGATGGAGCACCATAAGAGGAAAGGGGTTCTTAATGCATGGGGAAAGCCGTTTTTTATGAATTTGATTAGGAAGTCTAAATAGGAAAGGAATATAAAGCTTCAGAACTGTTACTTTACATCTCTTAGTTGACTGGATCGGTGCATTCGTCTGGGCAATTTTCGTGGCACACTCAGTTTTATGATTAGTTTACTCCATTTATCTTCCAGGATTTCATCAGATTGCTGAAGATTTGGACTGTTCTCTTTCATGATCCTCAAACAGAGCTACCAGCTGCAATACATATTCTTGCATACCAAGGCGATTAATTAGAATTCCTTGAAGAATATTTGTCACCAGCTCCAATTTGGAACTTGAATTTTACAATAAGATATAATGACATTAGAAATTTAGAAGTTGGAGCTGAAAAAAATAGCATATGTGCACCTGGCGTGCCTTATTGTCCCCATCACTATCAGTGGCTGAAAAGCTTCAATAATGGAAACAAAATGCTCTGAAAATAAGCGAATGGCTTTATATTTTGCTATAATTTCCTTCACTGTTTCGATGCAGTTTCTTATTTCCGGAATACGGTTGATATCACTGAATACTATTATAAGATTATGTGAATTGCAATGAAAAAATAGAGCTTTAGAATACTGGTTTCTAATAAGCTTTCGCACTCCATTTTCCCTGCCAGTCAAAACTGAATAGCTACTGTGTCCCTAGCCAACAAGCTTGTTCATGTCAACACCAGCTTCATCTAAAAATGAATTAATGAAATTTGCTATAATGAAAGCACGCAGACCATTAAATGGTGTCATTTAAGAAATTCTTCTTGAATAACATGAAAAGTGCTACTGTTGCCACAAAACACACTCCTAAAGACAGCTGTCTTTTTGTGCTATGTCTACCAAATCGTCAGCTAGCAATGAAAATGCAGTACTACATTGAGTGATAAAGAGTCTTCAGAATAATTTGCCCCTAGACTGTTATCAGTTCATTTTAAATTTGACATTTTCGCAAAAGGTATGAAAGTGACCTTTTAAGATAGTCTCCCTTGCACCGGCTCTAAAATCCAGCAGATCTTGGAAAACGCTTAAAGATTAATTGTTACCGTGAATAGATGTCATAATTTCTATAACGATGATTATAATTATGATGATGATGATTCTAAAGGATATAGCTATTACCTGTTTTCTTCAATTTCTCGTCAAGCATGATTATCTGCTGTGCGACACTGATTGATTTGTTTTTCATTACATTCAAGAATTTTTGGACTCATTTACAGCCTCACAATGCCAAGATAACTTCATATGCTCACGCACTGACTCGTGGAAAAGCTTATATATAGTAAAAAGCATGCATTTTGAATGTCACATGTACCTTCGGTTAAAAAATCATACAACGTCGACACCTTTGTGTTTATATTGATTTGGTTCACATATGGAAGCTCTTTAACATCTCAGATCACCAGCGTTCCATTTAATTCAGGGAGTGAAACGACCGATAAATTTTGCTCAGAGGCCTCTTCTTTCGGTTAAAGGCCCTTTTATGTGCCGCAAATCTATGACTCGGGACCCATGGCTTTACTTCCCTTCCTAAGGAAGCCATACTTATAATTTTTACCCCGAAAAACTTCCATCAACCCTAGCCGGGATTGAGCCCGCGATCTTGAGTCTACGAGGCAAGTTTGGTTACCACTACACCACCAGGACCGATCCTTTCTGTTTAGCGGAGCTCACCAGCCAAGATGAATGATCAGTAAGACATTGATATCGGAATGGCAGATTTCCTACTGCTACATCTGATTTGAAGCTATGTGTTGTGAAAGATACCCAAGAACTAACTGTTGATAAGTTCACACATTTTAAATTGCTATTTATTGGCTGACTGTTGTTTACATAAGCAGCCTACATTCAGAATATTAACATCACTAACTGCAGAGTAACTGTTATCCTCTTTCAATGGTTTTGATGAACATGCTGATAACTTAGGTAACTTAGGCCCCAGCAAAGATAAACTGCTATATGGTACTATGGAGTTATGTTTGATTGTTATTACAATGCTACTGTTTATGAGTTGGCAAGAAAAAATTTCTTCATCGAAGATTTACCTTCGACTGTAGCTATTACTATCTACTACGCCAGCATCCGCCTATGAATCAGAGGAATTTACAACTTTCATTATATGCTTGTACCTAAATATTTCAAACTATTTACAGTAAACAATTATGTAACTGGCACGCAGCATGTTTGTGTCAGACGTGGCGAAACCCATTAAAGATCATGAACCACTATATTGCAAAGTGCGCAGTCACTCTATTAAAACTTCTCTTTGTAAACTTTTAAGCACGTGTTACATTCATCATTCGTATATTGATTGTCTGAAATTTAACAAGCTCATTGTTGATTTTAAAAAGAGAAGGAAAGTTTTATTTATAATATAAACCGCAACTAATCGCTATTATAATTTCTCCTGTACTCTTTATTACTACATCGCCACGGGTGGCCGAGGTCGTTAAAGCGCGCATTCATGAGGGTCTGGGGTTCGAATCCCGCCAGGACCGTCCTCCCTGACTGAGATATTTTTTCCAGGTTTTCCTCAGTCCTCATTAATGGCAAATGCCGGGGAGGTGCCCTAAACTTAGGCCTGGAACGATTCCTTCCTTAAAAATAAACCCTTTCCAATATATCATTTCATCTCACGTATCATCAGTGTCCATCGCCTGTGGTGCCTTTGTAGCAAAAACAGGCGTTAAACACTGTTCATTCATTCATTACTACGAATTCAACATAACTTGCTTAGCTTTGTGATAGAATTATCATGTAAAATGTCACAAACTCTATTACTAATTGTCAATGCATTTTTATATTAACAGATTACGTCTGTTTAAGCACCAGATATATTGGTGTAGTACTGCAAGTAGAAAGAGAGGATAACCATGTCTAAAGTAATAGTTATGAAGCTCATTGGAGAACATGTATAATCAGGACTATACATTAATACTACTACTACTACTACTACTACTACTACTACTACTACTACTACTACTACTACTACTACTACTACTACTACTACTACTAATAATAATAATAATAATAATAATAATAATAATAATAATAATAATAATATCAACATTAAAAATACAGCCGCGCACATAATAATGGACTATTAATTAGTGCTTGGCATTGCCCTTTCCTACCGACACTCATGCTGAAAATGATAACGTCTGGCTTCACTCAGTGCTTAACTCTCTGTACCCACTCAATTGCGCAATGCATAGTCTCTAATAGAAAATCAGCCACTGCCTTGACCAGGGAGCGCGTAAAGTTGCAATATTGGGGTGTCTGATCTTGCAGGCCTTTCTTCAAGTATTGCCCATAATTTGAAGTCCATCAGGTTCAAATCCGGAATGCTAGAAGGTCAATCAGCTGGTGAAACGAAGTTCAAAACATTTGCCTGAAGCCATTCCTGGGCGCCCTTTGCCTTGTGGCTTAATGTTTAATTCCACTTAAAGCCTCAACAATGGCATCAACTTATTTCGGAGACTCGAAATTTCTTGATTTTTTAAAAAATATTTTAAGTAATTCTCAGAGGGAATAAATTTTGTCATCTTTAGCTAGAAATCAGACGAATGCAGTATTAGGAACAGCCTCAATCCTTAAGTTTAGCGATAGTCGCGAGCGGATGACAGTATGCCCTACACAATAAGCAGTATACACATTCAAGAGAATTTGTCACGTGGCCAAGAATGCAATTAACGGTGCATTGAGCTACTCTGAAAATGTGCTATTTTCTAACACAGGAGATTTCTCATCCTGTTTGCTTTGCTGTTACACATTGATGATTGGCAAGTCAGTCGATTGGCAGACGGAGACAGACACAGGTGGCACTTTGAACAGCCTATGAAGCCAGAAAGAAGTTCAGTCTTTTTATGTGCTCTGAAGCAGTGTATATAACATTGAACTATGTCGAACGGTTTAGAAGGAATTTCCGGTACCTGAAAATGTAAAACTAACAGACAATTGAAATCAAAGCTATATTATGATGAGGTAGAGTTGTGCACTTTAGCTACGATGCTCCTAAAATCTCCCAGCTATAATGTGCTGGTTTCGCCTCTCACCTTTTTCCAGTTTTAATGAGGCCTAAACATTTTTTAGGTATGATAAAGACAAAAACTATATTTCACTTTTCAATATAGTTAACCTTTATTGCAATACACTTTTCATATCTTTAAATTATCATTTCAAACCCCCCCCCCCCCTCCACCAAATAGTCAGAAGTCTTGTTTGCAAAATGGACATACACAGTATCCATCATTTCTTCGTCATACTTAAATTTCCTTCCTTGAAGGACCTTCCTGAGTTTTGAGAAGAGGAAATAGTCACTGGGAGCTAGATCTGGGCTGTAGGGTGGAAGGTCGATCTCCTTGAAGCCACATTTCTTCACAGCTTCCTTTGCAACAAGAGCTGTGTGCACAGGCGCCTTGTAAAGAAGGAGCACACCACCACTCAACTTTCCTCGCCTTTTCCCTTTGATGGAAACACGTAGTCTGTGCACTACGCCAGCATAGTACTCCCCATTCACTGTGGTGTTTCTCTCCTTAAAGCCAATGAAGAATATTCCTTCACAGTCCCAAAAGGTTGTGGTCATCATCTTCTTGGTTGACTGAGTGACCTTGGCCTTTAGAGGCGGTGCTTTGCCAGGTTTACGTCACTCCATTGATTCTCTTTTGGATAAGGGAAATATATAGAGGACCATACTTTCATCTCCTGAAACAATGGTTCGCAGGATTTCTCTCTCGTTGCCACGGCAGAGCTTCAAAAATGCCTGACAACAGATGACTCGTTGCTGCTTTTGGACTGAGGAAAGAAGGCTGGGCACCATCTTGCACTAACCTTATTCATGTTTAAATGTTGATGAATAATTCGAAGGACTGTTGTTTTAGAAAGGCCCAACTTTGCAGCTATTTTTGTAACTTGAGCCTCCGGTCTTTCATAATTTCTCTTTCCACAAGAGCGATGTTTTCAGGAGTAGCACTTCCAAGGAGTAAGCCCTTCTTTTGTGAAGAACTTAATAACAGCTCGAAACTTCACTGTGAACATGTCACAATCTTCTACACGTAGCCTTCTTTATGCTACTATATTTGAGCTGAACGATAGCCGGAAGTTACAGCTGGAATTATTTACTTAACAGATAAGGTATGACACAGATAAGGGTTTTGTGAACGAATAATCCTTATCGGCGAGGCCGGAAACTTATGGACCTACCCTCGCATCTAACAAACACCTTTGTAACAAACTTGTCGGTCCTAGTGGTGTAGTGGTAACCATACTTACCTTCTAAACCCAAGATCGCAGGTTCAAACCCGGCCAGGATCGATGGATTTTTTCCGGCGTAAAAATCGTAAGTATGACTTCCTTCGGAAGGGAAGTAAAGCCGTGGGTCCCGTGTCGTACATTTACGGCACGAAAAAGAACCTCAAGCCTGAAAGAGAGGCCTCTGACCAAAATTTGTCGGCCGTTTCACGCCTTGAATTGAATGGGACGCTGATGACCTGAGATGTTAAAGAGCGTCCATAAATAAATCAAATCAACAAACTGGTAGCAACTAGTCTGTGATACACACGAATTATGTGGATAAGGACAGGAATGGAAATACGCGTATGGACATTGCCTTTTTGTGAGCCTGGTGTTGGACTTAATGAAGAGCACGGTTGTAAAAGCGCCAATACTAAAATCATAAAAATTTGATCTTTTGCTTATTTTTCGGTAGTGCGCACTCTTAGTAAATTAGGCTTTGATTATATCCACTTTTATGCAGTGAACTAATACAAAACTGCAAAAACTATAAAATATTAGAAAATGCCTATTTTTATAAAAGAAAAACTAATGGTATATTTGTGTCCCTCTGATTCATTTTATGAATTTAACACTAATAAAGCAACATACATATTTTTGTTATTACACATTTAATATACAAAAAATAAAGGGAAAAAATTTTGTAACCTGCAGTCATTATAAGTGTATAGAAATTTGTAAGTAACCAAAAATATTTTTTTCCAAACATTTAATCAAAAAGAAGAGGAAAAGGGGGGAGAAAACTCGTCTGCTATCTTCAGTGCTTAAAACGAGAGTAAAACACTATTTAAAAAATTGGAAATAATGCAGACAACAAGAAAATTATTGGCTACCTCCATGGTCTAGTAGTGGCGTTTGCGCCTACTAATTCGGATGTCCTGGGTTCGAATTCGTTTGGGTAAACTTTTTCGGAGTTTTTCCTTACTCTGAGAAGATGAATGCCAGATAGCTTTAAGGCGCCAAGGACTCCGAGTTCATTTGCGCCATCATTAATTCATTTTATTTCATTCATACCTACGGTATTCAGTCCAATCTACAGATTCAAACCCGGCCATGATCGATGGATTTTTTTCGGGCGTAAAAATCCTAAGTATAGCTTCCTTCGGAAGGGAAGTAAAGCCGTGATTCCCGTGTCGTACATTTACGGCACGAAAAAGAACCTCAAGCCTCAAAGAAGAGGCCTCTGAGCAAAATTTGTCGGCCGTTTCACGTTCTGATTAAAATGGGACGCTGATGACCTGAGCTGTTAATGAGCGTCCGTAAATAAACAAAAAAAAAAAAAAAAAAAAAAAAAATTGCTGCATTTCCAGTGTTATGATATCCATTAATGAAATTAGTTACTGATCATTTAGGAATTTAACCTGGCCCTTTCAGTTTACTACCAGATACCTATCTACCTATTTAAGACCCTACCTAGCAAGAGACATGGGTATTTGAGGAATAATGTGTTTGGTTAAGAGAGAAAGAAGGGCTGTATAATAGATTCCAGTATTTCAAACTTGCCTGCGAAGATTATTAAAAAAAAAAAAAAAAAAAAAAAAAAAAAAAAAGAGGTAAATGGCCAAAATTTAATATATAAATAAATAAAGACTAGAAGTCAAGAATAAATGACATTGGCATTTTACAACTCTAATCAAAATAGTATTTAAATATTTCTTGTTCCAAATTAATGATTTATATTTTAAAAACATTGAATGGTAAGGGTATGTGATAGCACCAACGACCGAAGTAATGTCTCATTCCTTTAACTTACCGCCACAAGTGGCCGAGGTCGTTAAACGCGGACTCGTGAGCGTGAGGTCTGGGGTTCGATTCCCACCAGAAACGTCCTGCCTGACTTAGGTTTTTTCCAGGTTTTCCCCAGTCCTCATAAATGCCAAATGCAGGGGAGTTATCCTATACTTGAGCCTGGAACACTTCTTTCCTTAAAAAAAAATCTTCCCCAATTTATCATTTCATTTCATGTCACATCAGTGTTACCGCCTGTATGCCTGAGTAGTTAAAACGGACGTTAAACACTATTCAAAAAAATCTTTAACTTGTTTTTATCAATTATCAAAAATAAGATACATTACTTTAACTTGATTACTTAGTAACTACAAAATAATATAGTCAGCTTGTTTAATTCGGTTTTCCAAATCCTTAAACAATATTAGCATAAACTAAGTTTTATCAGTGAAACTGTCATAAAGGAATTCATAACAATAGTTACGAACATGTTAACTTTATACTACTGGAACATCAAATAAACTGAAAAGTGGTTTTCGATTGTTTTTGTTTTAAGTACATTTCTACGTGTGATATTACCACATTCAGTTAATTTGAAGCATATCGTGTATATGTCCTCCCAAGTGTGTCAGCTTGAAAGCTGGGCTTCCAATGCTCAATTTAAGATGCATGCTGATATTCATAAGTTTTCTGCCAATTTAAAATTCACATTTTGTAACTGGAACTCACCTAATTCACACATCTTCTTATAGTTTTCTAATATATTATTATAGCGCAATTTTTCATATTCCGATAGTTTTTTCCATTCCTCCTCTGAAAAGTAACCTTCAAGCTCCATATAACGTTCCATCGTTACCAATCACAGATAACAATGCATTAGCGTAATTCTGAAAAAATGCAATCACTGCTCTCCTTCTCTGCACTCTTCCTTACCCAAAATCAAATTATCATTTGGACAAGACGGAAGTTTGGATGAACAGTAAAAGCGTAACAGATATATTGTCAACAAAACACTAACAGTACACATATGCATTGTTAGGGCATTATATATTTTCTGAGAAACAGGTTGACCAATATCGGCGCGACAAAAACAATTCAATTATACATACTATTTCATTTCTATATGGTGCTAATATGGTTTAACTCTGCAAAACGCTTCACTTGTCGATTAATTTACTTTTCCGAATGTAAATGAGTATCCATATAGCAACCAACTCTGATAAACAGCTTAGCAATGCGAGCCCCTCTATTGTAGCGTAGAAAGCGCATTTCTAAGAAATTGGCGGTTGCTTCGAAACAAGATTTCCAACATGCGTCCTGTACATTTATATTAAGTGTGTTAGCTAATGCTAAAGTTCTATTTTCCCTATTCCGCAACCTAGTGAAGTCTTTGATCTGACAATCTGAACATTTCTTTATATCCACAAATACATTCCTTCTGCCATTCACTCACAATATAGACTGCTCAAATTTTAAATCAAATCGATTATACTTGTGCCGGTACAAACTGGAGCAGAGTTGAGTATCGGGGAAGATATTTTTAGCTTTTGAGGAATTTTTCATCCTTTTCCAGTTGAATTTATTTTCTAATTAGCATGGCAAATGTAACACAAATTTAAACTTGGACGTATAAGTACGTTAATAATTTCGCGGGCTATCAAAAGATTTTAAGACGTGTATGCTCCAAATCAAACAAATCGAGTAACGCCAAAAGCAGCACGTTTTTAAAAGTGTCCAATTTATCAACCTATCGGGGATGGTCGGCTCTTAGGGACCATAGAGATGAAAACCCCCCCCCCCGACACCGACCTTTTGTTAGAGTAAAAAATCCACTTTTTTTTACAATAGGTCCATTACACGCGCATGTCTATTAAACAATTCAAAGTTCTCCATTTAAAAAAGTATAGTATAAAATGTGCGTTTGGGCTCCAATCGAGAGGTTCTGTCCTTAATTCGTTTCAGCGTCCATTTTCCGTCCAAGTAATGCAGCCGAGTTCAGAATGGCTCTGTCGACGCTTTACTTACAGAAGAGAGCACAATAACGGTAATCAGCGACAGGAGTATCACGGTGTGAGCTGGCCCCGGATATTCCAAATTTCTAGGATCCCCTGTGGCTGCAAATATTAAATAATATGAAGATGGCCGTTTATATTAAATTATAAACAACATGTATTAATATTTATGCCTTTATGAGTGAATAAGGGAGAGTCACATTCAGTTCGCATCGTTAGAAATTAATATTGGTGGTGACTGTTTCAAGGACATTCGTGTGTTTTATACAGTAATATGCATACGGTCATACCGTACGCCTCAATTTGCTCGCAGCCACTTGTACTATACAATGAAATTTACGAAATTTTGGAATTAAACATTTTGATTTAGAAATTATACTTTCAGAAAATAGAATATAAATACTCATTTTGAAATATATTTTTCTTTTTACACACATTTTGAACTTTCAGTTTGAGTAACATTGGAAGTTAGCTGATTCTTCACTTACTCATTCTCTAAATGTATAAATTATCACATGTTGTCTTTGTCCGAAGGTAATGACTGATTTTAAACATGCACATCCCAAAAGTCTCCTGAATAGTTAAGCGGTGCAAGAGAATAAGAACAAGAACAAGAACAAGAAGAAGAAGAAGAAGAAGAAGAAGAAGAAGAAGAAGAAGAAGAAGAAGAAGAAGAAGAAGAAGAAGAAGAAGAAGAAGAAGAAGAAGAAGAAGAAGGCCAATGGGGAAACAGAGTAAATAAACTTACAAAAATGACACTCTGTTTAAAGTCAGATTCTAGTGTGTCTTCAATCAATAAAGACCTACTTAATGAACAAACCAGCTGTTAGGGATTAAATGATAAAGCAAGCTCACTTGACGTGTCTGTTTCTATATTTGTCATCAATCTGTGAAGAATCTATTACACGTGATGAAGAGGAACACCATAGTAAATGGGGATACTATGCTGGTCTACTGCACAGACTACGAGCTTCCATCAAAGAGAAAAGTCGAGGAAAGTTGAATGGTGGTGTGCGCCTTCTTCACGACAACGCGCCTGTGCACACAGCTCTTGTTGCAAAGGAAGCCGTGAAGAAATGTTGCTTCAAGGAGATCGACCATCCATCCTGCCGCCCAGATCTAGCTCCCAGTGACTATTTCTTTTTCTCAAAACCCAAGAAGGACCTTCGAGGAAGGAAATTTAAGTGTTAGAAAGACGTGATGGATGCTGTTTATGCCCATTTTGCACATAAGAAGTCTGATTATTTGGGGGGGGGGTTTAAATGTTAATTCAAAGATGTGAAAAGTGTATTGCAATAAAGGTAACTATATTTAAAAGTGAAATATAGTTTTTGTCTTTATCATAACCTAGCTAACGGTTAGGCCGGAAACTTATGGAGCTACCCTGGTATGTTCATGATAAACGTATAGTGAATGTGAATAAAATTACGTAGCGGATATAATTTTGATTGGCTTACCAATCTCTTTACTTCTAAATTAGTTTGCAAAGTAGTTCCGCGTATTAAATTAATATGCTTGATTATTTGTGTGTGTGTGTGTGTGTTTCCCCCCACCCTTTTTGTTATTTATGACGTATAGAAAGCATTTTATTACGTAAAAGACAGTTTGGTTTCTTCCAAAAACAAAAGTTTTATGTGAAAGAGACGTAACAGATGTACACAATGACTAAATCTTGAAAATAACGGTCGAGTTCAACACTATTGTCCGTATGGAGCCACTTTTTACAGAACTGACACCGGAGCATCAATTTAGCTTTAAACCAAACATTCGACAGCTCAGCAATTATTGAGAAGGCTGCATTGGGATTTCGAGAACGTATGTAATCTACGACAGTGCTGCTTGACATTGAAAAAGCTATTCCAAGTATTTGGCACCATGGATTACTTTATAAGTTTATTAGTGCCGGGTAACCGAGAATAATTATTCAGCTAATATTTAGCTTCCTATCTGATCGGATTTTCTGTATTAAAGTTCAAGGACATCGTTCTGATACGAGAAGGATACAGATAGGATTACCAGAAGGTTTATACTTTCTCTAATTTTATTCTCGGTTTATATGTCAGATTTTCCTACAAAGCCACAAATTTCAATTTATCATTATGCAGATGATTTATTAATAATGGTCAAAAAAAATTTGAGCTTTGCGCGTATACAGTTACGCACATTCCTCACTAAAGTGGGGGAATGGAGCGAGAAATGGTCCATGCACTTTAGTGGTGAAAAAAGTGAAGCAATACTAATCACCAAGCGCAACAGACGAGTCAATCTGGGGGTTCAGAGTCTGTAAGGTTAGGTTATTCCCTGGAGGAAACGGGTCAAATACTCTGGAACCAAAATAAAAATTCAAGGTGCAAAGCCCGGAGCTGCCATCCCAAAATTGAGACCTATATTTTCCATTAATTCCGTTCCATTACGCATAAAGTTGAGAATTTACAAAGCCATGATTCCGGCTATAATGTTGTATGCTTGCGAGGTTTGGGGTTACATAGCTCTATCACATATTGCATATTTGCAAAAGGATATTTTCGGCACAGACTTTATGTTTCCGTCAATTTTTCTTCATAAAACTTTTGGCTTGAAGTATATCATCGATACCATACGGAGATGCGCGCAGGGTACATTCACGCTTTGCCAATCATCCAAATCAGCTTGTACGCACTCTTAGGGATTATAATCCAAGGTGTGGTCAAAGTAGAGCAGCACATTCCTTACCCAAGGAGGTAAGGTCCACTATGATACTAGAGAGCGTAAAGAACCCTCGCTAAGGTGGGCTTGGTACAAAATTCCATCCTTAAACCAGTGTCACCCCAGCCGACACCTTGCCAAACTGCTGACGTAGTCCTGCATTTCCAAGTTATGTTAAGCAGATTTAGGCATGGTAGACCAGATGCCCATCCAACGCATGACAAGCTAGACTGCTCGTGTTGGAAAGAAAGTAAGTGCTAGAGGCAACACTTACATTCAATCCTAACCTCACCCACCCGAATACATTTTATTTGACTAGTCAGCAGATTAAAAAGAATGGGAGATATAGCCACATTGTGGCCAGGAGCTGCCTAGCAGCCGGCTCCATTATAACAGAGAGTCGGCCCGAAAGGACTCTGTACTAGTATTTCTGTGTTGCGAACACAGGTTATAGTGCGATAAAATCGACAGCCAATAGCAACAAAGGGGAGCGGCAAAAAGAGAAACGCTGAGTAATATTTTATTATAAATTTACAATGGACAGATTATAGCTTGTTTTTTGAGTCCATCAAGAGAATATAACGGAACGTGGGGAACATTGTGGATTTTTAACACACACACATTATCCAGACATTATCGCATAATTCATTACCCAAAGCACATTTGTCCAGCAAGAACAAAATTAGATATATGAATTCAAAACGAAATAGTATCTCTATTGTGTAACAGTGTCCTCCAACATTATTTCCGAAATCTGTGAACAGCCTTCCTTTTCATTATCGTAGATCTAGTGCACATTAACCTAGAGAAGTGCAAAGGCCAGGGCTATGATGGTGCGGAAAATATGAATGGCCCTCCTCTGCAGGCAAAGTGGTCGACAGAACTTTGGCTTAAGGACAAATATATGTTTGATTGACTGATTGATTTATTTAAGGACGGTCTTTAACATCTCAGGTCATCAGCGTCCCATTCAACTCAGGGCGTGAAACGGCCGACAAATTTTGCTCAGAGGCTTCTCTTTCAGGCTTGAGGTTCTTTTTCGTCCCGTAAATGTACCACAAGGGACCCACGGCTTTACTTCCCTTCCGAAGGAAGCCATACTTAGGATTTTTACGCCCGAAAAAATACATCGGTCCTGGCCGGGTTCGAACCCGCGATCTCTGGTTTAGGAGGCAAGTATGGTAACCACTACTACCACTATATATTGTGTAGTGGTGGTGGTGGTGATGATGATGATGATGATGATGATGATGATGATGATAATTTACTGGAATATCTTATTCAAAAACATATTTTAAAACATTGCGACAAACACTAAGTACAATAAGAGGGCTGATTTTTTTTTTTTACCACTGTTTCCAAAGGCTGGTTGTCAAGGTCTAAAAGATGGGGGATTAGTTGTACACAAGAGGAGTTCGGAAAGCTCTCGGCCTGAGAAAGGAGGGAAGAAAAAACTTAGATTTTGTTTTTTGAAACATAATTACCTTTTAACTCTATACACTTAGACCAACGATATTCTAGCTTCTTCATACCTTCAATATAAACTTATTTTTCGAAATATGCAAAAATATGCGTTTGTTTGGTCTATGATCTCTGTATCTTAAGTAAATGTCTGTCCACCGAGCATTTTTTTTTTTTTTTTCAAAGTTGGAACGAGGAAAATGTCACTGGGAGTCAAATCTGATTAATATATTGCATATAACAGAAGTTCAAAGCGCAAGTCAAGTAACTTTTTTACTTCGCGGTCGCAAATGAAGAAGTGTGACTGGTGCATTGTCTTAGTGGAAAATAAACATTTCTTTAACAAATGCGAATGTTTGGTCTTAATAGTACCCAACTGCTCCAGCAATGGCACATAATACTCCCCGTTGATACTTTTCCAGGTTGGTCTACCAACTCCAAATGGTTTTCTTTGGAGCGATTTCACCCTCTTGAACCCATTGTTTGGACTGTTGCTTCGTCTCTGGCGTGTGATGGAGAATCCACGTTTCGTCCACAGTTATGTAAAGTCGCAAAAAGTCTTAGGAGTTGCGTCTAAACATGTCAAAGCACTCCTGAGAAATGTTCATTCGGAACGCGCTTCTAATCGACGGTTAGTAATCGCGGCACGTATTGCGCTGCGAGCAGAAAGTTGTTTATTCTTGTGGTCATAACATTTGGAATATTTTGGAAATTCTCGAAACGCACTCACAAGAGACGAGCGTTAGAAATCAGGCAAACGCTTATTTTAATTATAGATACTGTAATACTTTGTGGGCATCAAAACATTGTTCTAAGAGGACATAGGGATGCAGGACTTTCAATTATAGATTCAGACCCAAAATTTGGCAATTTTCGCGCGTTATTAAGGTTTAAAGTTGTTAGTGGGTTGAAAGAATATTTGAAATAAGTAATATGTTCACAAATGCTCATTGCTCAGTCAAAACCAACTATATTCACCAGATCCCAATGTAGGTGTAGATAGTAGACAAAATGGTGGAAAACGTTGTTTGTGCTATTAATTACTAGGCTTTATTAATTTGGTTTGTTGTAGTTGCAAGTAAACAGTAGCTTGTTACTTCTTTTGTTTGTTTTTTTTTTATTAAGTTAATACTGTTTTGAAACCACACCAGGAATTTGTTTAATGGAAAGGTAAGTACACATAGGTTGCTTGCATTTCTTAATTATGGCACGCACCGCATAATACGTATTTACATTTCCTAAATGGCAACAATTAAAGAAGGAATGAAAAAGAGTACATACTGTGCATTTTTAGAAGTTAATGATGAAGCTGTAGTGTGTATTAAACATTTCTTACTCAAATTTGTGGTTAGAAAGGACATCTTTGAGCAATTTTCCTGAATCTACTTATCTTAAGTGACAGTGAGGATTAGCAATGAAAGGAAATATCCGGAAGAACACATGAAGAGGGTTTTGGAGTGAGATGATAAGAGTTTTAATGACTGGCGTGGTCCTGTAGTTATGCAAAGACAGTTACACCCGTAGTTACATCGCTTTTGTTACAGCTATTAGTACATGGGTTTGTTGCAATTATCTGATTTATTACAATGGTTTATAGTTGAAAGTAAATCAACAGTATCATGTTAATTTTTTCTTTTTATTTCTTTTTTATGAAGTTAATATTGATTTAATGAAATCTCACCAGAAATTTGCGTTATAGAATGTGTTTAATACAAAATGGGGTTGCTCTTGTATGTCCTAATTGTGGCAGTATGCCGCATAATACCATCATTAAATTTCCTAAATAGCAGTAATTAAAGGAGAAGTGGATAAAGATTATATACCGTGCAAGTTAGAAAGTTAACGATGAGAACGTAGTTTGTATTAACCATGTGGTTGGGAATGACATTTTCTTTGTGCATTTTATGGAAGTGGCTTTTTCGTATTTGCTTTTGCCAGTAATGGTCACTTTAACCGCCATTTTTTCCTTGGGGTCTGGTAAATATTGTCTGTCTTGGCTCCACGATCCACTTAGGCCTGCGACGTACGCTGTAATAACTAGAAGAAATGCTTACTATGTGCAATAGACAAGTGATGTTTCTCAGTTCGTTATTAATGCGCCTACTAAATTTTCTTGCTTTCAGTCGTTATGGATTTTGTGCTTTTTTTATACCAATGAATATGATACTTTCCACACTCTTTGGCACACAGTTTACAAACTCATTCAATGATAGGTTCATGAAATTTCTGACAGATTCACACTAGTCGTGATGGTCTTGATTGAGATTGGTACTCAGATAAGTTGGTAGTACTGTAATATTCAAAATGGTGATAGGTTGTTGTTTTGTCGGTGATGATTAGATACCTGTTGTTGAGTTTATAATCATTCGACTTAATTGCTACTCATATCGCCCTGATTTATTAAGTTATTAATAGTGTAATTAAATGTTGTAGTAATATTTAAGTGCACTTGTATATCAGGTATCTAAAAAAGATATAAAGAGAGGGTGTGGTTTCTTTCACATCTAGATAAGGAAGAAGTTTTACACTTATTGTTTATTTATAGTGAATCATGTCAAGAACCTTCGAGCAGCAAAGAACCTATGGATCCATCAGTAATGTCCCAAATGTTGGGTTTGCAGGCGTACCCTTTAGCCCAACTGAGCTATATAACTTAAGTGAAAATATTACCACGAACATAAATACGATAATACGAAGCTGGAAGAGTTTAGAGCAGGCGCTAAAGAACATAGGAACCACTCGAGATAACCAAGGACTAAGAGATAACATGTAAGCGCAAGACGATTTTGCCTCATGATTTTTTTCTTCCCCTTCATCTTGAAAGAATCTTTCGTTGTGAAAGTATAAAGTAGATTTTAGCTCCAAGAGTGTCATTATTGATTTCTTTAATGATAAATTTTGTAAATTAAGAAGAGCGCACGAAAACATTTCAAAGGGTGATGAAATATACAGAACTGGCCACATAACTGTAAAATTGCAGCATAAGAATTGGAAGTGCTTGTCTTAGAGAATGGCCACTACTAAAACTTCACTGTCATGTCTTTCCTGAAATAATGATAATGCATGTTAATAGTTTCTGAATGTCAATTACATATATACAGAATATTAAGAATGAATAGTTGAGCTACTTACATTTAACCTCTTTTTTTTTACAGTACTTTTATGAATTGTTATAGTTTTCATAATATTCTAATATAGCCCATTTAAATGTGCAGTAATTAATATTACTTAAGCTACACCACTTGTTGAACGAGAAATATTTAGAATAAAATACAAGGTCACGAAAGGGGATTTTGTCTCCCCAAAACTCTTCACAAGCTAGAAATGGTATTCAGAAGGTGAATCAGTATTGAATTGAGTTTGTTTACCAATGATATCTATACGTAAACAGTGAACAATTTTCAATTTACTGCCAACTGGACCTTGGCCTTCAGCTCATCAGTGATTATTCACTGGAATTCCTGAAGACTCAGTTTGGCTATATATACAGTATTCATAAATATATCCAAACACAAACAAAACAGACCACTATTATTTACCAATTTTATGAGTAAGATTTATGAGTATTTAACAAATTAACATAGTTAACTTACTTTATAATATTAATAAATCTAACACCCATCTGTGCAAAGCCTCATTACACATAGCCTCTTGGTTAGTTGCATAATGAAACACCCCACTTATTATATTTCCCTTATTAGCAGTATTTTATCAATCATACCCCAATTCTCTCTTCCTTCTTAACTATTCTAATCCATTTCTCCCTTACTTTTGTAAGTATTCCCATATTATTTATTTCTCTTTGCCCCAAAACAGATAAAACCTCATTACACATAGCCTCTTGGTTAGTTGCATAATGAAACACCCCACTTATTATATTTCCCTTATTAGCAGTATTTTATCAATCATACCCCAATTCTCTCGTCCTTCTTAACTATTCTAATCCATTTCTCCCTTACTTTTGTAAGTATTCCCATATTATTTATTTCTCTTTGCCCCAAAACAGATAAAATTCTATGTGCTGTACTTTCTTTCTATAATTTATCCACTTCACTTTCCATATCCCCTCTTTATATCTCTTTACCCTTTCACACTCTAGTAAACAATGAAATATTTCTTCAGCCTGTTTACACATAACACACTGTTCCTCATTATCTTCTCAGAAACCCTTTAATCCTTTTTAGTTGAGCTGGTAGGATAGAGATGATATTTCGTGTTTTTTGTTAATTGCAGCTAAAATTAGGAGCGTAAGTCATTAAGTAAGTTACAGGTGGATATAGAAATTAAACAAATAGAGTACTGATTTGAAAAATACTTTTATTTCTCAACAAATACATTGAGCAAATCCAGCAGCATAAAATTCTTTGGGCTGTTGTTGGAACTGAACCAGGCGGGACTTCCTTTCTACAGCTTCATTGTCAGGAAAATGTTCACCCAAAAGATGTTTGAGTGGGCCATAAAATCACTTGAATAAGATCAGGGTTATATGGAGAATGGTTGAGGATTTCTTATTTAAATTTTTACAGCATGTCATTTGTTTTGTTGACAGCATGAGGTGTACATTGTCATGCAAGGACAAGATGCTTTTGGTGAGGAGACTTAGTCTTTTTCTTTAAATGACCTTACAAAGTTTCCTGAGAATGTTACAGTAGGAGTTGGCACTAACAATTTGTCCTTGATGCTGCAGTGCAGTGAGCAGTATGCTTTCATGATCCCAGAAGACTTTGAGCATCACTTTAGGGCAGATGGTATCACTTTTAACTTCTATTTTGCAAGCAATGCAGGATGATTCTACTGCATTGATGCTTTGTCTTGGGAATGGTGAATCAAAGATTCATCACCTGTGACAGTTTGACTAGCTTATTATATCCTTCATCATGGTGCTGAATGGTGCTAGTCATTCATCAAATGCCTAGCATTTGGAGATTCTTGCATAGCAGGAGGTGATTACAGTGTTTGGTTCTTTGCAGATTATGCATTTGGCCATTCTGTAAATACCCATGTTGTGTAGATGTGCAGCTGGAGTAATGGTAGATCACCTCCATATAGTGCTCCTGTATAATCAACAAAATAAGGGAAACCAGAAGCAGTGCTTGTAGAGAAATTACATCTGAATGAGTGAATTTATTTCCACAACCAACATTACAATAAAATTTACATAAAATTATCTAAAAATTTATAATACCATTTTTACAATAATTCAATATAATTATTAATTTTGCAAAGTTGCTTGTTAACATTCTGGTCCCAATGCACATAACTCCAGGTTATTAGCGCATTGGTGACCATCAAACTCTGTAATATCCTTCATTTGTCATGCTTCTAAGGTTACATTTCTTTTTACATTTCCTTCCATCATCATCTTTGTCATTCTTATCCATTTCTCTCTAACTTTACCTAAATAGTTCCCTATCATGTTTATATCCTTTCCTCCTTTTACAATTAAAATCTTCCTAATTAAAATTTCCCCATTTTTTATTCCAAACCTTTTCTCCCCATAACTTTGTTTACAATATAACAAACATTGAAAATCTCTATTGTTTTCTCTGCTCATTAAACAATTTCCTTTATCATATCCTAAAAGTTACATCTAGTTCCCTTAAGTCATATTGTATTAGGCTTATGTTTAAGTGTTAACTAAAGAAATGCTATTCATAACTGAACAGATTATAATTTATTCCAGTGCAAGATTGACTTCTGTGTTCAGAGGCAACTATAGTACTGCCTAAAATTGCAAAAAGAAATAAAATCACTATGCCACATAGGTGTGTGTTAATGCATTTGTGACATTCCTTGAAATGTACTATTCTTTCAGGTAGTGTGCATTCTTAAAAAGGTTCAATTTAGTTAATTGCTATTATAACCAAATTAATGGGATATGAATAAATATGAAGATTTGTTTATTGTAACAGGTAAAAAAATAAAGGTACAAGGGATATAAAATAAAAAACACTTTAAGTTAAAATCCCTGCATGTTTGATGCTAATGTACACAAACTATGCTGTTAATCATGAGACTGGTATAAGATATAAGATTATACTGTAAATATTTATTACTTATTAAGGTTTAAACTGAAGTGAAATGTAAACAAAGCATGCCTTTAAAATTCACTAAATGTATTCATTAGTTTAGTGCTTATACTATGTTAAAACTAACCCTTAAAAGATTAAATTTGTATTGAAATGATGAAAATTGAATACATGTAATGGACATTCAGCTATGTGCACATTTAGAATATTACTGCAAAATCCAGAAAAGGAGTGACAATGAAAATGTTGGTGGTGAACTGAGAGAATAAATAATAAATTCTTCAGTTGTGGATTAGGCTTAGAAATAAAATTTTTATTAATTAAATGAACTTCAATCAGTCTCTTCCCTTGAACTTTACATTCCTTGTGTCAGCATATTTCTTCTGTAAAAGTGTTATAAAGATGCATTTGCCTAAAATTTCTTAATTAATGCATAAATATACATGAGGGCCAAGTCAAAAGTTTTTAGCTGCTTCTCAGAAAATAAACTTATTTATAGAATAACTATTACAACTTTTTTAAATACTGTCCATTGGCACTTAATGCATTTTTCCATTATCTGAAAACCACTGGAAAATTACTCAGGCCAAGCTTACCTCTTTGGAGGTGTTGTTTAGTTCACGCTTGTATGTTGTGGCGGCTTCTTTCTCGGACAAAAACTACATGAATTTTTTCCTAAGTCTTTGGGAATTGTTGCATTTAGCAAGATTAGGTGAATGGAATGGGTATGGTAATATTGTAACTTTTTAAATCTCCAAAAAGTTTAATGTGGCATCCTATGCACTGAGGCCTGTCATAATGCAGTAGATGTCCACTGCTTGATTTTGGGTGCTGTGACTTCCATGTGACAATGACATTATAAAGGGTTAATTTACATACCACTCATCTATAATTGGAATACCAAGGCCAAGGTCACTGATTTGAGATGACTCTTTCGGACTTTCATTGGTTGTCCCTCTCCAGGAAAGTTCCACATGGAAGACTGCCCCTTTGTTTTGATATCATAATAATATGCTCACATTTCTTGGTAATATATTATAGTGTCCCTTCATCACACTCCAGCAAACTTCACAAACTGCATGAGTTCATCTTGTGTGTTTTTGCAACTATACCAGAAAATGTGCCCTCTTTTGTTGAGACCCAAATAATCAAAATTATTGTTTGTATTTCTATTATTGCAGCATGTAGCATGAGAGTCTTCTTCAACTTTCCTCACAGTATCAATTTTTTCTTGCAGGGCAACCAGCCTAAGACTCATCTTTGAGGAACTGCAAAACTCTTGAAAATTCATGCAACCATCCTCTAACTTTTGCCATAGAAGGGGCAGACTCATCAATATGTACTAAAAAGATGGCATTCAAATTCTTTTTGTAATCATAGTAAATAATGGCATGAAAGTTGCAGTGTAAAGCTCCATTATATGCTTAACAACACTTGAGTTTCAGTTGTCATATCCAGCTGTGAAAGCCAGTAGAAAAAGGAATGGTATGCATGCACTACAATATCAAAAACAGTCTCGTTGTTGGACTAAATAGTTTAGAAGCAGCAAAGAACTATTGGCAGGACCCTGATGTGTGTGTGTGTGCGCGCGTGCATGCACCCAAATGCATACTCATGTGCTTATTTTTATTTTGCTTTTTTATTTAAGACATGTTACACAACTGAGCTGTAATCAGATAGTGGCACAGACTGCAAAGGAATTGCAACGACTGAGTGTTGTTGTTCGAAAAGGAGATAAGCAGCAGAAACTTCAGGCAGAAAAGCTTACTGGTGATTTCAAGGAAGCTGTACAATGTTACAGTAGGTTACAAAAGGTATAGATACAATAATCTATGAATTTATAAAAAGGAACAAAATTTACTTTTTGATGGGATGCTACAATACCATATTTATTTACTGTTAGAACCCCTTTTTAACCTATTTTTTTTTTGCCAAAATGCATGAGTACATATATCGTAAATTCATTTTTAATAGAAATGAAATGCATTCTTTATAAAAGAAAATAAATTAATAGGCACTCAAACAGAGTAAAGTAAATTCATAATTGCAAATCACAGTATCTTATGACACAGTTTGTAAATTGATAGCAGCATTGCAATTCTCAGGCACTATATGATGTTTGGAGATTGGATGTTTTGGCATTAAAGATAGAAAAATCAGATACTTAAAATATGTAATATAGATAGTAAAAAAGGCATCATGTGATATTACTGGTAACTACAATTTAATTTAAATGCTGGAAATTCTAAGGCAATAATGTTGTAAGTTGGCACCTCAATTACAAATTTGCAATGAATCAGTATATTAGTTTTATTTTCATTAGAGACAAGTGGCATCTAATAGATTGCTATTATCGTGTCATTGTTGTGCTGTTTAATTCTTTGTAATTAGAACCATGCCACACTCTAACAGCAGTATTTATCAGTGCAAACTTAATAGTTTATTCGTTTATCTTATGTGTTAATTTAATACTCTTGTGCTTCACTTACCATTGAATTATATATAACATGTTTCTATGTGGCCATTGCCCACATAATCTACTGTGAGTTGATTACCAGATTCATTGATGGTTGGATGGACTTGGTATAACTCTTGTGGACATTTTATGAACTGTTGAGTTGGTGTGTTTCCTGGTGGGATCTCAAAGTTCATAACCTTATCTTCAAATTTTTTCATAAAAATGTTTTCCCATATTCCCAGCTCCAAAGGTCTATCTACGAATTTCAGTAATTTGATATCCATTTCTATATCATATTTATCTCTCCAGCAACCACTGAGAATGTATTAGTTTTGACACAAAAGCAGTTAGTTTAGTTTATTGAATGCCCAGTCTTGGCAATAGGGCCAGCAGACTGGTAGAGATTCAAATGGCAATTCACTAATGAGTTGATGCACTCCATATCTGGAGAGGACAGTAGGTTGTTGCAGTTCATACAATCATGGTTGCAGAGGGTACCAGTCGCTGGTGGCTAGACTATTGCATACAGGTGGCTATGCTGCATGATCCATTGAAATTTGACAACACCAGAGGAGGAAGGAAATTTCCGAGCAGAGGATAGTGCTATGGGTGCTCCCACAGTGTGCTACTCATTCCCAACATTTGTGTGCTACGTAGATAGTTTGATGTCTCCAAGCTGACCTTTGACTGGGCAGATTAAAGCTGTAACTCAGAAACAGGTTGTGGGAGGCTGCATCCTGCCTTCATTCTCATGACTATATGCAAACTTAGTTTTCAACAATCTAAGAATCTGACATACCTAAAACAGCGGAAAGGAGTCATTATGGCCCTGCCATATGAACATGCAAAAAAAAGTTATATATTATTCATAAATTAAGAATTTAAGCTAAAAATTTAGCTTTTACTTTTCAGTTCATGACTAGCATACCTCCTATCAGTTGTACATTTATTTGAAGGATTATAACATTTTTTTCTAAACTTCCTATATGCATTTTGCAGAGATAATCTGTACTCATCTGAACAGTTAATAAAAAAAATTGGATAATCTCTACCATTAAATATGAATGATAAATTTATTCCACAATTAACTTTATACAATTTGTTACAACAATATATCCTCAATTTACATTAACAACTATATTTTTACATACATTATTAACCTACTCTTTTTACTCTAGATTCTAGCAGCATCCTCCAAAATACAGTTTTCTGCATCGTTAACCATGTGGTTGTCTGACTGCAAGAAACCTCCTTTTACTTTCTTCCTATTTCGTTCCATTTCTCTTTAACTTTACCTAAAAACTCTCCCATTTTCTAAATTTTTTTAACACTCTTGTTACTTAACATTTTATTTAACACTAAATCCTTCTGTTGATTGTCCCAAACTTTTCTCAGTCACCATTTGACTTTCTCAACATTACATATTATAAGTTGTTGTACTTAAGGCTCCTGCCATACTGTAGTCACTTATATTTTCATATTGCACTCTACATTGTTTATGTTATGCTGGTTATGACTACACACAGTTTCTCTTTTCCTATACTGCTCAATTATTTGCTCAACTTTTTTCTGAATACTTACCACAATATGCTTTCTTGTAACTCCTGTGAAAGATATAAATCTCATAAGTAAATGAAACAGTAAAACAGGAACCAAATGATGTACATATGTTTTTGCAGTTGTATGGAAGTTTTTGGGATCATTTCTTTGAAAACAGGTAATGGGAAAGGCAACCTTTTCACCTGGTTCTGTTGGTTAAATGTTTGTATATTACTTAAAAATTTTGCCCCCTCCCAAAAAGAAGAAGAGAAAGCCATCTGAAAGAAATCTGCCAATTGGTTAATAATACGAGGGGTTCTATTATATTGCATTATTATAATTGTATAAAAATGCCCCAAATATCTAATTTTATTATAAAAATAATATTTTTTAAACATATTTTGACCAAAGTTTTTTATTAAATTATTTAAAAAAATTTGTTAAAGTGAAAGTTTTTAACCTGTAAAACAGATACTTGCTTAGGAAACAAAAATAATTGAGTTTAACAGGAAATATCATATGATGGCACTCTTTATAATGGCATTTTACTGTGTGTAAATGGCATACTGTGCATGCATATGAGATTTGCATCAACTTAACTTTAGTCAAATGTTTCTATTTGAAAAGTGTTGAGTGCTGACATGATATTCACATAATTTTTACAAAGAAATAATTAACTCACATTTTTAAGCACACATTCATTGAACATATTTTATGAAGTTAGCCATAAATATAAAATATACAGGGACATCCATTAATTTTTACTAACATTTTTACATCAACACATCTGTATGTAAACGAACTGTTTAGAACCCAGAAATACTGTTTGCTACCTCTTTCCTTGATGTTTCAGTCCTGGTGGTCTAGTAGTAACCACACTTTTCTCATAGGCTCAAATTTGTGGGTGCAGTCCCATCCAGGGTCAATGGATTTTTTGGGCATAACCTCAAGCCTGAAAGAAGAGGCCTCTTAGCAAAATTTATCAGCTGTTTCATGCCCAGAATGGGAACCTGATGACCTGAGATGTTAAAGAGCTTCCACAAATAAACCACATCAACAACTTCCTTGATATTACTAGTGCAAAATGCAAATAAAGATTTTACTAGATATAGGAGGGAAGGAAAGTACTGTATCCATTTTACATTATAAAGAAATATTACATTCTGGATCATTTTGTCATGTTTTTATTTAATAAAAATACAGTAGACAATGCTAAAAATAAGTATTTTATCATGAACTGAACTATTTGTACTTTTATTATACAATGTATACTGTGTATAGTATATTAGCATTCAGCATAGGAAAAGCATGTAAGTTGAAACATAAACATACCCTCAATTTGTAAACAAATTGTTGAAATTGTTGAACATGGTTTCCATTAATTTCAATGCAGGCTTCAATTCTTTTAAGCATATTATTGAAGTGCCCCTTCCTAAATTTAATTTATTGGCTATTGAATGAGATTTTTCAATTCTTCTATTGTTGTCAGATTCTTAGTATACATAGCTATTTTACAGTAATGTCATTTAAATTATAATACAAAGAATTCAAATTATGCAACCTTGGTGACCACAATCATATGATTAATAACTTGTTGTCATAGAATTTTTCTAAGAATGATATTGTAGCATATGCAGTAGGACCATCTTATTCAAAATATCCCTCTGGCAACTTATCATCATGAGCTTCTAGGGATTTGTTCAGAATTCTTTCTTTGTGACTTGGCAGCCTAGACCCCAATTTTCAATGGGTGCAATGATGTCTGAACAAATTCATGCACATTTCCTGTACTCCATACCCAGAAATTTTGATTGAGATACCAAACTTTATCTATATAAAAGATCAGATTAAGGGTCTCATCTTTTATGTGTTGAAACCAATGACAGTACTTAAATCTTGCCACGAAGTCAACATATTGAAGCTTGTGAACTGCAATTACTTTGAGTGGAAGCATTCTTAATTTCCTCTTATTAATTGTGTGAACACTTTCATATGAAACTCCAGTTTCTGCAGCTAGCCTCCTGATCAACATAACAAGACTTCACTGTATTCTTTCTCTAGCATCTACAATTGCATCATATGTCACCTTTGTTGAACATCTGACACTTACCTTTCTTTCTGTACCCTGTTTGTTTGAAAGTAATCATTCAGATTAGTAACATACTTTGAAAATATTTCATAATGACATAATCAGGAAAACATAGCAAACTTCAATATTAATTCAATTTGAAATCGAACATAGTGAAACACGCACTAATGATCTCTTGTTACTTGGAATATTAGAACACTCTTTATGGTTTCACTTACTTGAGATTTACTCAGGACATATGTTTCTTGGACCTTTATCATCAGCTGTTCACGACTAATGGATCATTTGTAGAAGTTGGGTAGGTAGGAATCCGGTCGGACTCTGGTGGTCTTGTGATGAACTTGAAGTATTGTCTGCTCTGGAATATCAACATTCATAAGGTTATGTTCATGTTTTTTTATATAAATCCTTTCCCATATATTTAGTTCTTTTGGTTGTTGAACAGTTTTTAATAACTTGATGCCTTTTTCTATTTCATGGTTTTCATTCCAAAAATATGCTGTCACAGCTGAATTCTATTTCATGGTTTTGGAATGAAAACCATGAAATAGAAAAAGGCATGAAGTTATTGAAAACTGTTCAACAACCAAATATGTGGCAGCATATTTTTGGAATGAAAACCGTGAAATAGAGAAAGGCATCAGGTTATTAAAAACTGTTCAACAACCAAAAGAACTAAATATATGGGAAAGGATTTATATAAAAAAAACATGAACATAGACTTATGAATTTTGATATCCCAGAAGCAGACAACACTTTATTTAAGTTCATCACACGATCACCATAGTCCACCCGAATTCCTACCTACCCAACTTCTATGAATGATCCATTAGTTGTGAACAGCTGATGATGTGGATAAAAGGTCCATGAAACATATGTCCTGAGTAAATCTCATTTAAGTGAAGCTATAAAGAGTGTTCTAATATTCCGACTCAGAAGAGATTATTATAGCAAACTTTTGTTTGCTATAATAATAAGGAGCAATTCCATTACAGTGTAATTCCAATTTCCACCTTTGTCCTTCTTATCTGGAAATGAAAATCTTGTTCAAATAATGCTACCTATGTATGTTAAATCATATCTAATTTTCCCCCAATCCAAATAGACACATTTATTTATTGTATTGAATTTGAATTTGTTGAAAGCATACACAACAAGCTACATAATATTATGATACAATCAAATATACAATATTATATATAAGTACACAAATTTATAACTTTTTAAAATTTTTCCCGACTGCTACTGAACTGTAGACTCTGCGTCATCAGCAGTAGTCTACTGGAATTCCAACAGACTAGAGCTCAGCTATCCTTCATTTTACTAATGTACTATTTAAATTAATTAGATATAAAAATGATACATTTATTTAGATAGGCAGCTTACCTGTGCGTACACAAGCTGCGATAACGTACGCTCTTTATTCAGACCAGAAAACATGACATTTCCGGGATGTACTATACTCATGCACTCAATACTGTTTACTATAACTGTATTTATTGATGATATTCTTGATAGGATCATGGAAAACAATAGACATTGTCCAATTATATGGTAAGAAAGAAATACCAGGACTACTTTTTGCTGATGATCTCATAACAGGAGCAATAACTGTTATAGGATTGCAACATGCCATTGATGAGATTACTAGATTTTGTGTAGATAATTGCAATCAATTTGGAAGAATGGGTTTGGATGCATACAGATGTAATGTTTTTAAAAGGATTAAGAAAAAATATTAAAGAAGGATGTATTATGTGCAGGAAAGTGCATAGTGTGTTCCATTGTCTAATGGAATGTAAAATGATAAAATGCTGGCGAAACAGTATTTGGGATGGTAAATCGGACCATCTGCAGAAAGAAATAGTGGCAATAAAAATGTTATCAAATAAGAGGGTAGAAAAAATCAACAAGATAGAGAAGTTCCTAGGGAAAGTAAAGGGTATTGGGGGGAAGAAGCATAAGGAAGAAGCAGGAGGATACACATAATGGTTGAAAATAATTTTTTTATGGTAGAGGTTCCTTACCATACATACAACCTGGTGGTTAAGATGTGGGACATAGTTTTCTTTTTGGTACTGATAAATTTCCTAGATTAATTGACAGTGTAAATTGATCTGTATCCAATTGTAATGTTGTTTGTAAATAAAATTCATTCATTCTTTAACTGCAAAACAACTTCAAAGTCATGTGCAGCCTTAGTATGTGTGGAGGACAGGATGGGAGTGTGCTAGTAAAAGGAATGAGAGTAAAGTACACACAGAAATGCAGATGCAGTAAAAATATTATTAAAATGAAATGATGTCAGTGTACATGAAATATAAATGAAAGTTAAGTTTTGGTCCTGTCCTCAAGTTGTTTATTTACATAAAGCAATAATTTTAGAATTGTAAAATGATATGGTCTCGGGTATTCTAGGTTATGCTTACTCGGTCTATAGTCTGTCTCAGTCTATCCTTTAAACATAGTGGTAGAAAGTCTCTGAAAACCCTTCATTGTAAATTTACAGCAAGTTGCAGAGAAGATGAAAGTTCACTTACTTCAAAGACAGTCCTCAGTTACATCAAATGATATTAATGATGATGATGAACAGAGACTCATTGAAGAAGCAGAAATGGTTGCAGCTCAAAAGTCATTGCAAAGAGAACTGGAATTTGAGCAAGAAATGTTGCTGGAAAGGGAACAAAGGATACAGCAAATTGAGGGTGACATACTAGATGTGAATGAGATCATGAGAGAGCTGAGTTCCATGGTTCATGAACAGGGAGAAGCTGTCAGTAAGTTGTAGAATATTCTTTTTAGTACTTGGTATTTACCACTAATGCATGGGGAAAGTTTCTACAAACTGAGATATATAGCAATAACTTATGTATTTTGTATAATGATAAATGCAGTTTATGTTTCAAAACAACTGGTGTTTACAAAGTCAAAACAAATTTCTTAGTTTAGCTGCTAAATATTTTTGAGATAGTTAATCAAATTAATGGATTAATGAATTTAATAGCAGTGGTGGTAGTGGTTGCAGTAGCAGTGGTGGTAGCGATAGTAGGAGTTATTAAGAGTCAAAATCCTTGTTTGTCATCCTCTAGGCTTATTGTGATTCCTTATCTTTCATAGAGATTCTAGTTTTGTATTCCTAACAAATTTCTGGCTCTGTTGCTGTTGCTCATTCTGGTCAGTGATGAATCTTCAAATAATTGAAATCTCTCCTCTCCAGAACCTCACACTCAAGAAGTGTATGTTTAGCAGTGCTGCTTACATTATCAACAGATTCAGTCTCCTTGAAAGTGTTCTACATTCTTCTTTTTCTTCATTTGGAATCTTGCTGTCCAGTACATTTTGGCTAAGTCAGCTATCTGCTGTTGGTTAAAGTCAAGTTTCACACTGGTGAGAAGGTGGTCGGCATTCATTACAACTCCTGGCTGCTGGCACAGTGTGCATTTCTCAGATGTGAGAATCCTATTGTACAAAAGATGTGCTGCAAAATAGTTATTGCATATGTTAAATTGGAAAGTTAGCACTGCTTCTTCTATAGTTTGTGTTTATTGGTTGTCCATTCTTCTTCTATTTTGACCCATGGTTTGTCTTGATGTTATTTAAGGGGATTTATAATTTTTAAGAGCACTTTTCCTAAGGGTAAAGAGTAAGGTTGCTTTCATCCGTAGATTTTCTACATGTGCCCATTGGATAATGCTAAATAAGTGACATAGACTGGCCTGAAACCAGTAGAGGTGTTGTATGTTTTTCAGACGTTTTCTGAATGGCCCATATTCAATAACTAATGCAACCCCTCTCTTTTAGTTTCTTCCTATCCAAATGTTGAAGTGACCTAGTGAAAGCTAAGCTGGGACATTTGACAAGAACTTTGTCATGAAATTGAACAGGTTATACATATCATTTCTTCTGTTCCTCCATGGTGTATGCTTTAACTACAGATTTGGCAGTCTATTTGATACTTTCACTGACAGGTTCATGCCCATTAGAGGCTATATGCTCCCTTTTTGGACAGTTTAGCTCTTCTTCATTCCCATCCATGCCCAGCTAATCTGGTACTCATCACATCTGTACAGATATTTGGTGACAATATCAGCAGGTTTTGAAGACATTCCCATATCAGCTTTGATTTAAATTTGTAGGAACTAAGTAAAAAAAAATGAATTTAGGTTAATAAGACTTTCAGGTCATGATATTTTATGATCAAAAATTTTCATTGAGGCCATAACAGTGCATCCAACAACTTCATAATGCTTTTAGAGATGAATCATCCACAATCTCTGAGAGATTTGATGTGCTACAGGGAATATCAATAAGTGCTTCAAATGATTCAAGAAGATAATCAAACCACCTAACACCAAGATTCAGGTATTTTTGGGGATAGGAATGAGTGCAATACAAAATCCTTCCTAATCATCTTACTGTATGAGAAGAAGCTGTATGCTCAGTAACCACATATTTTATTAGTAGCTGAGAACAAACACATATGAAAAATTTAATTGAGACCATACAAATTCTGTTTTTAAAATTATGATTTTAGGTGATGAAACATGGGTTTATTGGCATGAGCCACAAAATAAATGGCAGTCAACCACGTTAGAACTGCAAAGATGAAGAGAAGCCAACAAGTCAAAAGAGGTCAAAGCACTGCAGAAAAAATGGTCACCTCATTCTTTTGTTTCGCTGGTCCTGTCATTTCTGTTCCACTGGAGGGGCATCATATGGTTAATGCCAATTTGAATAACACTATTTAAGTGAATAAACTGTACTTATGAATCTGTAGACAATGGATTGGTAATATATCCTGCATAATGTACTCAACCTGTTCGCACTAAATTCATTTACTCACATAATACTAGGACATGTTTCAGAAGCTAATTGCTTGCATCATCAACTGTTGTCCGACTATTCGAACTGATGGCTGGATCCCAAGATGTTCTCGTGGCATTCTCTGATGATTCTAATAGGAACTTGCTGAGTTCGTCCATGGGTAGGAAATCAAAATTAGTCTTATTTTTTAAAGTAAAAATCTTTCCCAAGTGGAGAGTTCTATTGGTTTGTGAAGTTTTTTAGCAACCTAGTCTCTGGTTTAATTTTATGATTATTGGTCCAAAAGTGTTCTATCCTCCAACTTTATTTCTCTTAGTTTTTCAAATGTATTTCTGATCACAATCCACACATTTGATTTCATAAATTCTTGATTTCTATTCTATTGGTATGGCATCTTTTATTGTGCAACTAATAAATTTTTTATATTATATTTTTTCTTTGGGACTAACATTATACCTTGTTCTTTGAATATTTTCTTAAATTTGTTATGGAAGTTGGATGGTACGTGAAGCTTTTGAATTTGTCTTTTCTTGATGTTCTTCAGTGTGGAAACCTCTCTTATAGATTTTTGTCTTTTAACTTTATTGATAGTTTTTATTACTGTGTCTTTGTTGAAACCAATGGTTATTGCTCTCCTAATTATCTGTTGGTGGGTGGCATTCTGTGGGTGGCATATTAATTAATCTGTGGGTGTGCCAAGCTCTGAAACACTGCATATTTATGTGGAGAAAGGTTATAACTACTATATTTTTTATGTAATTTTTTGTCTGTGTTTCTTTTGTACATATTCCAAAGTTCAGACTCTCTTTATTTCTTATGATTTTTAAATCTACGGGTGGGAGGTATTTCTCTCTTCTTTTATGGTAACAATTAAAAAATAAATTAATAGATGCTCTGAAACTTCTTAATCTACAACATAAATCTATACAGTTTACCATAGAAGAAAAGATAGTTCCATAAAATGAACAAGTGCACGAGATTAAAAGGAGAATGTTTTGAGATGTAATAAAGCCAAAAGCAGAAATAATTTTTTGTTTCACAAATTAGTTTGCAAAAACTTCCATTGTGACCCTTATATAATTTATCTTACAGCTCCAGCTTATAGTAATGTTGATTTGTAATGAGCAGTAATTTTAATTTGTGATATTTGGTATTTAGTTCTAATTCTTATGAATGGAATCCATATTATGTGGGGAACTTTTTACCCATATATTTTTGAGAAATAGCAAAAGAAATTTGGTTTTGAATGATCAAATTGCTAATTCCTATACAGATATTGTGCTGAGGTTCCTAAGATTAGCCAGTCATTCAGTTCCAAGAGAAATCCTAGTAAAAATGTTTGCATGCTCAGGGTTCAAAGCATATCTTTTAAATCTTAAAAAATGTTTTTTGATTAAGAGACTTATAGTAATACAATGTACATGATATATTCATTGGTTTTCCATATGAGTTTCTGTGTGGAAAAATTTACATTTTCACCATTTCCCAACCCTTTCGTTCTACATATGTATTGGGTCTTTGTTTTCTTTTCATTCCCATGCCGAGTCGGTCCTGGTGGTGTAGTGGTTACCATACTTGCCTCCTACTCCCAAAACGCGGGTTCGAACCCGGCCAGGATCGATGGATTTTTTCGGGGCGTAAAAATCCTAAGTATGGCTTCCTTCGGAAGGGAAGTAAAGCCGTGGGTCCCGTGTCGTACATTTACGGCACGAAAAAGAACCTCAAGCCTGAAAGAGAGGCCTCTGAGCAAAATTTGTCGGCCGTTTCACGCCCTGAGTTGAATGGGACGCTGATGACCTGAGCTGTTAAAGAGCGTCCGTAAATAAATTAATAAAAAAAAAAAAAAAAAATTCCCATGCCGACCAGACTGGACAGGGCTGGCACTTGATAGCACAGAGCATAGCTGCCCATACCTGGACCACTGCACATGACTTTTCACAGACGATGATGAAATGTTCCCCATTTGTAATGTGTAAATAGATTTTGATTCACACATTGCATTACTGCTTCTAGAGTGTTGGCTATTTCTGCTTGTATGTTGTTTTGTAGTTTGTCCAATGTCTGAAGATTTGATTTATAGACTCACTTCTTTAGAGAGAGAGAGTTTTGGGATCGAGGCAGTCACAACCTATGCTAATTACTTGTTATCAAACACATGAGCAGTAGTACATAATGAAGTATGAGTATGTGAGGTGTGGACCCATCTTGCCTGAATCATAACAGGGATTCATTCTTCATCAGTTTAGGAAAAAATTTTTTCTGAATTACAGTTCAGTATCAGTATTAAGTGTGTCATGATTCAGTATAAGCATTAAGTGTTTCATGAAAGAAAATGAAGGCTTTTATTCATATCATACTTATGGCAGCTCACTTTAGTGTCATGTACAAGCTGAGGATTCTTTACTGACAAGTGCTGATTATTTTGGCTGTTCACTCCTTTTTTCAAGTAAACCATGAATCATCAATTAAAAAAACTAACTGCATTTGCAAATATCCATCATGTGTGGAATGCAGAAATCAGTTGCAAAAAGTGATTCTCTCTGAAGTATGTGGGCTATTAAGTATGCTCTTCTGCAACCTTGTAGGGATAAAATTTTAGCAACTTTGTAGTAGAATGTGCTGATGTATGGCTGATCTCTGCTTGTTGTGCTAACTTTGCAAGAGATTTTTATGGTGACTGTTCTATTGAGCAGTAATGTTATCCGATTTCCTCTGTCAACACAAGTCACTCCTTTTGGTGTATCTCATTGTTTTTAAGCACTATTTTACAAAAATGTAGATCTGTCAGATGGATGAACTCCCAGAAAATATTCCTAAAATTCTGCACCTGATTCATTAGTCACAGTAAATGAAAATGTGTTATTCTATATTAAATCTTTGAACCATGGCAAACAGAAAAAAATGAAACCCTATGAAACTTCTCACTGTTCTAAACCTAAATATGCACTAACTGGTCTTATCAGCAGCATTACACATGTCGGTCCTGGAGGTGTAATGGTAATCATACATGTCTCCTAAACCCAAGATCATGGGTTCAATCCTGGCTAGAACCAATGGATTTTTTCAGGCATAAAAATCTTAAGTATGGCTTCCTTCTGAAGGGAAGTAAAGCTGTGGGTTCCATGTCATACATTTACAGACTATAAAGAACCTCAGGCCTGAAAAAGAGGCCTCTGAGCAAAATTTATGTGCAGTTTCACACCCTGATTTGAATGGGACGCTGATGACCTGATATAAAGAGTCCATATATAAACCAAATAAAAAAAAAAGCTATGCAACTATGACCTACCAGCTTTAAACAAGATCTGTGTGCAAAGAAAAATGAAACAAAGACCTGATTTGTGTGTATGTGTGAGTGCGTGCGTGCGCTGTTAATTTGTTACATTGCCAATAGTGTTACTTTATTTTTATCTTTCTTTTATGCGATATATATATATATATGAAGTTGCTTGTATTTGCTTAGATGTTTTGTGCAAACTGTAAATGCATTTGTTTTGCATTACAATCTATGTGCTGTTGATTTCATAATTAAAGCATGTATAATTTATCCATACATAAGATAAATGTTATATAGTGCATTGTTTTATGGCAGATAAACACAATGCTGTGCAACTGTTCTATTTTGAAAGCAATTTTTTGTTATCTCCTTTAACTCACAAAAAAGGAAGGGAAAAAAACTATCCTGATGACTCAGTTATATTTTTATCACTTTCAATCTCATAGAAAATGGCCTTCAAGAGAAAGAAAATTGCTCCAACAAATTCATTAAAAATAATATTGTTTTTCAATGCTTCCTGCAATATATGAAATAGAAAAATATTTTAAGTGTTTTCAGATGCAGGTAGTTTTTGAATAATGAAATTGGTTATATAGTCGCATAATAATTGTTTTTTTATTTTAAATACTTATTGAACTTTCATTGCCTGTTACTTAGATTTTCAGGCCAGTTGATTTCTGACTATAAAACACAAATGATTTATCACGCAGACACCAAAATTGCTAATCGTATCTGAAATTCATACTATGGACTGAGGAAAAATACTACAACCATTCATGATACAAATTGCATGTTGCACCGTTTCAGTTTATTTAAGAATGTGCCTGAGACAATGGCCATTATCTGGATAGGTGCATTGTTTTCCATAAGTTTTTACAAGTGTAAATGAATGTAGAAATATAGAACATAACAATACTTTGCATTAAAAACAAATTAATAATGAATAATATAAATTGTTATAAAACATAAAAAAGAAAACTTTTCTATTTGCAATATCTGTACTATATGTATATTGGAATGCTTTTAATTTCAGATGGCAAATCAATAATATATTAACAGATGCAGCTACCAAGGCAGTTTCATTATTTTGAAATCTTTAACAAATATGTATAACATTTATAAAAGTGATGTTAAAAATTCTAGCTTAAATAGAAATATGATTGCAAATAATGATGTAGAATCAAAACTCCTAATTTTTCCCATGTCAGAATGGTTAATTTTTTTTAATTATTTACCAAAAATAAATTAATCGTTGACTAACAAAAACATTGTAACAATTCCAAATTATAGACTAGATTCCTGAACCAATGTGTCTCCTATAGCTCTTGTACAAATAATGATGTAGAATCAAAATTCTAATTTTTCCCATGTCAGAATGGTTAATTTTTTTTAATTATTTACCAAAAATAAATTAATCGTTGACTAACAAAAACATCGTAACAATTCCAAATTATAGACTAGATTCCTGAACCAATGGTCTCCTATTAGTCAGCAGCTCTTGTACAAATAATGATGTAGAATCAAAATTCTAATTTTTCCCATGTCAGAATGGTTAATTTTTTTTAATTATTTACCAAAAATAAATTAATCGTTGACTAACAAAAACATCGTAACAATTCCAAATTATAGACTAGATTCCTGAACCAATGTGTCTCCTATTAGTCAGCAGCTCTTGTACAACTTAAAAGTTGCACAACAGTTCATGAATAGTGTTTTAACACCAGTTTTTGCTACAGAGGCACCACGGGTGATGGACAGTGATGATACATGAAATGAAATGATATATTGGGAAAGGATTTATTTTTAAGGAAGGAATCGTTCCAGGCCTAAGTTTACAGTACTCCCCGGCATTTGCCATTTCTGAGGACTGGGGAAAACCTGGAAAAAACCTAAGTCAGGGAGGACAGTCGTGGCGGTATTCGAACCCAGATCTCCTGCTCATGAGTCCGTGACTTAATGACCTTGGCCACTTGTGGCGGTCACACCAGCTCAAAGAAGTAATTCATCTTGTTCAGCACAATTATCTTGTTATTAAAAATAAAAACATTTTTAAGAGAAAATATTCGTCCTAGTTCATAATTACAACAATATGTTCTAATGAAAGAATTTATGTTGCCAATAATGGAGCAGCAATTATACATGTAGACTAGAAGATGTCTATGTTCATCTACCCAATGTTTATGTTAGCTTACTCATGTACTGCACTACTACCAATGGCACGCTAACATCAAAAACTTTATTGCAAATTCAGACATGTAGTTTATATATTTAGTATGCAAGATATAAGTAGGAAAAAAATGTTAATGGACACCAGAACTTCAAAATTCTAATGTTCAGCTAATATTCAAAGATGCAGAAACATGGTATCTTAGCTAAGACTGTAATTTGATTTGTATCATATTAAATTATTATGTGTCACCTGTTATCACAATCATATCCTTTCCTTTCAGATTCAATTGAAAATAATATTGAAAATGCGTATGGTAATGTTGATCTGGGTCAGACTGAGCTGCAGAAGGCTGCACAGTATCAGGTAAGGTCATAAGTCACATCATATTATCATTATGTTAGGGCATAGAAAATAAAATAGAGCATTAAAAACTATAGTGATTAAACATAAGCACAAGAGCAAATTAAAATGATGGATCTTTTCTGTTATGGTGCAAAATCGTACAGGATTATGATATTTGGTTGGATTTTTGACACTGGAACTTTGCTAACTTTTCTGTTAAAAGTATTCCTAATTAACAAAGTGATATAGGATGTTATGATCCTATTGGTTACTTGTCAGTTGTTATGTCATCAATTTACTTATGTATGTGAAAACCTCATTGAATATGTTTTTTTCTATTTCTTTCTTATATAAGAAATATTCAACATTGTGTTATTGAGTTTTTACTGTTTCTTTACTTGCATGGTTTGTTAATGGTAAGGGTGATCTACCTGAAAAATGACTGGGGCCGAAACCATAAAATCACCAATGAAATTTAGCTTAGCAGTAAACAAACAAATATATAAATCTGTTAAAAATGTAACTTGTAGGTAGGTTTAAGTTTCACAGACTTTTCAGGTAAATGATAAGATTGAATTACAGAGCAAATGAGTGAGCATTAGCTTTGATTCTGAGCATAGGAAAGCGCTAACTCATAATACTAAATTTAATTTCCATCCTTAACACCATTTCAATAACTATAGAACAATATGTTTGAAGGTTATGTCGGAATCCACACAGTTAGACTATCATGAATCTTGATTTGATCTAAAATAAAACACTAAAAATCATGTCAACACATTAAAACTCTGTACTTAGGAATTCATTTTTTACACTAAACTCCACTTACTTACATAAAAGTAAGACGTGTTTTGGGAGAATCTCTCCTATCTTCATTTGCTCACTCTCAATAAAGTACAATATTTACATTAAAACTCTCTTGGAAGTTTCACAATTAAACTTATTTAAAGTAATTTTGGGACACGTTTCGTGAGACTAATTGCTCACATTATCAACCAGTCGACGGCTGACGAGTCAAATTTAGGTAGAGTATGTATGCGGCTGTGTTTGCTCTGGCGGTCTATTAATGAAATTGGATTTTAGCCTGGCTGATGATGAGAACCAAATGTTCTAGAAACCGATTCTATACATTATGACATGTAAGTGAAGCCTTAAGAGTGTGTAGTTCTATAAATCTAAATCATACAATAATATCAATTATATGATTGGCTTCACTGTGCAAGTTCCAAGTTACACTTTAATATTTCTATTTGTTTATTTAAGAATATTGCTTCCACACTCTTCATCCTATGAGTTCATCTGAAAAGTTCTTGGCCTTTCAATGAAGGAACTAATTTTTAACTTGAGCATTATTTTTCAATATAATTTGCCTTATGGACAAAAATTTTATTCAAATAATGTTCCAATGCAATTATCCCATCTTTGAGGTTATTTTCCAAAAGGTCTGGCAATATTCCTTTGCAGCTCATTTGCAAGAGATAATGATGAAAAATAGGTGAGAAAGAGTTTGAGATTTAGGAACAGATGAAAATCTAGGATAAGATGGATGCTCCAATAATTCATACTTAAATCTCAGTATTTTTCCATCACAAAAACAATTTTGTCAGTAGATGCATTGTGTTGAATGATTATTTTCTTCTGCAAACATCTTTTCTCACAAATTTTTTATATAGTTAGTTTTAAAAATTGGAATAATATTCTCTGGTCATGGTTTTGTCTCTCTGGAGATAATAAATTAGTAAATTCCTTTAGTGTCTCAGAAGAAAATGTCATAACCGTTCCCTCAAGTAGAACTGACTTCTCTTCTTTGGCACTGAACAGTTGACTTCTATTCACTGTTTTGACTGCTGTTATGCTCCAAAACCTTTTCCAACATTTTCATACAAATATATTTGTGACTTGAATCTGTCATCTTAACACTCTTCATGCTTCACTAACCTTAAAAATAAACGGAACCGGTTTCAAAGATATGTTATCTCCATCTTCGGCTGTGGACGACTGGTGTGAAAGGCTGTTGTTACGTAGTATCAGAAGTAATGTTCCGCTCTGGTGAAACTTTTATGAACTTAAAATTTATATTTTCTTCTTTAGGAATGTCAAAATTCATCAAATGATCCTTGAATTCATTGAAATACCTGTTGTCTCTGCAATTTCATGCTCTTTAACTCTTTGGTCATCTAATACCATATCCGTATGTGTTCATTGAATTCTGTTGTTACAGTTTTTGGACTTCATGTGGATCATCTTCAAGGCAGGGATGCCCTTGTTTAAATTCACCAGTTCATTTATAATCTTTGAAAATGAAGGAAAGAGTCTATAACCTTTTATAAATTTAAATTATCTTTCACAAAGAACTATACTGATATGCACAGTTTTATCCAATGTATGGAATATCTACAGCACTATGCTTTAGAAAGCTGTGTTAAATAAACTATTTTAAATGAACTGAATATTTCACAAAAGTGCCTAACATAGATGTACCAATGTAAAAAAACAATTATCTTGCTAATTATATGGCTACTTATGGTCAAGGTCAAGTACTTTTCGGACCACCCTCATAGTTATGACTTACATGATAGCAATCACAAGCATTGGATTCATGCAAATACAGTACATCAGTCCAAAAGCCCAGATAATCCTAACCCAAAAAAATTGTGAAAGGAAAATTATCAAAGAAATTTCAGGCTAAAATAGCCTTTTATTACACATTAGAGCATCAAATGTACTGTAAAAATAATACATTATGATACATAATTATGTATTTATGATACAAATCAGCAGATTTCACACTCAACAAATTTAACAGTGAAGATAATAAAACAATACAGTACCTTATATCATTCTTGTTACACAAAAATTTTGCTGACACAAAGACAAAAATCTTGAGGATATCACAATCCTGCACTATCACTTCATAAACATTATACCTGCTGCTGTGGCATTGGGGTGGTGCTCTACATACTACAGGAATGTCTCCAATGTTTTTGAGTAATTCCAGATAGTGGGGCTTTATCTGACTGACTTATTAGGGAAATGATTTCCTGATCTTCTGTGTCAATTGATAATCATTCTTCACATCTCTATCCTGTATTTCTTTACAACCTGGGATTTGCTTCATGACATGAGATGTAAAACTTCAATTCTGGTCCCCTCTGCTTGGTCTAGGCTTTTGCTGTACAATAGAGTTGGCCATAACTTTTTCCATAACTTTCTAAGCAATTGCTTTTCGAAATTTTCCCATGCTTCAGCTACTAAATAAATCATGTTTTTGATAGTGACTTGTTTGAGGGCATCAATAATGCTTTTAGTAGTGTCTTCATTTTCAATTAAGTATCTTGGGAGCATCTTTTTATAAGCAGCTTTCAAATTTTGTAGCACTTGTTGGTCCATTAGTTGTAACAATGTCGTAATGTTTGGAGGCAGAAAAATTGCTCTTATGCATTTCCTTTTGACCAGTTCATCTGTGGATATGCATTACAGGTGTGCTGATGCATTATTCATAATAAGTAATGGCCTGGGTGATAGGTCATTTTACTCATTAAGCTTTTTTACTGGATGCACAAACTGGTTATGAAGTCATTGTATGAATAATGCATTAGTCATCATGCTTTATATTGGTTCCTGTGGAAGACAGGGATAGCATTCTTATTGATGTTTTTGAACACTCTTAGATTTTTTGATTTTCCAATAACCATACATGGTAACTTATGATTCTCTCCTGCATTACTGCATGTAAAGACTGTGACACATTATGTGATCATATTAGAAACCAGGAGCACTAGCTTCTAGCGCAGCTTTTAGCTGCGAGACTCTTATTCGGCAACAGCTAAAAATTTAATCCAGATTCATCACGGTTGTAAACTTCTTGGGGTGAATAATTTTGTAATGAAAATATGTCTGCAAATTTAGTTACATACTCTTGTGCTGCCAGGTAATCTACTGATAATCGTTTTCTGGTGATAGATAACTGTCGTATCCCATGTCTACTCTTCATTCAGTCCAGTCAGCTATTACTTGCATTAAATTTGGAATCACTATTAATCACCTTACTAAGTTGGAATGCATTTTCTTGGATTACAGAAACACTCAGGATAACATCTTTCTGTCTTTCTTGTGATAACCGTACATAAATGGCTTCAACGTCTGTGTCAAATTGAAGTTTGAAATTTTTTATGTATGCTGCTCCTTAATTACCTTCTTGGTCACAGTTCCACAAAATTTTCTATCTTGATTTGATTTTTCTTCCAATCATTTATCGTTGCTTTTCCAACACTGAGTTCTTCTGCTAATTTTGTCCTACTTTCACTTTAAGCATTTTAAAACTCCAAGTTTATCTCTTAATGAACAAGAACTATGTTTTCACTTGCCTACTATTTTTAATCAAATAGCAAAAATTAAAATCACTTCACTGGATTAAAAAACTACTAAGAATGATACAGTCCAGTAAATCTACTAAAAATATTCACAATATTTTGTGATTGATACTGTATCAATCAATGGAACTCAGAACAAACATAACAGTTTGAGTGCTTAAAGGAAGATGAATAAAATATCCTTGAGTCATGCAGTCAAATGTGACTGATCATGAACTCACTTTCATCAATGGCGTTAGTATCACAAAAATAACACTGCACATTACAACAACTGAATACAATTAACTTGTAGACTTCATATATGTACTATATAGGCCTAATTACATGATTGTAAATTAACCCCATTAATCGAAATTTTTACCAAACCAAATGGCTTTAGCCCCAGTTAGTTTGAACTGGCGGGGTTATGCTGTATACTTCTTTGGGCATTTGCTCCATTTTACATTTTTGCCTAGTATCTGGGCAAATTTTTTGAAAATTATGAAATGTCTTCCTTTTCATAAGTTGTATGCCTTAAATGTTGAATAATTTGTTTTGACACCTTTTTAAAGTAATTTACCTGTAGATAGCAGCAGCAGTGGAATATGGCCTTTACTCAAAGATGGGTTGAATCAAGATCAAAGTGAATTGAATTGCAAAGTTAGTTTCTTTTTTGCATTATGCATTTTCAGAGTCTGCACATGCTTTGAGTAAAGTCTGTAAGTGTTCTCTTGTATTGTTTTTTCTGAAGTTAGATATTACCATTAATGCATTTAAAATACCCAAACAGTAATGTAAGTTCAAAGATGCCCTAGCCAAAAATATCCTGTATTCAGTAAAGGAAGAAATGACTTTGAAGTTCAATGTAAATTTTGTGGATCTGGAACCTGCCTGATGTCTGTAAAACACATTATGAATTAATATTGAATTGACATTCTGTGCTGCCTTTTTGTCTTTTGTTAATTTAGCATTTATTATTATATTTTCCTTGCCTTTCATATGTAGCTAACTGTAAAATCATATTAAGTTTTATTATAAATATTTTGTATAAACTAGATAAAGAATAATTTTTAGTATACAATATAAGCCTAAATCTAACTAGATGTTACGTCTTCTTCTTTTTTCTTCTGTCTACTTTAATTTCAAAAACTATATTAATTTTTTATGTTTCATAGTATGTTTCCAGAAAATATTAAATACATTGTGTAACATTGTGCAATAATTAATATGTTTATTTGCAGAGCAAATATCGGAAGAAGCTGTATTTTTTAATTGCCATTGCCATTATAGTGGGAATCATCCTTACTGTGATTATTGTGACACAACTGAAAAGGTAGCGACTTTTATCCTCCAGTTTTCTGTACTGAATATTATCGCAAAATATGGGCTATGATATTGTTTTTGGAAAATATGGGGAAAAATGTGATATTTTTTTTCTTCAAAACAATAAGCTAAATGTACATTCAGACTGGTTATAATCTTTTTAATACACTATATATAATGTATGTATGTATGATATAACATAACTCTTGCCTATACAAGTTATTATGAAATAGAGTGTATAAATATTCATTTATGTAAATAAGTCTTCAGTAATAAAATATTATTGGAAAATATCCAGCAATAAAATATATAAATGATATGTGTATATAATGTTCAAAATGATTGTTCCTAAGATTTTTCCTTGATACTGTAGACAAAGAACACTTACATCTATGCTGTATACCTTTATAGATTGTTTTCCTCTCTTTTCAACAAAATTAATTTTTCATCATAGTCATCAGGTAACTTCATAATCAAAGATCTCCATAATCCCGCTGCATAGGCAACAATCTGTTCTGATTTCCAGGCATGAATTAAGAAGCTGGCTAACAGGATTTAAAAGTAGAATTGTTTTACTTCTTTGATAGACAATTATCAAATAAAGATTTCACCAGATTTTTAATTTTTCCACAGCACAGCTGGTATCCCTGTCAATAAGCTTTTATCTTATATGGAAAATGATGATTTTTCATTAATGGATATTGTTTTTCTACAAAATTTGCATCGGGAAAAATTAAAAGTCTTCAAGGACACAAACAAAGCTGATCTTTTTTTGTTTAATTAAAGTGAAATTGGATATGTTTATTATTTAATATCACTGCATGTATATATCTTAAAATGTATTTCATTGTATTAAATATATGGAATTTGAAGTGTAATTTATTTGTCCAATTAGTCAAAGTACTTCTTTAATTAAAAGAAACTTTTTTTTTTCAGATAATTTGTAGAATTTCTTACATTAATTACCATAGATTATTGATAGTTAACTGTAGGTGTAATGTTATTTTTCAGGGAAACGCCTACATCTTGTCCAGAATCCTAATGAGGTTAATGACAAGAAAAACCCTAAGACCACCATTGATAAAAGTTTAGATTGCCATTCTGGCTGTTTGAATGTTTTAAATACCTGATTAATTAAGCTGATACAGGCCCTCACTATGAAATTTGCAGTGCATGAATTACAGCCATTATGCTATAACTTTGTCCCTTTCTCATTTTTATCATTGACATGAGTTACAGACAGCAGATATTTGTGTTACACTGCATTGCTTCATTCATAATTTTGCATTATGTAAATATGTAGTCTCTTGACTTATGAGATAGTTAAGGACTTCTTTCTGGTTTTCTGCTAGCATTGCAAAGAACATTTTTGTTTTGTTAGATTCATTTTTCCATCTGTCAGAAGAGATGAATCAGAATCAATTTACAATATTCTTAATACTATTTCATATACCTCATCCATCAGTTTTTGAGGAATTTTTTTCATCCAGGAGGTTGGAATGAAGAATGCTTTTTCTGAAGCAATTCCCTAAAATGTTTGCTGTTGACAGTATTGAAAGGCATATTGAGCTGAGAAGTAGAAATGAAACAAATACATTGTTTTGTTGAAAGGATTGGATTGCAGTAGTCTATATTATTCGCTTTATACACGATAACCCAAGCTGATCACATAGCAAATGTACACCCTGTACATTCAGAAAATATTGGTTCTAAAGTTTTGTAAGAATAAAGCTCTAATTTTAGCACCATGCAATAAAGCATGGTGAGTTACCTTAAAAAAAACAGCATGGTAATATGCAGCAAGATATATGTGGCACAAACGAAAAAGCAGTATAATTTATAAGTAAGAAGTGTTTTCCTGGTGCACTGTTTTCATAACATGCTGCTGAACTGCACGTTTTGAGGGCTATGCAATAATGAATGATCATTTTTATAGGCATAATTTCTCACACTAAAATTTTACTTTACAATATTTTGTTAGTTTAATATCACATGGTAGTTTCATTGTTGTCACTTCCAGTTCTCATCTGTGAGAGATGTGCAAATTCAGACATGTTCAATTTTCCTATGCAAAATAGAGATGAACAATATGCTAAACTTTGTAAGTACTATATTTATGAACAATATGCTGTTCTGAAATTATACTTTCATCTCAACAAATCTTAGCTGAGGCCTATAGAGAGTTTGTTCTTCTCTATAGAACAGTCTGCAGATGCTTTAAAATGTTTTAAGAAGGGAGGCAATCAGTTTTAAAGAAGATGCACCCAGTGCTCCAATTGGTGCTGTAAAGGAAGAAAGCATTAATAACCTGCTTCATTGTTAAAGAGGATTGTGGAGTAATATTAAGTACACGTTCATAAATTCTTAAAATTCCACCCTCACATTGGTAACTGAAAATTGCATATGAGACATGTTTGTGCATGGGGGTTCCAACATTACTGATTCCTGAATAAAAGGACATTCATGAGCAGGTTTACATGCTGTTGAAGATAATGCTACAGGAAGATGCAAAAATTTTTTTTCAAAGATAAGCGCTGTTGATTAAACTTGGCTATCATTTTGATCCTGAGACCAAACTTCAAAAATCTGTTTTGAAGTCTCCATCATACCAATAGCAAAAAAAGGAAATGTGATAGTTCTGCTGAAAAGTTAAGGTCATCTCATTTTTTAATATTCAATGAATGTTGACAAATCCACAACTATAACTGGGCAATACGATAGAGATGTCCTGAAAAATCTACAAGCCCGTATCACAAGCAAAAGACCACGTTTTCATGCTACAAGCTGGATGCTGCATCACAATAATTCACTGGCACCCATTGCAAAGCTGTTGCTGAATATCTCACAAAAATCAATGTGAAGTGTCCCTCATCCTGCCTAGATCTCAGACTTAGCCCCATTAATTTTTCTTTTTCTCCAAATGAAGAAATACTTTTGTGAAAGACATTTTTCATCATCAGAAGCAGCAGTAAAGGCTGCAGGTTTGATTCTGAAGGATCTGTTAAAAAAATGGTTTCTAGCATGTCTGTGAAGATCGGTAGAAATACTGGAACAGGTGCATTGCATACAACAATACTACTTAAAGAAACATATCAAAATTATCAGGATTAGAAAAGGTATGCTGTCAAAAAATCTATGATTATTCTTTATTGAACAGCCTTCATAAATAGAACTTCTGCATCTCATTTCTCTGATTGGCTGAAGTGGTTCATGCCTTAGGTGTGGCTCAACCTAACAGATGATATAATTGCCAGGGTCATTCAAAAACATACCAATAATGTTATAACCTAGAATAAGGAATTGTGTTAACAATAATACTGAAGACTTACTTTTTCTCTCAGCTGAGCAATGTCAAGTAACTAACGAATGCAGTAATCAAGTTGCATATACTATATCATGATACGTAACCTCCCATTTTACAGTTCACAGTATGTGTTGCAGAACTACGCATGCATCAAATCATACTTATGTACTAATGAAAACAACAATTTCCTAATATATAAACCTATAGAAATATATTATTACTTTAAAAAATGCATTTAATTTGTATTGCAAAAAGTGGCTCTGTGCCACCCAGCCAATATGAGATGACAAGCAGCACGTGGTACTGATGACATCCAGAGTAAGATAAAGAGAAACACATTATAGTGACCAACTCCTCCCATAGACCCCAACCCTGGCCAAATATGTGCTTCTCCCACAACACTTAGAAAAGGAGGGCAGTCAACATAAAGCAGCATAATTTAGCACAGTTCAATATTTTACAGCCCACGTTTGTTTAATATAGTACTGTAAAATATTTGTAAGTAGAAATAGTAAAGAAATGTGTAAAATTTAGTGTGAATCCTTGTTAGAGTTTTAATTGGAATATTTTGTGCAACACTAAAGCAATTCAAATATGTTTACGGAATGTCAGAATCCACACAGTGAAATTTTTGTTAATCTTATTTTGATTTAAAGTAAAACACTAAAAATCATGTCGTCACATTAAATGTGAGGAATATACCTCACGAAACATGTACCAAAATTACTTTTATAGGTGAAACTTAAAGAGAGTTTTAATGTGACGACATGATTTTTGGTGTTTTACTTTAAATCAAAATAAGATCTTTATTAAAGTTTCTTCATCTAACTTAATTCTAACCTATGGGTTTTGTTAATAAGTTACATTAGTGGATTTCACGCTACTTGATCTGTATGTAACATTACTGGGTACCAAACCCACCATCTTGGTAAGTTAATCAACATACTGTATATTATAACAGTTTATTTTAATATTTAATGCCTGGTTTTACTTATGAATTCATAGGTTTTGGACACTTTTTTTGAATGGTGTTTAATGCCTGTTTTTACTACTGAGGCACCACAGGCAGCATATGTGGACACCAGTGATATATGAGATGAAATGATAAAAGAGTTTATTTGGGGATTAGGAAAACATGGAAAAAACCTCAGTTAGAATGTTCCTAGCAGGAATTGAGTCCCAGACCTCCTGCTCACAAGTCTGCTGCTTAACAATTTCGGCTACCTGTGTTGATATTATAATAGTGATGAAACTTTCAAGTACTACAGTATAATTTATGGTAGAAATTATAGTACGAACAGATGTAGACACTGGAGCCTACTTTACAGGAGCAACTATAATTATTGCAGTGCCCACAGGATTTAAAATTTTCAGATGACTTGCCACAAGTCTCCACAGTCATCTTAATGCAAAGGAATGTCATTAATTAATGTGTGTAAGCAAATGGCACTTTTTCACATAAAATGGCAACTAAAAGACATAGCATTAAAGTAAATGTTAAAAAGATAGGAAAACATTAATGCATGGTCCATGTTTGTGCAGTGTGATAGTAGTGAAGAAATGCGAAATTCAGTGCAGATTCTTGCTGAAATTAAACCTTCATTTTTTCACATATCTGCATATGAACTTTTAGTCACATTTTTTATCAATACACAATAAAAGGAACTTGTTCTCAGTGCTTAAATAATAAGACCTTTTGGAAACTTAATAAGTAGTTATTAACAGTAAAATAGAACAATTATAATAATAAAGGACATTTGAATTAAATGACATAATACCTCACTTGTTGATTCATTAATAGAACATATTTCAGGAGCTATTGTCCCCTTATCAGCTGGCAACCAATTGGGTCCTTGGCATCATTTCAGATAAAGACTGGATAGATGACTGTTAACTTTTGATAGCATGTGAAAAAGATATTTTCAGGGTTTAGAAATTGTAACTGACAAAGAGTAGCTCATATGCCACTTTATATAGTATCTTGCTTTTGTTAAGCATTCCTCTGTAATATCCAAACTCAATGCAACACATAGTGATGATTTGTTGGTATTGTTGATGGAATGAACTGGATGCCCATGCAATAGAGTAATGTGTGTATTAGAAACAAAAATATAAAATATATTTAGCCTAAATATTTTTGGGCACTCTTCATTTATGTTTCGGTCTGAGCTTTAAATTTCTTCATTATTGTTTTAAGTTCCCATCAATATCGAGAAGATGCAAGACCTAAATGAAGACTTTGACAGCATTTTACAATGCTCTACTATAGAGGTAGCATGTGCTGTGGACTTTGTTTATGAGGATTGAGTAGCTACTGTCATGATGAGTAGACATTTCTGATTTCATTCTTTTAAATGTCCCTGTGTTATCAATGTAGTCTAAACCTAATTACAAATATTGTCTTTTTCTACAAGTATGGGTTTTATGATAAAATCCTGAGAAATTCAGGAATTGTGCCAAAATACAATTATTTACATTGTGAATGTGAATTTCCCGTACAAGAGAAAATTTGTTGAAATATTTTAAGCAGAAGGGTACATAACAGCAATAACATACCGTTATAATTAAATTTTAAAGTTACCTTACCCAAGAAATTTTGCCAAAATAAATAAATAAAAACGTTATGTGAATTATACATTGAAAAATGCCTTTGCCGAACTAGTTATAGAATTTTTTTGATAGAAAAATATAAATTTTAGTCAGCCTAAGGGCGAGGGGCTCCAGAAATAGTGCAAAATTCCAACTATTTCTCTTACATTGAGCAATGATTGACGTTGGTAGCTTCAATTCGTTGACGTCATAGATTTTTTTCCCCCACCAAAATACCAGGAACTGCATGTTTAGGTTTCTTCCCCGCACCCTGCCCCTCCTATTAAGTACTAACTAATTGAGTCCAAAAGAAATGTTAATTGTCTGGTGAGAAATATATATATTATTCAATATAATTAATTATAGCATAAATTTATTTTATGATACATTTTAATTATTTTGTGCACTACCATGTGAAAATAATTTTTAATCAGTTGCAAAGTGTCAGTGTATTGACTTTCATACAGGAACTTCCCGCTTCTACCCGATTCGTCGCGTTAGCCGTCACAGAACTAAACGCTGTACCGTAAGTAGAAAAATATTATGCTTATATTAGATTATTGGGGTATTTATTCAGTCTCTGGGTGAATTTTTAGGACGTAATAAAGATGTGCATAGTGTACTATGTTAATCAAATTTGCAGATGTTCCTATTTATTCATTATAAATTAGAAATTCGGGGAAAAAGTTAACACAAGGTGTTGGCCCAAGCGGCGAGTCATTTCTAGCAAATGTTATGCAATCCAAGGTTTGGATTAAAATTGGTAAAATACGCAAAATGTCTTCAAGGAAGCATTGATTTTATTAAGGCAGAATATAGGTTAATATTCCCATAGGTAAAATGTTGCTGGTGCATTTTACAATATGTAAGAAAACAACTTTGAAAGCGTTTTTTTTTTTTAAAGATTAGTGGAGGTTGTGATCGAATAACTCCAACACAGTATTGCTTTTTAGTAATGCCGGAAAATATGCAAAATAAAAAGTTGAGTACTAAAGCAAGGAAACTGATTTTTTTATAATATTGAACAAAAGAATTTATGTATTCAGAAGTTACATCTTCGAACTAGTTACACGTGTAAGAGAAACTAACCATAATTATATAAACAGCAAAGAAAGGATTTTCGCTGTTTGTAAAGTATAGGAAAGTATAATAAACTTTAGTAGCATCACTAAATGACTTTCTTATTGAAGCGACAGTTATATTAGGAACTGAGTATAGTTTGAACTGGTTTATCTTATTATAAAATAATACATTTACATTCACATAAAGCTGTGTTGTGGTAAACTAGATCAACAAATATGTTGCTCCTGTTTTGCAGTATCTCCCTGCTTGTCTAACTTGTTTCTTAGGTAAAAATATGAAGAGGGTGCACTTGAAGTAGCTCTAGGTTATTCTATGAAATTGCTTAATCCATTAAGTAATATGGTTTTGTTTTGTACATTGATAGATAATAGCATTCACATCATTGGTTGCACAGGCTAGAAATTATGTAGGTACTATCTGCTGATAGTGCAGATTTTATGGTTGAACCCAGAACACATTATATAGCTTGTGTGTTTGGAATGCATCTGAGCATTTCCGGTTGGTTGTTTTACAGGTATTATGGAATGCTTATAGTTCCTGAGATTTCTTTTCAATAGCATATAATGTGTGGTTGATGGTAAGAGCAAGCCATTACTACTTATTTGTTTATTTTAATATGATTTCCTACAGTCAAGGGTACTCTCCACAACTAACTGCACTCGTCAGTGAATATTTAGCATTGTTCATATCTTAATGTACTTCTGCTAATATTAATTTTTTTTTATTTTATGCAATGTGTCCTAACATGCAGTTCTATTGTTCAGGTGTCTGTTTATTGGCAATCTTTGAAAATAGGTCACCGTAATTGTTTTATTTTTGTTACCCAGCACTTCCACTAGTGGAGGCGGATACAGAAAACAATTTTTATCATCATAGACTAAGTAATCACCAAAAACTAAGATTATGGTGATGAAAAAAGGTTTCAAATTAAAAAAAACAGGAAAAATAGTGGTAGGAGGCACAAAAATTGAAGTTGTCAAGAATATTGATCATTTAGGTTTTAGATTGTCTAGTAATGGGAACTGGAGCGATCAAAAAAGACAAGCAGTAGCAGAAGGTAAAGTAGCCATGAATGTAATCAGCTTGTGTAAACAAAATACCAAATATGCAAGTAAAATGGTTAACGAGAATATATGGCTCAATAGTGGAGAGTAGAATGATGTATGGAATAGAAATTTGGGGGCCAGACGAAGCATGGAAAGGGATAAATATAATAAATAGATTATTTTTTAGAATTGTTCTAGGCTTACCTAGATCTTCATCTAATGAGATTGCTCTAATGGAACTAGGAAGATTGGGCTATAAAAGAAAGGTCATAGAAAGAGTATTGTATTACTGATATAGAATAAGGAGACTAGAGGAGGATAATATTAATCAGTGTTTGGTACCACAAGGAAAAATTAAGGGGAGAGAAACTTGATTATCTAAAATGCAAAATATCTTACAAGAAGTGGGCATGGGACTAGTATGGTATGAGGGGAGAAAGATTGGATAAAGGATTTTGGAAAGAGATAACAATAAGAATTGAGGATATAGAAAAACAGGAAATATGGGCAAAAAAATCTCTGAAATTATATAGTACACTAAAAAATGTGTGGGGAAGAGAAAGATATATTGAAATTTGTGTTAAGGCAGGGAGGGAATGTTTGGCATGGTTTAAAACTGGAGTAAAATATTTAAGTGGATTAAAAAATGGACACACTAAGGGGAAATGTCCTATGTGTGCAGAACCAGATAGTACTTGCCCTTGTATACTAGAATGTAAGCAAACTAAGATTTGGAGGGAACCGTTTCTATTACGAAAATGGGAAAACCTACCAGATGAAATAAGAGGTTAGAAAAATTTTAAATTTAAAATTAGATGAAAATATTTAGGAACTAGGAAAATACATAGGCAAGATAAGACAAAAATGATTATGGGTGTAAAATACTTATGAAATGTGCTTGAGAATAAAATTGTCAGATAGTGAAATGAGGATGAAATGAGTAGAGGAGGGTATGAGGCTAGTTATCTAATATTAGTTAAACAGGATCCTTATACACCAATAACCAGGGTGTTAGTATGTATAAGGTCTGAAGTGTGTATAAGCAACTCTCAAGGATACAAATTTGGCCGAATGGGTTTAATTAAAAAAGAAGGAAGGTTTAGAAATATAATTTAATAATGTATTGAATGTATAAATTACTATTAATGTTGTGTTTTGTTTTTGGAAGTCTGTATGCGATGCATGAGAAATAAATACTACTACTACTTAATCACCATGGCATAACTCTTAACCATTGATACATGAGGCTGTGGTGACCTTTTAAAATCTTATCAGCACTAGATAAATTTGGGCTATCTAGGACTACTGCTATTTTGCAACATATTTAGTGGCTTTCTTAAGCTGTTGGTGCCACGAATTGCATTGAATAGTTGTAATTAGTTGACATTTTAGATAATCAAAATACATGTTATAAATTATATGAATTCATTGGTATGCTTGAAAGTATTTCTCTGTAGGAATTTGTGAAGATAATGACTGTAAACACAAAGGAAATTATACAATAAGGAAAAATGCTTATTTCTTTTGCATCCATACCTAACAGAGTGAAGCAGAATAATGAAAATTACCATAAGACACCTCAAACAGTTTTTGTTGAATTGTGGGTAATATTGCCGCACTCATTTAGCACTAGACCTATAGCTGGGGAAAGTTAGTGTTACTGTTTGAATACTCCATCAAGAAGTAGTCATTTTTCGGATTTCACCCAACCTCAGAAGTTTTACTCCTATAAATTCTCGTGCAACCTGGGTATAAAAAGAAATGAATAAAGCAACCTAGTCTCAAACCACCCATTTTTCATTATAATTCTGGTTGCTGTAGAGATTGTATTTTTGAGAAATATAACAATTGCTCAGCATTATCGGTACAATTTTTACTGTACTAGAATGCAATTAAGTTTTCTCTCTCAGAGAAAAGTATTTAAAGTGGTTGATCTTCTGGCCACTACAACTATACAAGTTCTGTATAGGTAATCAGTTAACATTTTGTTTTACAAAATATGCAACCCTGCACATTTACCTGTAACTCCATAGTGTGCCACAGGAAATTTGACTTTGTCGAATGGATACTATACATCAAATATTTATTGTGATACCGTGGAAGAATGGTATGAACATATCATTGAATTACATTTTTATATTCTTCAGGCTTTTGATAATGTCAGTATAAGAAATGTGGTTATTGCCCTTGAATTTGAAGTCCCAAAAATAAATAAATGTGGTTGATTTGACTGTTGACAGACACTTGAGCAAAGGCTTTCATTGGGAGTTAAGATTAATAGAGCCTTTCATAACTACTGGTGTGAACCAGGGAATTAGTTCTCTTTCTACTATGGTTAATTTGCTCTTTGCTCTTACCCATGAAAGAATAGAATGAACTGGTCTTAAAAGTTGCAGACCAATGAAAATACTTTTTAATAATAGCAAGCATGATTTTCTGCAAGAAATATTAAAGATCCTTGAGTAGAAGAACCATATTATGGGACATCTAGCCTTGCTTGAAGACAGTTGTTCACCCACAGTAATAATTTTCAATTGGTGTGTATAATACAGCAAAGAATTGACAATGAAGGGATTTCTCACAGGAGTGGTATTTACAAAATAATTGTTCATAGACTTTGGAAACTTTGTGCCCTTTTCGTCAAATGAGCAATAATTTGCAAAATTTCATTGAATTTATTTCTGTTCTTTGTATTAACAAATTCGGTTCTAATGCTTATAATCGTAGCAACATTGCCTAAACAACACTGGTCCAATTATCATGTAGTTCATGATGTGCTCTATTCTCTACATATTTCTCTCCATTTAGAGATATCATTTAGTAGCCTCCATGGTCTAAAATAGATTTTCTTGACATACTCATAGGTCCTGTATTACCTCAAAGATGTTCTGTTGTGCCTGTCAAACAGTTAGGCATAATGGTCCTTACTTAATACTTCTCATATCAGAATCAATCCTGCTGATGAAATGGTAGCCATACTTGTCTCACAGACACAAGGTCGTGGATTCTATCTAATCTGTCGTCTAACACACTCTTGTCCTTCACTCATTTTTAAATACCATGGGACTGGTTTTGAAGAGATATCCTCTTCATCTTCAACTAACTTGACAACTTTGTTGAAGATGGAGAGAATGTCTCTTCAAAACCGGTCCCTCCAAATGTAAAAATAAGTGAAGTATTAGAGTGTGTTATGCAACAGATTAGATAGAATTAAATTTAACAAATTTGACTGTGTGAGTTCCAACAGAATTTTTTAAAAATTTCTTATTTTTCGAAAGTTCTTAAATGAATTACAAGGTCGTGGGTTCAAACCTGGCCAGGGTTCATTTTTATTTAGGGCTTAAAAATTCTAATTACGACTTCCTTTGGAAGGAAAGTGAAGCTTTGGTCCCATGTCATTGATTGTCATGTAAAAGAACCTCAAGCCTTAGGTCTCTGAACAAAATTTATCATCCATTTCAATCCTGAATAGAATACTAATGACTAGGGCCCAGAAATTCATGCTCTAAAAATCTACCAAATATGCATGCACTGTGTTCTTTAAAACTTCAAAGTATGTCTATAAATATTCACAATGAAGTTATTAGAATTAATATCACTAACAGTAGATAGGATGAGTTGGTAATAAAAATTAAAAATCTTATTATTGAAGCAGAATTGGTTCTGTTGCCAACATTCTCTGATGAACTGCAATTCACACACGTCACTTTGCTAAAATTTTCAACTGAAATACTTAGTCTGTTGTCGCGCAAAACACTTTTGTAATGTGAGAAATTTCTCTCTGTGCCACAGGAGGCTATGGGGGCATATTTATATGATAACTGCTCCTGAGGGAGAGATGAATCTCTATCCTGACAGATAGTTTTCCTTTGAGAATGTCTTGAATGTTACAAATCTGTTAATAACCAGAGTTTTTTCAAATTATGTTATTCACTTTTACTTTTTTTCCTGTATTACCTGGAACAGATTTTAGTTTGCATGTTGGTTCTTGAAAAACAGTAAGTGATTCATTTAAGGGAGTTTCCACAGCTTCCAGTGATGTGATTACTTTTAGGAATTATGAAAATATACATGAAAACAAGATCTTGTTCTATCTCATTGCCTGACAGAGTATTCTGAGCTATTGATGTAGCATCATTGGAGTCCGATGCATTAATTACCTCTTTGATTGTATGTGCTCAGCATAACTTATAGCCCATCGAGTAAAGACTGGCGCAGGTGGAAGTGGGGTATTAGATGCTGTTGATCTGAACAACTGGGGTCTTGAAGGGGATTTAACATGAAATTTTCTTTCTAGAGGCCAAATTGATCTACCACAGGGAAAGAATTAGACATTTTTTCAGCAATGCAATGAAGACCATATGGTAAACATGTTGTGTGAGTGAATTGAACTACACACGCTTATTGTACCACTTGTTTATAATATATAGAACCAGTCTCTTAGTCAACAGTTAGCTGATGATGCAGGCAAGACAAAGGGTTCATGAAACTGGTTCTACATATTATAAACTAGTAAGTGAACCAATAAGAGTGTGTAGTTCGACTCAATCATAAAATGATCTCACTTATATGATTAGCTTTACGATACCAAGTCCAGTTAACATTTCTAGATTTAATGTTATATGAATTAAATTAGAAAAAATACCTTTCAGTGTTTTCCTGATTTTACCATTCAACTACCTGCATCTGTAACAAACAAAAGTAGCCAGTGGTATTTAATGCCAGACTGCCATAATATTTTCAAGGAGTCCATCACACACTGGGTACTGTTAGTTTGTTAGTGACTGGTAAGAACATGAAGAGAGGCATAGTCTTGGTGTACCGACAGTTACATTAGATATAAAATGGCCATCAGTATCAGTGTTTCATCAATGGACAACCACACAAACTAATCTGCTAGTTCATCTTATAAATGTGAAATTACATCATTGTAACAAAGTCCTACATAAGTCTTGTGCAATGTACTTTCTTCAGGCATATGTATATTTGGCAACAAAAGCTTTTAATTTAGGATTGTTAATTTTCCACAGGGGAATAACAGCAGCGCAAGTCATAATAAAATTCACCAGCCCTACTTTCTAAATGCACTTAATTGCTTTTGAAGAGGTTTTTAGTTGAGAGTTTTCTAGTTAAATTTTCTTTACGTTTTGCACTGTTTGTGTGGAGAACTATTGTTCCCTATATTTTTCTCACATGCTGCACAAAACAATTCCCTATTATCTGCAAATGCTAAGTCACCTGAAAACTCCTTCTGTAAATTAGTTAAATCTACCACTCAAATTTGGTTGGACTTTTCAGCATTGAAGGGCCGGTTTCACTTTTAACACCGGCAACTTAATTTGCCTAGCATGCAAACCTTTTATATCACCATTACAGAAATACTGCAAGTTAGAGGCTTGCTTTGCACAATGCATGTAAAGATGATGTAATCAGGAAGGGATTCACTGTATGACATTAGCATAACTCCTCTCTGCTCAACCAGTTGCATCAATTCATCATGTGCAACCTTATTGCTAACTGTAGAGCCAGATGAAAGAAAAAATCTTTAAAATATGTTAGATAAGTAAAATATTGAAAATATAATGCATTTATCAAAAGCATGAAAATATGTTATATGCACTGTAATGATAAAAAATAACTGAAAATTCCATAATTCATACACTTAATGTGTAAAAATACATAAAATATGCAAAAGCATGAACTTCAAGGCCCTACTAATGACCAAAGATGTTAGAGTGTCCTTAAATAAAACAAAGTTTATCTCATGGCGGTATTTCCTCTCACCTGAGGAAAACATTTTCCATTCTTTATGACCACCTCTAAAGACTGCCAAGGGTGGCCGAAGTCGTTAAAGCACGGACTCGTGAGTGTTAGGTCTGGAGTTGGAATCCCACCAGGACTATCCGCCCAGACAGGTTTTTTCCAGGTTTTCCCCAGTCCTCATAAATGGCAAATGCCAGGGAGATACCCCAAATTTAGGTCTGGAACATTTCTTTCCTTTAAAAAAAATCCTTTCCCAATATATAATTTCATCTCATGTATCACCAGTGTCCAGTGCTTCAATAGTAAAAATGGGCATTAAACACTATTAAAAAAATGAAGTAAGGTTTAGAGCATACTGTTGCATGATATATCTGAAATGTATATACAATAATTCAATTATAAATAATAAATAGAAAGGCTATGTTCTTCCATAATGAATTTCATATTATACACCAAATTGAACTTATAGGCAATTCAGGAGAAATTTTGCTTTTAGATGCTTTAAAATTAATTTAAAAAATGATGCAGTAAAATGCTAAGCAGTCATCTGCTTGTTTGTGTCTCTCAGTAGTTTGTTGCTTCATCATCTTTTAATTGATTTTGCAAAAATAATGAGAATACTCACCTCTGGATTCATCATTTGGCATACATACCATGTCTTGGAAATGCCATTGTGAAAAGTTTAAGTATATCTGGTAACAATGGCATTGAGCAATAAAGCTTTATTTACACCTTCTATTATGGACAACATGTCTGCCAGAATGCCATAAACCAATCAGGAAGGCAAACATAGCAACAGTTGCAGATGATTCAGATCAGCAGATGCTCACTATTATTGTGTGAATGTCTTTATCGCAAAACATCACATAAGGGAAAGCCTGTGTTGATCTGTATCTGCTGTGTATAGAGGTTTACTTATATTGTCATATTTGTTGTTTTTGCAAAAAGTAGTGGCTTTTACTGCTCTTTAAATAACGTTATGTTTGTTATATGTATTTATTTTCCTGTTACTGCAGGTAACATACCAAACAAAACGTGTTTATATACGTGAGTGACAAAGTGGGGTAATATAATTTGAATATACATTTTTGGTAAACATTGGTTTAAGTTGGCTTAAGTTTTGAAACGAAATAAATCTTACATGATGGCTAACTGTGCTATAGCAGTTTGCGAGAACTACAGCGAAAGAACCAAAGGATTAAATGTTCATTTATCACATGTTTCCCAAGAATTTTGTGTAAGGAAAAAAAATGGGTTCATGTGCATGTAGGAGAGCAAAACAAAATAAATGTTAAAAATACATGTCTTTGTAGTAAACATTTCTGTGAACAAGATTATGAATGGGATTTGCAATCAGCTGTTCAATTTGCTTGCCAAGTAAGGCCTCAAGCTGAATGCTGTGCCTATATTTCTTTTAAGCCAGTTCAAACTCCAGGTGATCAAGGGACATCATCTGAAACAACAGAGCAAACACTTAAAAGAGCTAAAAGATTTATTAATTGAGAGACATGCAAATGTTCCTTAAATATAATCTGCAATCTTTCTCCTAAAAAGAAGAAAATTAATGTAATTACAGAAATTAGCCCAGACAGAACTTTATCTGATAAAGAGAGATTAATACAAATCATTATTTAAGATAGAAAGAATAGGCAGTTACAAAACAAAGTCTCAATTTTAAAACTGAAAAACAGATTACTATAACTGAATCATACAATGATATCAATTAAGATTACTATAACTTTCTCTATGGACAAAAACAAATGAAATAAAAATCATGCAACTAGAAAAACAAGCTAAAATCAAAGAGAACTTGAAAAGAATTTTAGGCCAAAGCGAATTGTCTAATATCCAAAACAAATTAAAACAAGATGGACAGGAGAAGTTAGCCCTTCTTTCTATTTCGAAGAATTGCTACATATACTTAAGGAAAAAGCCTTATGCAAATGGGTATCTTCTTCTTTTCACGCCTGCTGTTCTGCATGATGTGCTTTATTTAATGAAAACAAAAGCACAAAGTTTTAATGAAGGGGAAAAATTGTGAGTTTTGAGCTTTAATGAAATGAATATTTGATTCAAGGATCTGCTATGATCAAGAGCAAGATATGGTTTTGGGGTCACACAGTGAAGTACAAACAGCAATATTGGGAAATTTATGTATCAGCCTATTTTTATAATGATGTCAGTATATCAAATGAATAGATATTACAAATAGTCAAAAATGTTCAGAATTCAGGGTATAAAGTTATAGCTGTGGTTTCTTAAAAATAACAAAGTGTGGAAAGAACTAAAAGTAGATTATATAACCACTTGTTTTCAGAACCCTTCAAGTTCATATGTTTCACACTAAGAAGAATAATTCCATCATCCAGAACGTAATTTCTTACAAGCTTTAGCTTGTGTGAAATGTCAAAAAATTCTAAACCTTCTAAGAAATTATATATTTGAAACAGGAGAATCCAATGTCACTTATAAGTCCCTTCTACTTTAATTGTACCTAACTTAAATGTTCATTGTACTGAAATGCTGATTTAAAATGAAATTTTTTTGTTTATAAACACATCCTCATTACATCCTTCTATATACTCTATTGCAAATTGAGGTAAATTGATTTGCTAAATTATGTAGAAAGGTATATAAAATTATGTTGTTAATTATCAATATTCCTATACTTAGAGAAATCTATATAAATTAACAGCATCATGACTAATACTTTTGTGAAACAAAGCATTGAACAAGTCACTGTACAGTTGTAAGTATGGAGTTGTAAATTACAAGTGTAAAAGTAACCTTTATGGAAGATAATCATACCAATAATTATTAGTTGCAACTCTATAAACGTGAATGAATGAACAATTTATTATTATAAAAAACGTTACAATTCAAATTTTATTTGATTTCAGTCTGATAATTCACTATATTGATTACATATGTAACTAAAAGAAACTAATAGAAATAAATGTCTAATTATTATTAATAAAACCTGGACTTTCATCTGATCCTGAATTCACCAGTTCAGCTATTAAATGAATAACAATAGAGCTCCCATCCTCTGGATTCCTGAAGACACTGCCTCATGAACAATTTCCCCTTAGCATTTTAACCTAAATAACTCTACCATAACGCAATTATGAAATTTCACAACCCAAATAAAAAAACAGCTTATTAAACTTCATTTAAATTACATTCCAAAATACCCTAACACTCTGGTTATCAGTATATTATGAATTCATATTATTTGCCACCAAGCCATTCCACACTGTTTCCTTTATTTTTATTCTTCATCATTTTTCTTTGACTTTTCCAACCATAAGTATTAGATCATATTTTTGTGAAATAATCTTTACAATGGTTAGAATGCTTGCAGATCACAACTAAGGAGTGAATAAACAATTTAGCCTGTGGTGAGTAATGGGCAATTTGCATAATTATTTGTTTACTTTATGTGTGTCTTGCTTGAAATAATTGCAGATGCAATAGCTTAACTAAAGCAAATTTACAAAGCCTGGGTCAAAATATGAAGCAAATTGTCAAACCAGCCCATAATATTTAATCCAGTTTTTATGTAGCTTCATTAATCTAAAGCACAAAATAATTAGAGACAGGATTTTAATGAAAATACATATTTCTTCTCTGCAGTCAGAAAGCATGCTCACTCTGCATGTGAGTTAATATATTTCCAACAATTTGCACATTATTTTATTTTGCATATAAAGCATATTTTGCATATTTTATTTATAAGCATAATATTTCAGCAGTTTGCAAATTTGGTACATATTTGCTTTTTTACCATATATATTTTGTAAATATATTTTTATTTTATCTTCACATTTAATTTACAAAAATTTTTCCGAATAATATATGCCATCGAGTCAATTTTGGAACTTGGTAACACTAATGGTAGCTCACATGGAACACAATCAATAGCTCATGTCCCATTGGTGAATCCCCACCCTTATCTGGTTATAGCTGTTTCGTCACTGTATGAAAGTGGCTTTTAAGGAGTTCTCGGAATTAAGTCCAAATGCGGTGGTTATACTTATCAATGTTTGGGAGTATAGTGAATACCTTTTGATCCAAATTATTCATCAGTTAAAATTGCTCAAGATATATTGAAAGAACACAAAAGAGGAAATTAACCTTTCTTACATATCTTATTTCTCTCATCCTCCTCCTGCTGGAAACTAACGGTATTACATTGTTCCAGTTGTTAATGTGCTTCAAAACCACTTGTCTACAAAATAAATTTGGTACCTGGAAATGTTATATTTATTTCTTTTATTCTGGTAGAGCTAAGGTCGTTAAGGTCTTCCACTCTATCAATCTAATAATAAATACATGAAGTTATGGCGACAATATTACAATCACAGCATTGACAGTAAAGTTGACAATACTCATACACATATAAACCAATGTAAAACATTATGTATATAAATAAATGTATGCTAATACATAAATATTGATAATGAAAAATATTAACTTTAAAAAAATAAGAATATAAAAGAACGGTATTATACACTAAGCACGAGCAATGACAATTTATACATAAATAATATTAAACAATTTCTTATGAAATGCTCATAAAGTTCAGCAATCTTTGACATCCTGTGGCAATGCATTCCAGAGACAGGCAATGGTTATGGCAAACGATGAGTAATGTGATGTTCGATGCAATGGTAATAATAGTACTTCTGGGATTCAGAACTTGTGTTAGGATTATGAGAGGAAGATATGTTGGCAATGTAGTGAAGGGAAAAACACATAGTATTCTTTTAAAAGCCCATCAAACATGTGAGATTGAAGAAATCCTAGCAGGGAAGCTTTCTGAACTGCCTAGTAAAATACCACTAAAAACAGATCAAATTGCAGCTTTTGTATACTCACCTCTAAATTCATGTGAGGTGAAGAGAAGATTTTTACGTTATGAAGATGAATATATTTTAATAAGGAATATGGAAAACTTAATACCTTTGGTAGTCATAAACTGTAATAGGAAAGAAGTTGAAAGTGTGCAGTATTAAAAATACAATAATCATTGTTTATTATATTTTTATTATTTTTTTAAAGGAAAATTATCCTAATTCTTTGATATTAAAGATAAATTTTAATGAATTGAATCATTCATATGGTTTACATATTATTTTTATTCAGGGAGAGATTAAATAAAATTGTGTTAAATTTTTATTTTATATCAGTACGATGTCTTAATATTTTTATATGGGTATATTTACTTTCATGTTATGGAAGTTTTCAATGGATAAATGCATACATATTAAATGGATTATTAGAGCATAAAATTCCTGGTCCTAACTAATACTTAAGATAAATACAGCTTTTCAACATTATATTGATAACTCAAATTTTTATATGTAAATATAGTGCATTCTATCTTGCCTAACTAAACTTATAATAATGGTGCATCAAAACTGGTTATTAATATTAGTCATGGCATGGTATCTCACACACTTTTCCATATAAATTACACTTGCAGACCAGCCCTGGTTGGTGATATCTATATAGGTTAACAGATTAAATGGTGAAAATTGTGCACTGCAAATTTGGTCGCTATGGTCTTAGTTCATAGTTGCTCCAGTTCTGGTAATCTATGGCATCCATACTGTAGAATTTGCTCCAGATCTCAGCTCTCTTTTGCAGCAATTTTTATAACAATTGTAAATATCCTTTTGTGTTTCTGAGAAGCCTTTTATAATGGAGTTCCTCTATATAGAACTCTGCAAGTGTGTGTGTATGTGTGTGTATATATATAATATATAAGAAAAATTAAAAATAAAGTAACACTATTAACAATATAACAAATTAACATTAATTATGATAGAAGAAAAGGATAAAACACTAAGAAAAAGTCACACTTGAAATCGCTATATTTCGGACTCGTGGAGTCCTTCTATGGCAACAAGACAAGTGACGGTGTGTGTGTGTATAATAAAAATAAAAACACTATTAACATTGTAACAAATTAACATTAATGATGATAGAGGAAAAGGATAAAACACAAAGAAAAAGCCATACTTGAGATCGCTATATTTCAAACTCCACGAGTCATAATCACTGTTAATTTATATATATATACCAGGTGTAATAACATGTATTTTGAGAGGCACATTACTTTCCTAGGATAGGTTGCTTTGACTTTTTCCTAGCTCAGTCATTTATCCCTTGGTAAGTTGTGCCCTGATATTTTTAAGACCACAAGAGCCAATTAGTGAAATTTTGATGTGAAATAATTTAATAGCTGTACTAAGTGCTTTTGTTGCTGCTGTGATCTGTTTTTGGTATGTATATGTTTTAGCATAAATGCATTGCAAAAAGTTTAAATCATGCTTAGGTATATGAAATGTGTCACAGTCGTTCAGGTCTGCATGTGTAAAAACTGTTGTTTTCCCCTTGTCTGAATAACATGGAGGTCTTGTTTTCGTTGGCACTTAGTTTTTTTAGCCCAGTATAGTATGGTTATAAGAGCTGTGGAATTTTATTTTGATTGTGAGACTACAACCATATCATTGGCATATATATATATATGCTTTTACCTCCTCCACTGCTACTGACTGTGACCTGCTGTGGCCAAGATAAAAATGAATGGACTTAGGGGGTTCTTCCTGCCAAAATTTTTTCTGTCTTCTTGGTCTTTGATCATGTTATGTCATCAATGATTTAAATATAATTGTCATTCAGAATGTTCCTCATGATTTTGTGCAAGTAGTTTTGAGCTGTTGATTATGTAATTTTTTTAAATGTTTGTATTGATAGTATCAAATGCTTTGTTGATAAATATGGCTTACAGCTTTTCTTTTGGGTTTCTATAAAGCCTCAATATTTTGCTAGCATTGGATTGCTTGTAATGTGAATCATCCCCTCTGAATCCAAATTGTTCTGGTAAGAGATCTTCCACTTTTTCAGAAAGCCTGTTTGTGATTAAGTCTGTCGGAACTTTGAATGGTGTACATTCTAGGGCAATAACTATATAATTGTTGAGATTCCCTACATTCCTATTTCCTTTCCACAAAATTTTTCCAGTTTACTGGGATGCGACCAGGGTTGGACCTTTATGCATAAAAAAAATTATTTACATTACAGTAAAATATGTGTGAATAACGCATAATTATGTAAAATGCATAAAAATTGCAACATTTATTTCATGTACAATTAATTTTTCCATTTAAGAACTGTGCCTATTGATGTAGAATTCTAGTTATCGTAACCATGTGGCAGTGATCTTGAAATACAACATCAGAGCTAATAGTGTACTACCTATTAAATAGTATTGTGTGCGTCGATCCTGGTGGTATAGTGGTAACCATACTTGCCTTCTAAACCCAAGATAGCGGGTTCAAACCCGGCCAGGATCAATGGATTTTTTCGGGCGTAAAAATCCTAGGTATGGCTTCTTTCGGAAAGGAAGTAAAGCCGTGGGTCCCGTGTCATACATTTACGGCATGAATAAGAACCTCAAGGCTGAAAGAAGAGGCCTCTGAGCAAAATTTGTCGGCTGTTTCACGCCCTGAATTGAATGGGACGCTGATGACCTGTGATGTTAAAGAGCACCCGTAAATAAATCAAATAAAAAAAAAAATAGTATTGTGCATGAACTGTGATGCAAAAAAGTGTAATGATAGGTAACCAATGGTGCATAATATTAATGTAAGTACTGGAAAGCCAAAAGGCTCTGGAGGCTTTGAATCTCTCAGGTGAGTCAGAGACAGGAAGCATTTAAAATAGCAAAAATATGGTATAACACAAATGTCTACTGTACTGTGTCCGGTAACGTGAACAACATGGTTAAAATGAGCAAGGATCATAAATTATGACAGTCAGCTTATAACGCACACACTGCAAATCTTGGCTACAGACTTACTACAAACAAACATCTCATCAAAATAAAACCAAATACTGAAAGCATTCAAAAATTCAGATCAGTAGCACCAACTTTTATCTAAAGTTAGTCTTGCTTTCAATGGAATACCTGCATCTCACTGAAAAATAACATCACAGCAATGCGTAAAGTGGCAAATAATGATGATTATTTCAACATATGAAGAAAATTTTCTTTTCACAAGTAAATGAAACAATTGCACTCTTACATCCTGTCAGCCAGTTTTTCAATACTTGTCAAAGTCAGAAAGTAGTGTCACTGATGCAGCAGAATTGTAGGTGGTCCTACGCCTACATTTACTTGATGGTCATGCTGGCAAGCTACATCTTGAGAAGCAGAGAAAACATTCTTTAATTATATACAGCCAGGCAGCAAATGTACTTCACACACAATACCAAAGACAGAATCTCAAAGAACATCAGACCAAGTGGAAGGATTTATATAGAAACATTAGATGCAAAAGGCCTTGTCAGCTTTCAATGGTACCAAGAAAAAGCAGGAATGTTTATTGAACTTTTGGGCAAGGGTGTTACATTCCCCAGAATGTTCTGGTTCTTTGTAAGAAACACCATTTGAAACTAGCAGATTTTTCTAATAAATTACTGAACATTACAGCTTCATCTGCAGAACTGGAGAGGAAATTGCCAACGGGTCTTTTATCCAATGCTAACATTTTTTTTATTTGAAAAATTGAAAAAGCTAATACTATTTATTACTCACTTAAAACGAAAGATGAAGTTTGTGATGATTATTTACTAGATAATGTGAAATTGTAGTGTTTTGTTGACTTTTTAAATTTACAACCATAGAATGCTGGAATTCAGTATGCATTTATATAAAAGAATCAGTTCAGAAACTGAACAGGGACCAAGATCTATTGTGAGCATTTTGTGTTACGATAAATTGTTCTTTGTTACTAGAAATAAATTAGAAAACAACAGTAATTTGATGCAAAGAATAAAGTGTGTGAATTTATTCAAACTAATAAATGATAAGGTCTTTTTATAGTATAATAGTTTAAAGTAAATATTGTTTCTACTGTTCTGCATAATTATTAATAACTCGTTTAATGTGAATATGAATTTTATCTCTCTTACATCAACATACAAAACTTTTTTAACAAATTGAACACAAATAAAGAAAAAAATTAATTTTAAATGTAACTAATATGATCAGTGCCTTTGGCAATTCCAGAAGACACTAATTTCAATTTATTCCAATTTGATTGGCTCAGCCCCCCAGTCCCCAGTTCATTAGCAGCTGCCTACTGGAATATCCATGGGACAAGACTCCGATCCAACCAAAGAACATAATACTATAAATAATTTATACATTCAATAAAAGATTAAATTACATTTCATGCCATAATGAACCTTCCTCCTTTTCTAATTAAACCCATTCAGCTGAATTTCTATCCTTGAGAATTGCTTATTCCTTTGGACCTTATACAGAAACAAACAAGTAAACATATTAATTAAAGTAAACAATTTTCCTTTCCATGTTCTCAATTCATGTAAACTTACTAATATTAATAAACTTCTAAATTTCCCACTTGCTCACCCTGGCTTTATGAAGTGGCATTCTTTCTACGCCCCATTAAAATTAATCCCAGGTTGAGTATGTAATGGTGATCTATATTCACTCCTAAATAGTGCAATTGTCAGCATTGCTATTTCCATTTATCTTACCCACCTTCCATAACTATTTTTGTCCCAGTTTGTCTATGTACTATACCAGTTCCTTAATATTTTCTTCTGATTTTAATTAAAATTCTTCTGCCTCTTATTTCATTTGGTAAATTTTCCCACTTTTGTAATAGGAACTGTTTCCATAAAACTTGGTTTACTTACATTCTAATATACAATGCCAAGTACTCTCTGGTTCTTCACACATAGGACTTATCCCCTTGATATATCCATTTTTTATTTCACTTAAGCATATTACTCTTGTTCTAAACCATGTGAGTCTTTCCTTTCCTGCCTTATCATAGATTTCAATATATCTTTCTCTTGCCCTCACATGGTGTGCTACATAATTTCAGAGATTTTTTGGCATTAAGATTTGCCCATGTTTCCTGTTTTTCATTTTCCTCAATTCTTACTATTATCTCTTTCTAAAATCCTTTTCCCAATCTTTCTCCCTCATATATTAATCCCATGTCCATTTCTTTTAGATTATTTTGGATATCCAAGTTTCTCTCCCATTAATTATCCTTTGTGCTACCAAACACTTATTGACGATAAGTTTCCTCTTCTAGCCTCCCTATTCTTTACCAATATTTCAATACTCTTTCTAAGACCTTGCTTTTAGAGGCCAATCTTCATGGTTCCATTACAGCAACCTTGTTAGGTAAAGATCTAGGTAAGCCCAGGACACTTCTACAAAATAGTCTATTTATTGCATTTGTCCCTTTCATCCTCCATCTGGCCCACAAGTTTCTATTCCATACTCATTCTGTTCTCCACTGTTGAACCAAAAATTCTCTCCTAACCATTTTACTTGCACATTTGGTATTCTGTTTACACATGATCTAATTAAACTCATGGCTAATTTCCCTTCTGCTATTGCTTTTCTTTTTTGATTGCTCCATCTATCTTGAGACCCCATTTTCTACAGAATGTGCCTATGGCTTCTAGTGATTGTTTAATCACTTTAATCACTTGTTAAAGAAACTGTTACCAAATCATTGCAAAGAGCAGACCCAGTATCTCTATATTATTTATAATTGGCAAATGTAATTACTTTTACTAATTTCTTCTAGAACATCAATAAATAGATTGAAGAAAACTGGACTTAATTTACATACTTGCCTTAGATCTACATTGTTAGATATTTTATCTCTATCCCTGCCCCTTTCTCATTTAATGCAATAATGTTCAAATTTTAATGGTAATTACCAATAATCAGAGAGTTGCAAAGCACAGCTGAATAGACATTTTGTATGTCAGAACATTAATAAACTTAAAAGAAATGAAGTAATTGATTGTTAGATTGTCAAAATCAATAAATGTTAGTTTTTACTTCATGTAGAAAATAGTTTTCTATATTACATATAAATTATGCATAAAATACAGGTAATTTACTTGCCCAACGCTGAATGTACCCGTGTAGACATTCATTGGCAAGGCTCGTTATTACACCTTCCAGTTTTGCAGCCAATTGCTTCATATGTTTATCACATGCTTTTCTATTTTTACAGCTCTTTGTGGCTACTAGTACTTTTCTTTCTGTGAATCATTCTATTTCTCCACTGAGCACTTCCCCTGGATCGGATTACAATATGGGACTGGAACTTCTTGTCTGAAGTATTGTCATTAGTTAGGCATAACATATCTCTTTTGGGATGTATATTGAATATCGTAGATTTCTGGTGTTTGGGGCCTTTCATAGATTAAAGTGTGCTGCTTCGGCTAGCTTCATCTGTACTTTTTCTTGACTTTCTTTGCCGCTATGCTACATTATACCTATTCCTTGACCTGGCATATTTATGTTGCTTTTCTTTGGTTTGTGTATTTAGTGCAAGGTGCAGAGCTTCTAGTGCTACTTTCCAGGCAGAGAAGCATGATTTATTTAATCATGGTTTATATTTTCTGTGGGTTATAGGTATTGCACTGGTGGTGCTACCAACACGGTTAGCTGAAGTCATTGAGGCATGGACTCGTGGTGGAAGGTCTGGGGTTCTATTCCCACCAATACTGTCCTCCCCAACAGAAGTTTTTCTCATGGTTTTCCTCAGTCCTTATATATGGCAAATGCACGGAGATACTTTAAACTTAAGTCCTGCAATGTTTCCTTCCATTGTAAAAAATATCCTTTCCGAATCTATCATTTCATCTTGTGTTCCTCAGTGTCAATCACCTTAGTGCTTTAGTAGTAAAAATGGGCATTAAACATTATTTTAAAAATTGGTGGTGTTTTTTATTATTTGTTCAAATAATGTTATTGTTTCCTCTAGTTTCCCTTCATTTATTTCTGCAATCATGTTTTTCTCCTCTTGAACTTTGTAGGGTCTGACTTTCTGGATATCACAGTTTTTTGAGGTGTCCCAACACTGTGTTATTTATAATGAATGTATCTCGGTTGCTATTCCAGACGATGTCTCCAATAGCTTTCTATGATATTATTTTGAATTCACGTTGAAGAATATCAAGTCAATTGAACTGGAGTCAATGTAGGATTTCATATTTAGGTTGTTTGTTAATGAGAGGACCTAAATCTATAACTGCCTTTGTCTTTTGGAGCATATTGATTTTGCAATTTAGGTCCCCTGCTAAGATTACCACATTTTGATGTGAAGTGCTAGATAGGCTAATGTTCATACAGAGTTGATTTGGTGACATTTGGATTTTTAATTGAAAATGTTTAGGAAACATTCGCTCCTGTCATCAGCAGATGATCAACTGGTAGAAGCATATTCTTTAGGTGGTCTGGGAAATTTATGGAAGATATCCAGATGATGGTATATCCAAGTTCAGAGTGTGGCTCTGGCAATGGCAGTAAACTTTTAGTCAGAAAACCATGAAATCAATAAAAAAAAGAAAACTATTGAAACAAACTTGCAAACTTTTGAAGCTAACAACATTGGAAAAAATTAACATCTTCAAAAATAAAAACTGCATCATGAACTTCAAGATACCATCATTGGATATATAGATTTTATCTTCGATTGCATTTTCAAGTAATATACCTAAATAGAGCCAAGCCTTGTGTTTTGCTGCTATAAGGTGTGCTCATCCTGAAATTCCTGCTTGCTTATGAACCTCCTTCTCTTTCTACTTTCCTGCATCTACCAATCTTTTTTGTCTTTCTCTATCTCTACTCCTTCTGAAGTATGAACTTGGTTCATGTCTGTCATTTACTGCATCAATGTTTGCAATTCACTGTTAATATTGGATTTTGCAGGTTTCTGGTAACAGTTTGTATGGATGGTTGCCTGCGATGTTCGATCATTCTTTCTGATTTTTTCCTTGTAAGTTCGTATACTTTCTTTACGATGGATTCTTGTAGCATTTTAATCAGGCTCCTCGGCAGCTTGTAAGAACAAAGACAAGAATCTTGTAAACAGTTCTGGCTCAAAGTACAATATTAAATTATGTACATTGTGCACTTTTTATTATCATCATTGTTGTTGTTATTTGTGGTTCATTTGCTAAGGAAAGAAATTGTTATTTGACCATTTTTTACACGTCACATATTACGCTGCTTATAACCACAACACATTTTAACAACAGCAAGTATATTTTATTATCCATACTAAAATCTGTTTATAATATCCTTTTCAATATGAAATTCTGTGCTTGTGTACAGGAGGTTAAGATCCAAATAGTTATAGGTACTAGAAATGTAAAATCATTTCTGTATACATGAGAGATCTTGAACTTCATAACGACCAATTGTCAACAAAAGTAAGGATTCTGTTGCTGTTTGAGGAAGCATGTATATTTATTTATTCACCAGGCATTATATCAGTTGGCACAACAAATACTTTTTAATATTCATATATTGTGAAAAATGATATAAAGAATGTCTGTGGATTATAGTACCGTATAGGAAACACCTGTAGGTACATTGTTTTGCTGATTGGGAAGTTGACTTTTAATAAATGAATTGCTTTGGACATTTGAATTGGAAGGGGTGGTTTAGACTCTGTTCTTCTTGGAAAGGGGATAAGTTTTTGTTGCTGCTACTACTTCAATTTTTATTTTACTATTTAATGTATCAGTAATTAGTTGATATACAGTGAACCTATGAATACCATAGCAAATTTTTCTATAAATATGGTGTTCATGAATTTTCTTTTTAATATTTACTCTGCCTGTTTGTCTGGTAATATCATTATTGTTTTGGGTTTGTTGGAAGTTAGCAATTTATTTTAGCAACGGGTATAAAGTTATAAAAAAGGTTAAGTTTAGTCATTAAAAGAGTTAATTTAGCTCTATAACATCTAAGTTATAGGCTGAAGTTGAAGTTGTACTACTATATTTCGATAGCACAAAATGATTTCAGAGATTTCAGCTTGATTTAATATTTTTAATGCAAATTTTGAATATGTGACATTGAGATGTATGCATTCCTAAATTTGTAATTGAGAACTTTGCTGCAATGTATATTGCTTAAAAGTGAATACAGATGGCAGTTAATATTGGTACTAGGCTGTTAAATGAAACATTGGTGTATTAAGAGTACATTGATGTGGTATTTACATTCCCACCCGGTATGTCAGGTAAGCGAGGTGATGGAAGAAAGCAGAAGCAGGGTATGTTCACCAATAGCATCAGTCGTGGTGGTCTAGTAGTAGCCATATTTGCCTCGACCCAAGGACATGGGTTCAAATACAGCCATGATGGATTTTTAGGTTCTATGAATACTAAGTATGCCTTCCATTGGAAGAGAAGTAAAGTTATTGGTCCCATGTCATAGATTTAAGGTGCGTAAAAAGAATCTCAAGCGTGAAGAAGTCTCAGGGCAAAATTGTCCTGCCATTTCATGCTCTCTCTCTCTTGTTTTAATGGGATGCTAATGACTGCATCAAAACTGTAAGACTTACTGAAAGCATTCATTGGTTATTGAAAGCAATGCATTCTTTATGCAAGAAAGCTGCAAAAGTGACATGATGCTAAGTTTATAGAAGGACTTGCTCTTGGTCAACAATGAATGAATCCAAAAGCTGGCATTAATTATAAGTCAAGATTTTGAAGAGCACAAAAGTAGCTCAACAGCAAGTGCCAAGATGTACATATGTGCTCAAACTCCAAGCATTGGATGTGCACTGGCATTATATATATTAATATCTGCATTATTTCTCTGGTGAACAAGTGAGTGTTCAGAACCTGCATTTATTTTCAATATGCAAACAAAATTTACATTTTCTGAACTAGAGTAAATCATAATATAACCTATATTAGAATGAATAGTAGTAAATTTTGGACTTACAATTTATTCTGTAACTGTGAAATATAATAAAGTGTTGTATTAATAATATGCTCGTGTTCAAAAAGAAATGAAGTAAATGCTTTTGCATTGGTAATAAATGTGAATACATAGTAGTGGAATATGGCCTGATACTTGCATGTGCAAAGTTAATAACTTTCTGTTCTTAAAAATGGAAGTTGAAGAAATAGAATGAATAGTTTTTAAGATGACTTTCCAACTAGCAAGAGCTGAGTTAGTTTACTCACAGACTAACTAAATACACTACATATTAATGCAATACTTTGCATGTCTAGCAAGCTGCACACAAAAGTAGGTTATACAGTATTAGAAAAATTTAAGATTAAGGCTGTTAATGCAGTGGTTAGCTGTTAGTAAAATAGTACAAGGTTAATGCTGGCAGCAAACTGGGCCATGGACAGGGTCACTCTGTGCTCTTGAGTTTATCCATTCACATAATTATACTAGAACTCAAGGCAACTTATACCTTGCTAAGAGATGTGTTTGACTGTCAGCATGCTAACTGCAGTGCTTTGTTCCTGTTCAGTATTTTTAAAAGTGTTATTTGCTAATGCACTCCAGTCACAGATTGTATATCTAACCATTAATAATATTATAATCTTGGTGTTTACAATTTGACAGCAGTAACAAAAAAAGCAACATATGTAGAATATTCTTAAAAAAAGCATTAAAATGTTTTTGTTTATATGGAGTGTACTAAGAGGACTTATGTTTAATTTTTTAACTAAACGTATACAAATTAAATTTCACAGTTCTAGAAGATTGAATGTACATAGCAGCAGAAAACAGAAAATTGGCATCGCAGGCGGTGGACACTAATGATATATGTAATGAAATGATTTATCGGGAAAGGATTTTTTTTAAGGAAGGAAGCGTTCCAGGCCTACGTTTAGAGTACCTCCTCGGCATTTTCCATTTATGAGGACTGAGTAAAACCTGGAAAAAGCCCAGTCAGGGAGGACGGTCCTGGCGGGATTCGAACCCCAAATCTCCCGCTCACGAGTCCGCGCCTTAGCGACTTCAGCCACCCGTGGCGGTAGAATTACTATATGTTTCAGTAGTAGTAGAAATAATAATAAAGCAATTCTTTATTAGCACAGATATAAATTATCATTTAGGTTAATTTTCTCCATTACAAAGAACTTAACTATGATTTCAGGTTTATTAATGCCAGATAAATTTGATAACTTTTTATTACTTTCAGTTGCATAATTGAAGTGTATTATCAATATTACTATGAAACAATTTCGGTTTTACCGCGTAATGTAGCATAAGTATTTAATGAAATGTTTTCAAATAAATCCCAAATTGCCAAAAGAATCGAACCTTAATAACACAAAGGTAGAATCATTTCCAGAGCGAAAGTCCGGGAGAAGCGTTTATCGATAGAGTCGAGTGTACAATATGAAAGAAATTACAGATTCTGGAATTGGAGACGTTTTGAGGCTCAGCCAAGTGTTGCAGTGCTTTGAAACATAGAAATTTAACATAGCACAAATAAGTTTACAGGCTACAATTTTCCAACAGTCTGCTTACACTGAAAAAAAGAAAGAAAGAAAAGTATCTGATTGACAAGCGAGGCGAATTCCCACAAGCAATAATGCTAAAACCACAGAATTCATTAAGTGTAAATAAAAACATGTTTATTATATATAAATATAAAATGTGAACTTTTAGAATTAATACAATATCATGAAAAAGGGTAAGTTCTCGTGTGTATTTTTAAATCTGAAGTTAGGTGAAAACGTTTATGCTTCTCTGTGGTGTATTTCATATTAATTAAATGGAAAATTTTCCCTCGGTTTAATGCATTCGCATATAATTTATTTAATTTTTTGACAAAGAATGACAATTTCTGTGAAGGGAAGTAATAAAGAGGTGTCTATGCTGTTGCTGCCTCATGCGGACATTACGTAATATGATAATCACAACCAACAACCAGCAAGCGCTCACAAATCATTTTATATCATCGTATCGAGGTGGTGGCAGGCTCAAATAGACGTGGTTAGTTCGCACCTAATGCAAATGAAAATTGCAGTAATTAGTGAATTTTCTGCTGAATAAGGCGCAATATAGGAAATCGAACTTATTGTTTCATGTTAGGCTAATTTACATAATTGGTATGATTGAATGAGTAACTAGAAGTTAATCGGTTGCAATAGAATTGTTAAATTCTAACTAAAGATTTAAATCACAACATTTCTTATACTGTACTTCACGTTTTATGCAGTTTTAGAAATCTATATAACTAGAAAGTAGAATATATTTCTCGTTTGGAAATGTATTTTTTCTTCAGTATGTCAAATTCTTCAACTTCGGTAGATGGTTTAGTATGTTACTTTAAATTTCCCTTGCTCTGCGCTCAGATTCGAGATTTTGGCATAAATGATGTTTGAAGAATGAACGTAATATGTAAGGATGTTGTACTCCCTTAAAATACCCATCCACTATTTATCTGGAGGCGCATTCCCAAGACACTACTCGTTTATGAATATTATTTTAACCATGCATTTTATCTACCATGGTTTAAAATTCGTTAAATTCCAATATCATATAAGCTGAATATTTTTCACGAGTTCTTATTTTTATGTGGATCAGTCTTTCTTAATTTAGAAGTAGGAACCAATAATTCAGAACATCTTGTATGGCATTTATCAAACAGGGGGAATTGGAAACTATAGCACACCTTTACTGGTTTTAAATTCAACAATACACTTACAGAGAAAGTTTTAAAAACATATTTCTGTATTAAGGCAATAGTGTCAAATATAAAACTATTTTGCAGAAGTTAATAAAGATGCATAGAAAAAAATGCTATGCAAAGGTATGTATATTACATATGTATTATATTAACTATATAATCATGACTTGAAATGCGAATTGCCTTAGTTGATGAAAAGAGTGCGATCGTAAGCTGCACTAGTGTTTCGCCAATATTTTTGACATTGTCAAATATAAATATCGCAATTAAAAATGAAGATACTAGCGGCACTCCCAGACAATTCCTTTGCATTTCGAAACTTATTTACCTCTTGCTGTAGCATCGGGAGCATGTGTTGAGTTCATTGGACAAAGGTCGCAGGAAGCTGTAAAGCTGGGTTAGCCGGCATTCCTGAGCCCTCCCCAACTCTGAATGATGACTGTAAACCCAGGCAGCGTTGCCAAAGCTCATTCTGTGAACAGCAGTTTCGCATCGCATTAACCAAAACAAGTTGAAGTAGGTGTTTTATCAGCATCACAACAGAAAGTAGCGAAAGGTAATCAGAATTTATTCGAATTTATATTTAGCTGGCGTTTAATATCAAAGAATTAGTGTTAAATCGTGCAACCTACCCTTTTAATACGTCACAAGAAATAGTACTGTCGGTAGTTTGTTAGAATTTTATTTTCTAAGTGTGCATTTTCAGTTTTTGGGAGGAATGCCCGACAGTAGTGGTGTCTTGACAACAATGTATCGTTAACCGCGGCCTTGAAATATTGCAGGAGCGTTGTACTTCGAGATTCTGTTTGCCAGGAAAGAAAGGTAGTGTCATTGACCAAGGAAACCAAACGCACAAGTGATCCAATTACGTACATTATGCATTTATAAGACCATTATAGTGTTCAAGATTTATCCGGAGATTAAAATTATAGCAACGATGTGTACTTATAAGTTATTACCCGCAAAGCTCCCACATGAAGTGTACAAAGTGTTCATAATGCGTTCGTATATGAATAGCTCAAAACAAATCCATCGCTTGAAAGGCCTGATATTTTTTGAGGGATGGTGGGGTGGGAGGTAGAATCACGAAATCATGACGAAAGAAGCAAGTTTACTAGTTCAGCTAAGGAAAGTAATGTACTATCTGCTTTCTTTTTTGTTCCTGGAGATGGCATGCATAGATGTAATTATGTAGCGATAATCATATAAATACATGTTATAACTTATAACCAACAAATGGGATTTTAATTCTTTCCAGACAAATAGGATTCTCCGTACTCCGGAATCAGCCCCCCCCCCCCCCGAACAGAAAAGCATTCCGTTTTAACTGTGGCCTCATCCACCTGTACCTAGCACGATAACATCAACAGTCATTGAGAAATCAAAACTCCCATCATAACCAGTGTTGTATTATATGAATGTTGTAAAACAACTATATATATATATATATATATATATATATATTTTCTGTCAAGAAGACAAAACTTGAATTTATATATTGCCTTCTTGGCATAGAACACAAGCAGTTCGAAATATAGCCACTACTAATCCGTGATTTTTTTTTTTTTTTAAGCCTTTACTGCTTTTGTAATTGTTATTTTTGTTTTATATATACCCCCCCCCCCAGTTTTTGAGTTTATGACTCTTCAAATGTCCACCCTTTCCATACTTTGCCTGGCCCCCAAATTTCTATTCCATACATCATTCTGCTCTCCTGTGAAAATGAGTAACAAATTGTAAATTAGGGAACGGGATCTCATAATTTTATTCTTACAGATAATTATACTTAATTTAATTCACAGAGAATCGTTAATTTAGCCCGACTGGTCCAACTTCTGTTAGTTCGTGTGTAAATGTTGAATAAAAACATTCAGAGAGGGGATTAATTTAGGAAAATATCGAACTAGGTAAGCAAAGGGCTGGCCGTTTGTACCTACATGTGCTAAATGGTGAGATAATGATAAGGTAAAGTTGTGGACGGAGGGGACCCGCAAGGGGTATTGTGTGTCTGCCAGTTTCCCTACCCATTCAAAAGAGATTCAAGAGCCAAGTGTAGACTGATAACATATGAACTCTTTCTACTACTATTCATGATGTTACCACCATTCTCTTCTACCTCTCGGGATTTCTAAGCACTAAAATCAAAATGAAGCGTGGAATATAATTGACTTGAATAAGTGTACTAGAGCGTCCATAAATAAAACAAAAACAAAAAAAACAATATTGTTGGGACGGGGCGACACAAGAGTGGTTTGCAATGAAACAATAGAACATCAAACAGAATATAAGGAACCCAAGCAATTATTGAATATCCAAGTTAATGTAATATGTGCATACAGGCGGGGTACCCCAATTAACACTCAAATCAAGAAGTATTTTAGTGGTGTTGGAGCTGGTTACTGGACAACAGGTCAAGGTAACAGGAGAACTGTATGGAGGATCCCCAAATTTCTACTACATACACCATTTTAGTCCCAACTGAATTAATCTTAAAGGTAATGGGAATCATTAAAATATTAATTCCGTATATCTTACTCCAAAATATAATGAGACAAAGATGATGTATGGAGTAGAAATTTGGGGAGTGTCAAAGGGGTGGACAATTATATTTTCTTAATCAGAATCATCTTCATAAACAATTGCAGTTATTTCCTCCTTCTTTCCCCACTCCACCTGACTTTCCAACAACAGCCTATTGAGCCGCCGGTGTTTCCCTTACTTTATCTCTTCCTACCCCAGTACATTTAGCAGCAACATAACTGGTCAATCTTTACATAACCACTCCTTGTCTCATACGACATTACCAACATGTCTGGCCCCGTGTTAAGTCATAAGAAGAATTGGGAGCAAATGTGGGATTGACATGTGGAGGGATTATAGGCACTGAAAATAAGGTAAATCAGGCTAGGGGTGGGGGCTACATACTTTTCCCTCTCCTCTATATATCCTGGCTATAGCTACCACACGTTTTCCACACGTCATTTACCCTCCATAGCTTCATTCAATAACCATAAGTTGAAAAAGAAGAAGAGAAAGCAGGAAATCTAACAATAAAATAACTATTTAAAGCAAACAATACTACCGTGTGAACAAGATTGGGCCGAATATGTGATGTGGAAGGTTTTCAATCAATGGGTGGTGGTAGTAGTAGTGGTGGTAGAAGAAAGAAAGAAAGAAAGAAACTAATCCAGTTATTTTAGTTTTACAGTTTCATTTCCCCAAACCCATCCTACACATTGATCACAAATTTCAATATATTTCTCTCGTCCCCAATTCTGTTTGATAGTAATAATAGTAGTAGTAGTGGTGGTGGTGGTTACATAGCCCTGATTTACAATTACTTTTATATATATATATATATATATATATATATATATATATATATATATATATAAATATAAATATAATATTGCCAAAATTCGTTTCCCGCTCAGCGACTCAAGTAAATAGTACTAAACGCTCAACATCTTTTGATACTCGTCGATGTCAAAGGTAAAATAATGAAAACGGATAATCTTGATCTAATTAGCATCAAACTATGAATGCCTCTCCCCTTAGGATGGAGGTCTCTTAAAATCTCCCCAGAACCGACCGTGGTGCCTCAGTAGTAAAACCGGGCGTTAAAACACTTCAAAAAATCTTCCCGGTACATTTTGGTTGACCGGGAGTCTACAGCTGGAATTTATATGGGGAAGAAGAAAAAATATTTGAGTAACGTATGACTAAGAAGTGAATTGAACCACCATCATTAATGGAAGAAGTAATAAAATTCTATAGACTTCAGATTCAATATTTGTTTTGTCTTTACCGGCCTGCCTTTTTGATGCGAGTAACTCAGTATGTGGTACTAAAAATGGACAGCTTAATTGGAAGCATGATGATTTTTATTTTGTATTTTTCTATGTGTGTAACAGGAAAATAGGTTTGCAGGAATATTAACACTAGGGAATAAGGTGAGACTGCCCTTGGAGTTAACCTGTAGCCTGGAACCTCCCCTCATGAAAAATGGGGTCCGTAAATAAGTTAATCCATGTGGTTAATCAAGATTGTCAGTAAAGCGTACCTCTAAAACAACATTAGCCCCCTTCGAACAATAGCAATGTAGTAGCAATAGACAGTCGGTCCTGGTGGTGTAGTGGTTATCATACTTGCCTTCTAAACCCAAGATCGCGGTTCGATCCCGGCCAGGACCGACGGATTTTTTCGGGCACAAAAATCCTAAGTATGGTTTCCTTCGGAAGGGAAGTAAAGCCGTGGGTCCCGTGTCGTACATTTACGGCACGAAAAAGAACATCTGAGCAACATTTGTTGGCCGTTTCACGCCTTGAATAGAAGGGGACGCTGATGACTTGAGATATTAAAGAGCATCCGTAAATAAATCAATTAAAAAAAAAAAGCAATAGTAGAAAATGAGACCGCCACGGGTGACCGAGGTCGTTAAGGCGCGGACTCAGCGGGAGGTCTGGGGTTTGAATTCCGCCAGGACCGACTTCCCTGAAAGTTTTTTTTTTTTCCTCCAGGTTTTCCTCAGTCCTCATAATTGGCAAATGCCGGAGAGGTACCCTGAACTTAGAACGTTTCCTTCCTTTAAAAAAAAATCTTTCCCATATATCATAAGTGTCCTGTGATGCCTCGGTAGTAAATACGGCCGTAAAACACTATTAAAAAAAAGGAGAAAATGTGTCTTTGCTGATAGATAAATTACGAACATTATAGGAGCTAATTTATCGGCGAAGCAATCTCGCTGTGAGACGTTAAATGTAAATTACTCCACCAGTCTTTTGTATAATAAAATAATATAAATCATATAATTTAAAAGGTTTATTTCCTCGGAATGTTATACGAAGAGCAGTTACTGAAGCGTTTTAAGTAATAAAAATTAGCTAAATTTACCAGCAATTTTCTGCGTACCCCGTATGTTTCTGGATGTTTAAATTCAAGGAGAGGGTGACTCAAGGATGTTACACATGTTTGGCACGGGGTTCCCAGGGGTGCGACCAAGGAATACACTAAGAACGGGAATGCTAGAGGGGAGGGGAAAAAACGCTTGAAGACACTCGTTGCTTTATGGCTGTTTCGGAAACGAGTGGTGGGAGGGAGCTACGTAGGCTAAACATTTGAAGATCACAGAGAGAAGTAAGTGTGAATCTGATGGAGAGTTAGGTTTATTTATATTAGGTATAAGTTTCTCAAAAATATGTAATTGTTTACTGTGCATTTTTCAGTAAAATAGTTTGTTAGACAGCTGAGATTGCAACGGTGTTAGAACTATGCGACGACAGTTTGAGATATAAAGGTCATTGTGAATGTGTAGGCTTAGCAAGTGTTTTTAGTTACATCTATTCATGGGGGAATATGTTTGGTGTAAGTTATTTAGAAATATATATTTGACCATGACCAATAAAATAAAGGATGGTTTGTAGTTAAATATCGATCGTTGTATGTGAATAGGCGAGCATTAAGATGGCGACCGCAACTGTCTAAGGCAATGATGACAGTTCGATTTGCAACAAATTAGTTTTATCGGGCACTTTCAGGAAATCAAAAAACTATTATAGCAGTTCTATATTTTACAATAAATGTTTTTGGCAAGCAAGTTTCCTTATTTGGTATAATAAATTAGGAATAGGGGAAATAACGTATTTCATGGTTAAGAGTAATGTCTTATTCGTGTGCCAAGTCTATGGGCAAGTAATGTTCTTGTAGCTAACAATTATGTTTTCTTGTTTGCTTTTAGCTTCCCAACCTCCATTTCTCCTAAGGTGATACTTATTCATTGTCTGGGGGTCGACACACAAGCAACAACGGACGGCCCTAGAGGACCGGGGGGTGCTTCTCGTGTCTTAGGAGGAAGGTAAATAATTTTTGTTGAAAGTATTAAAATACAAGTAATTTAAGTAAACATAAAAGTACAAACACTGCTCTTACTGTATCATGATTTGTCAATTTGCTTATTAAGTAAAAGGTGAATTGTAGCCATTTATTTCTTAATATATGCTTCTGTGTTTTTTCATTTAATTATTCTATTAACCAAACACTTGTTGGAAATAACAGATTCTTTATTGATTAGATTTTAAAATTAATGACAATTATATTGTTAAGAGGGCTATAAGGTGGGAAGAAATAGTGATTAATTTTATATTAATGCTCTGAATGGAAGTATTTGCAAAAATTTACTACTGCTTTTGATATTGTGGGGGATGCCTTGCCTAGCATAAAGTAGTGGATTTAAAATTTGAATCTGGTAGGAAAAATTTGAGGTCAAGGCTGGAACTTGTGCAGGAAATCTCTGGCATATTGTGCCAGTGCACCTAACATTTGAGCTATTTTGCCCTGTCTGGCCACAAACATTAACTTGTGCCATCTGAGTGTTTATAATTGGGAAAAGGTTACCTTTTCATAGACATTCAAGATTCGGGCATTTGGTTAACTGCACTACAAGAATGCTGGCACACACTGTCTTCCCCTCCTCCCTCTTATGACTAACCAAAACACTTATTTGTAAATCCAAAAAGTCCATGATACTTAAATTAATAATGGTTACATTTTTAAGCAGTTTAGTAGAAACCACATGTTCAAAATTACATACATGCTATTAACAATTTGTGGCAGATTCACATGTTCTTTTCAACATGTTAATTGAAAAGTGTTGAAATGACATTTCTTAAATACTATTGTAATATTTAAACCACATCAATGTGGCACATTTCCAGTTTATAAACAATTTAGCATATTTTTATGAATACAGCGCAAAGTTGTTTTATTTCAAATTTGACAATGTAAACAATAGTTAGCATCTACATGTTAACTTGATGTAATGTAATTATTTGAAAATAAGTAGCTATTACATATCTAACAATTTGTTTGATGCTTTACAACTTAGATGCATATACACAGCCATCGTTCTCCCAGAGTTTGTCCTTAGTGTCAGGGGTGCTGCCGTAAGTTGCTGCCAAGAGTGCTACCAATTAAAATAATGACACTGTAATGTTCCTTATATGCTACAAATTTTTCTTCTTGCATGGTTGGCTTTAATTATGATTTTAATTGGAAGCAAAACTTTACTTTAGGAATTTTCAATAGTGCATTTTTCATAGGACATCATGTATATCAAACTATTGTTTCAGTATCACAGGTAATGTATTGAATTGTTAAACATGGCCATCATGAGAATTTGGCATTTCTCCAACCATCCAGAGTTAGACCTTATTACTAATTAAATGAAAAAAACTGTGGCTGAAATGTTTTGAGAATTGGTGTGTTGTGGTCCCCTAAGAACACTTGGATTAACAAATGAGAAGGATCATGTAATTGTGATTTGCCGATGCAGCTTGCCACGTGTTTCACGTTACTTATGCTTATAAGTTTTGCAGAATTTGTGTCAAAATAGAAATTTCTTTAGCAATAATATTTGTTTAGGCACATAAGAGTAGGCATGTGAAATTTGAAAATATTTTATACTGTAACAACGTAAGTTTTACCTTTAATCAGATTCCAATTACTGCTCTACTCCTGTCATCTCCTGATGTGCATTCCCTATGACTTGAACTGCTGCATCTAGTAATGGCAACTCCTTCAGTAAGTTTCAGTTCATCCAATTCCCTACATTTGTTTTTATTTACTTGTATGTTGAACACAATTGAACCATTCTGTTACATTTTGAACTGCAGTGATAAGCAGGGAGATGATTTCATTCAGTTTGAATGTGGTATTATATCAGTGCACACAGCCTTTAACTTTACTCTAGATAATAGACTGAATTTTAAGGCCTTTAAATGCAACATTCATCATAATAAGCCCTCATATTTTTTTACAATATCAATGAGTTTGTATTTCATCACTGTATTTATAATTATGTTCTTTAAGCCACTGAATGAAACATTTCTTCCAAGACATCAATATCCATTCCACTTTGAATCTGTGGTAGCCACTATTATTTAATTCAGCAACTTACATGAGCTCATGCTTTGGTACAACTACTGACCTGTGCTTTAGGTAGGATGTATAAGAAATATGAAAGTAAAATATGCTATAAATTTGAATAGTTTGGGATTTTTATAGTGAAATATAGTATCACATAACAAATTTATAAATTTGAGTGGAACCATGCCGACGATGAAGGAAATTTGCCTTTGAAATATGTCCAAGTGGAATAAAAATATACTAGTTGTTTCTTCATAAAAATCCTTGTACTTTTTGGTTCTAAAGTAAATGAATCAGTATCTATAAATCGTATTTTGCTCCCATTGTAAACCATAGTCAGCCTTCTCTATTTGCCCATTCGTTGTTTCAAACCAGTAGATGGACAGGAAGTAAAAGCTTGTGTTTTACTTATTACAGTAGTAATCACAGGATGCAACAGATATATATCCCTAATTTAAGTTTCACTAGAAACTATGTAAAACTTATAACTTCACTATGGTTAGCTTAATGTGGCACAAATGTTTTTTTTCCAGATCACAATATCTTTTTCAAGTAATCATTTCCCATCCTTGTTGAATGACTGTGTGATTTCTTATCAGCCTATGGGGATAGATCATAAAAAAAGTATGGCAGGTCCCCATTAGAAGTGTTAGCATACCTCTTCACCCACATTAAAGAGATCTTTTTTATAAACATGTCATGATTTTTGTTTCAAAACAATGCACCTTAGTTTACCACTCACCACTTGCTAGCTCTTTATACTCTTAAGGATGACTGGCCTGCTCCATGGTAAAAATGGCCTGAAATTTATTCTAAATTGAAAGTAAAATGTTTGTAATATAGACCTGTTGTAAGACTATTAGTCTTTGTTTTGAGGGTCAAATCTCGTACTGCTTCTCTGTGTAATCTAAAATGGTCTGACAAATTTATAGCATGGAACTGTTAACAAGATAACTATGTGCATCACTGAAGTTATGACTTATTGCAACAAATCAGACACATGCAAATCCACTGGTCTGCACCCTAGATAGTGTCTAGATAGTCTAGATAGTGAGTAATTGTGTGTAATTACTCACAATTACTCACAATTGTGTGTAATTGTGTTTTTTTGGTTAGATTGGAGCCTGGTTACCTGGATATTCCATAGGTAGCTGTTGATGATTTGGGAAAGGTTTATACCAGAAATAAAGTAAATTAAGATTAAGGTAGCAAGTATCTTATTATTGCTTCCATTTATTTAAATCAGGTCGATTTTAAGGTGAGACACAGTTCATCCTCTATTGAGGTTTGAAAGCTCAAAATTCTGCTGCTATGATAGTGACAAGCTATTAAGGGTATTTGACATTCTGTTGTAAGATGCAATATTTTTAAATGTATTTTTATATGGTTTAATGTTCAGGGACGAATCTCGCTCCCTTTCCACAAAGCGGTGCTGGATCCCTCCTTCAACCATAAGACGAGATGCACTCACCCCAGAAAATCGCAATGATCTCATTTTCCGAAAGGTAATGTAATAGTTTTTAATGCTTATCTGTAAGTAGAAGTATGAAAACTGGCTGTTTTTGGTAGCAGAAAAACACATTATTGGTTCTCTTAGTGTGTAGAGAATGTTTATATGCCCATTATCATTTAAATGTAGTTTACTGTATTTCAAATCATATAAATTTCAGTTTAGTGTGATCTAAATAAGTTATTAATGTCAATCTGTCTAAACCTTACATTCTCAGATTTCAATAAAATTTGTCATTGGTGGAAGGTCTTGTAAAAGATAGTACCCTTAGCATTATAACCTCTAAATGGTAACTTTCTCACTATGATACAAGCTCATGGCATTCTTCCGGTGTCAAGTTTTCTAAAAGTTTCAGAATATGTCTCTATACCTTTTCACTTCTAATTTAAAACTTATCGACCAAGCCATACAATACAGTGTGGATTCCTATGACACTACACTTTAATGCAGAAATTTGAATGTTTGAAAAAATTAATTCTATTGCAAAAGCATTTATTCATGCACATATTTTAGTATTAAATCATAAAGTTGAGAGTAGTCTCAATGTGAAGTGCCTTTCAAATGCCACACAGCTGTATTTTTAGTTATCAAGGTTATACATTTTGAGTGTTCATCTCTAATTAATACATGTCACTGAAACAAAAGCCTAATTGTTCTAATTCTCTTAAGTCTTAAATATATGAATAAGGCACATCTTAAATGTTATGATTAGAACTCGGATTTTAGGCTACTTTGTGGTTCAAACTTCTTGAAGTTTGAGTTATGTCCACAAATATGGCACTAGTAAATAGCAGTGGTGACATTGCCTCATTATACAAATTATTGCTTATTGCTTGTAAACTCAAAATGGAATATCACATGCACTCATTTATATTTCATATTATAGACAAATGGCAAATAGGATAATAGGATAAAACATGATCTTTTTCTGAACATGTATAGAAAGAAATCATGTTTTTACACTCAAGTGATTTGTATGTTATCTGTTGTTAATTTGTAGCTATTGTTTGTGATCTTTATTCAAAGTATTTTAGTTACAGCTATATTTCTTATATTAATATATTGTTGATGTAAATTGAGCTATTTTATATTTCTTTTTATATTATTTTCTGCATCCTAAAAGAATTTGGACATAAGTTATTGCATGGGCTTGCTAGGTTTCCATGTTGTCATTTTTTTGATTGTTTGTGACTGTTTTAAATGTTGCTTATACAACTGCATAGTGGTAATAGTAAATTGGAATGAGTACAGGGGATCTGGGAAAGGCACCTCAGTATGCCATGCGAGGTAAGCTACAACATGCAGTTTCAAGTGCATTTAGTGATAAGCTCTGTTCTATCATTTACAAAATTGTTTTTCTCTATCATTAGCTACCTTTTTTCCAAAATGTCACTCAGCAAGCCCAATATCAATAATTGTTCTGATGGATATAGTAGCAAAGTATTGGGTGTGGTGTTCAGTGTTTATGAATTCTGTAAAAAATGTATGTGCAAAGAAAATTGTCAAAACCTTGCTTTACTAAATTTCAAGAATTAATGGTTGAGACATGTTCATAAAGTGTGTCAACATTATAAGTGTGTGTGGAGTGGCTAAAAAGGCCAATGGAATGTGCTATGAAATTGTTACACCAAGAAAGTGTAAACATGTACCTAAAATACTGAAAGGTTAGGACAATTTCAAAAAGATACATGGCTCGCTGTTTTCAACTCTTATGACAAAGGAGAATTTTCCATGGTGAAGTTAAAGATATGGAGTGCTGGTTGTGTTTCTTCCACTAGAAGCTAATGAAATGCTTTTGATTTTAGTTGGGAAAACCCATGAAGGTGACAGTTTTTTATGAACAAAGTGACATTTGTGGCAAGATTGAAATTCTTGAACACTATGCATCATATCAGAGAATCAGGTGACATTCATCCTATATTTTACCTTGATGAAACCTCATACTGTAAAATATGTTTGGCAGGATGTCTATGAATGGAGATCTTAAAGTACTAGGTGTAAAAGGAAACAGACTTATAGTTTGTCACGCTGGATTAGTTAATACAGGTTTCATTTCTGATAGCAAGTGGGTATTAGATTAAAGAAAATGGGTGATTACCATGAAAAATTACACAAGATTCATTTCAGGAATGGTTTTTAAAGAGATTTTTCAATTACCAGGAGGATGCCAGTACAATTATTATGGACATGCATTTTATAATTCTTAATACTCAATTATAGACAATATAATTCAGTGGCCCAAACAAAAAGGCATTGCTTTTTCTTCTTTTGAAACAAAAGCCAAGCATTTAAAGAGAATGCAGCCTTTCCAAACAATGATAAATCATGTAAACTCAGATTTACTGGCCAATGAAATGGGACATCAAGCCATAAAACTTCCTTATCATTGAAAATACAATGCCTTAGAGCTTATATGGGCACAAGTAAATGGAGAGGTCATTTAAAAAATTACAGATGTGAAAAAATTAATAGGTGACGAACCAGATAAAATGACTAGTGAAGACTGGAATCATATAGAGAACTTAAAAGAAGTGGATTTCACAAAAGAAACTGAATGTCCAAGACATTTTAGAAACTATCATTAACTTTAAAAAATGTGTGACACTGAAAGGAGCAAGGCTAACTATGACCATGGGTGATACAGAGTAGGAGGATGAGGTTAATCCATTACCAGATATTTGAGTAGCAAAGAACATTAAAAGGTATGCTTTTTGTGCAATACTTACTCATGATTTTGAGTGTTTTCTTATAATTTTTAAGCAAAAATGGGGTTACTTAATGCAAACATATTGTTTTGCCATAGTGGGATGAGATTTTGCAACGATTATTGGCTTTTTGCAAAATGTGAGGTATGGCCTCACAGTAAGTGCCTATTTTTGCCTATAGAGATAAACTAAACTATATACATTCACATTTTGAATAAATTGTAGGAAATTTTTATTGTCTGTCTTATTTTGCCCATTGTGATCCTATTTTAAGGTTTTAGATCCTAAATATAGCCATTTCTAAAATATGTTTTTAATTTTTGCATGCAGCTATGTAATAGAAGGTTGTGAATATCATAGTGTAGTCTTAATTAGCTTGTAAGTCAATTTAATAATGTTATGCTCCACGTACCATTTAATTATACAGAACATGTTTCACACGCTTTTGCCCCCACTATCAGCTGTGAGTCGACTGCCAGGTTCATTGTTGGTTAGATGAACTTGGTGTAGCTCTCATGGACATTTTAGGAACTTTTGGATTAATTTGTCTTCTGTTAGGATCTCAAAGTTATATTTTATATTTTTTTTATAAAAATGTTTTCTCATATTCCCTGCTCCAAAGATCTATCTATGAATTTCAATAATTTGACTTCCATATTTGTATCACATTTATCTCTCCAAAATTGATGTACAACTGCTGATTTATCTATCTCATTATACCTAATGTTTCTCCAGTATTCTTTTAGCCTAATTCCAATCTTCTTTTTGTTTTTCCAATATATATATATATTGTTGGAATTAGTCCAATTCCAATGCATCTTTTGGTTTTTCCAATATATACTTTGTTGAAATTAGGCTAAAGGAACATTGGAGAAACATCAGGTACGAATCAGATAGATAAATCTGTGGTTGCTCATTACTTTTACAGAGATAAATATGATATAAAAGTGGAAGTCACTCCAGTTCTCAATATAGAAAGAGCTATGCATTAAGCTCTCTGCAGCAACAGAGAACCGGTTATGCTTAGAACAATCATCCCAAGCATTACAATTACAATATTGTAACAACATTGCTCCCAAGTCTGGTCAAAGAGAACAAGGGCTTTGGAATGGTGACTGACTGCTTCCAAAGTTAACCTCTGTTGCCATGACAACAGACCTGTTAACCACATGTCTGGCAAGCTGTCAGAAGTTGAAAGTAACATTAATTCAACTATAGCTGTAAACATCCCATGTAGTGTATAACAAATTATTATTCAGGAAATCACTCATATTTCACTAATTTTGTTTCACTTAATTGGACATGTTTCAAAGGCTGTAGCCTTCATCTTCAGCATGCTTCAAACATGTCCCAAGTAAGTGGAACGAAATTAGTGAAATTTGAGTGATTTCATGAATAATAATTTGTTATACTATAGTGAAAATTCCAGCTATTCAAAACTATCCCATGGTATATTTGGGTCGATTAAATCTCAACTTACCAAGGATTATTGGCAGAATATGTTTTATGTTCTTTGTCCACATCCTCGGTCACTAATAGACTTAATGGTGATTCAAAAAACTGCATCCTGGATGCTTACTGACAAACTCTGGTGGGAAACAACAATATTGCCTGATCAAGTTGTCATCTGTTGGAATTTTGAAATTTGAGTGATCATCAACTGCTTTATGTAAATCTTTTCCAACAATTTTAATTCCAGTGGTTTGTCTACCAATTTTATTAATTTCCCTTGATTTTCTATTTATGATTGCTTCCCAGATATGGTTGGCCAAATCAGATTAATCCATTTTATCTGATATTCCTTGAGGAATTGAGGTTTTTTTTTTTTAACCAGTGCATATCTTATTGCAATCAGCAGTTAATTGGTATATGACTGGTTTGTTTACTAAGGGAATTTTTTCAACATAAGAGATTCCTCATGCTGATTTATATGGTGCCAAGATTATTAAATGCATTAAAAAGTTCAATGATGGTATGTAAATCAATGTATCATATTTTAAATATGTATATATATATGGGAATGCACTTATACAGGATATGCCATAAGTCTTCAAACCATTCTCCCCCACAATGTCATGTTTATGTAAATTATAACTTAGAATATCAAATGTTGATAAATAAGATTATTTTAGCAATATTGGAAAGATTTGGTACAAATAAATCGGAAATTGTGACAATGGAAGTTTGAAGAATGGGACACATGATTAGCTATTTGACCAAAGAATGCTTAGTTGCAAGCGTTTGGGTACACTGCCCACTGTGCAAACAGTGCTACTAATTATGATGCAATTCAGGCATATTTGGCAAGCCACCTCCAAGAAAAGCAACGCTTAGCTTGGGAGAAACAAATATTTTGTCTTGGCAGTGTTAAAGACAGTTCACGAAGTGGTTGCCCATAGATGGACAAATGAGCTAGAGTTGTAGAATCATTGAATGGTCAACTTATAAATCAACAAGCAAGCAGGCAGCTGAACTCGAAGTACCATGTTTAACAATGTTTTGTCATACGAAAGACAGCTAAGACCATTTGTTCCCCATTTCGTCAATGAACTTAGTAATGCTGACATGAACAAACATAGAGAAGCATGTTTACGGAATGTCGGAATCCACATAGTGAAACTTTACTTTACTTTAAATCAAAATAGAGAAGCATGTTCTTCATTACTTCTGTAGTTTCCATCATTATTTCAACATATGCTCTTTCCTCATGATTGTGTGATTTACCACAGAAATTGCCATTGGAATATTATTTTTGGGCAGAGGAAAATTCATATTTCACATTGTAATTGGAATATAATCCATCACATATGTTGTAGGCAGATGTTGCAGCAAATTATGTGGTTGGGCTAATTTTTTTGAAGGGCCAGTTAATGGAAGAAGCCATATATATGCATATGCTTTGAGACTGAATTAGCAGTTAAGGTAGTAGTTATGGGTATGGTTGCAACAGAAGGTGAATCAATCCATTTTGTGTTATCTGTACATGATATTCTAAATGATTACTTCCCAAGACTGTGGATAAGCCATGGATTTCCAACATCATTACCAATACCTCCCCGAAGTCCTGATGTGTCTTCTTAGGACAACAGCCTAAGGGGACACACAAGAAAAAGTGACTGAAAATCACTACAAAATAAATAATGAACTAAAAGATGCTGTGAGAACCACCTTCACAACAAGGGAAGATGATAGAGGAAGAGCACATGAACAAGCTGTCAGAACAATATCAGGAATTTTTTTGACAGTCCAAGTACAAGGAACTCCTCACTCCACTTGTATCTTGCTTCACTCTCACTTTGTAATAAATTTAATTGTAACTTTATTAGATCCATTTAAAAAAAGTCGCATAATTTTATGTATGGAAAAAAAGAAAAATTAACTTTAAAGCATTTAATTCCTTGTCACTGCAAAGAAAAGTCATTTAATTTTTGTAAGATGTCATTGAGATACTACCTTGAAATTTGTATTCAATAGTTGGAAGACATGATTGTATGATGAATTTTTATTTTAGAAAACTGAAGAATTCCATTTTTGTGAAAACTCAAAATTTAAAAAATTAAGTAGTATGTAATTTTGAAAAATTCAGTGTCATGTATACCAAATGAAAGCTGTACTCATAAGCTTTAAAATGCCTGACAGTTTAAAAACCTCAGTAATTTTATTAATGGTAATATACAAAAAGTAATAAAATCTAAAACACTATAAAATTAATTTTTTCATTAATGCCACTGAAAATCCATATGAAATTATAATGGTAGATAAATATGCAAGACAATTATCAGCATCATATCTTCAGATGTTACAAGAAGTGGTTATTCCTAAATTTGATCATGGTTCGGTGACCCAGATCTCCCAACGTGACAACACATGACTTTCTTTGGGGTTATTGAGGGGAATAAACTATGAGCACCAAGAGAGAGATAGAGAAGATATGCCAAGAGACTGAAGGAACTGTTGTCATCATTCTTCTAGAGTTTGGAGAAAGGAATACAAGAGTGCTTGGTTATAGGTCAAGATTTTCACTATAGGTTATGAGTAGATGTATATGCATCTAAAGATCAAACATAGAACAACTGTTTTGCAATATTTCAGTTTTGAGTATATCTTTGGTTAAAGTTAGAAATAAAAGGAAATTTCCTCACTTTAACAGTTCTGTCGAAAACGAAGGAGAAGAACCCTTTAATGTGGACAGTAAAAACTGAGCTGCTGAATTTAAATGTAGTCATGCATTTCCATTCAAGATAAGTGTTCAGGGCATCCTAAAACTGCTGTAAATGATGAGATTGTGACAAAAATTCACAATGTCATATTCACTTGTTGCTCATTCAAGGAATGCAAGTTTTGACTGGCATTGCAAAAGCCTTGATAGGCTGTGTCCACTACATTTTCATGAAGTTTTGGATATGAGAAATCTTTCTGGCTCAATGAGTGCTGCATTTGCTAACAATGGACCAAAATGAATTTGAACATTTTGGAAGAGTCTTTAGACTTGTTTAAATGCAATTCCATTGAGTTTCTTCAAGGTTTCATAACAGTAGATGAAACATGACTCGTCACTACATGCCAGAGACAAAGGATCAGTTCCAAACATTGGGTGGCAACAGGGAAAAGTGCAACAAAGAAAGCAAAAACTGCAGAAAAAATCATGGCTAAGGTTTTCTGGGATTCTCATGGTTTAGTGCTCATAGACTACCTCCAGAAGTGCAAAACTATCACTGGAAATCACTATGCTTTACAACTGGACCAACTGTAGGATGTTATTCAGACTAAACATCCACATCTTGCATAAAAGAAAGTTCTCTTTCATCATGATAATGTGCCTTCACACACATCTGGGATTGTTGCTGCAAAACTGCATGACCTTAGCTTCCAAGTGCTTTCACATTACTATATTTGCTATAGTGCTAAGCAGAGGGTTTAAAAATGTGAATTTTGTGTTGTTAGTACTAAACCCATGTCAAGGCAAAAATATTAGAATAAGCAATAGTAGTATGCTAATATCTATTATCCTATTGGAAGTATGTACTTGGATAACTAAGGAGGCATTGATATATTGAAAATACTGTCATTTTACAAGCACTACAACCCTTGTTTTTAAAGCTAATTAGCATTTAACTAGAAATGTTAATTGGATTAGCATTATTTTTGTAAATTTATTTGGTAATTTTTCTTGCTCATACTTTATTTTGAATTTATACACAAATTTATATTCTTATAAATCAAACTCAATGTGCAAACATGTAACTTGAAGATTTATGGGAAACTTTTGCCACCATATATTCATTCTGTAATAATAGGATTGGTAAATGGTACATAATGTGAAGCAGAGTAAGAAGAAGTTGACAGTTATATCATACAATTTATTTATACTTACTATGTACAGTGAAAAGATTAGTGCCACAATGCATTCTGGAATGATACAGAAGGGTTTATCAGGTACGATAGAATTTCATGGGTTGTTTCAGTTGTATAAATCATTTACCTCATGCATTAATGAAAATGATAATTTTCTAGTTTGTAAAGCAAAGTGTAACTCAACTCACTACATGTCATTCATTAAAACAAGTTAAAATAAACAACTTTTAATAAATGTAATTATGTTAAAATTGCATAATAATTAAAGCAAAATTTCACATGGTAGTTCTGACATGAAAAGAATGTGTAGGATTGAGCTGTAAGTTTACAAATTCTTTTTAAAAAGAGATAGCATGGTCAAGCAAACACTTCAATTGAGAACATGTCAATAGCATATCCTCTTCAATCCCTCTGAATCCTCCCTGACAAAAATTTCAAAAAGGCTCTGGTCATGGTCTTTGGTGCTCAGACTAATTTTTTTTTTATAAACATAATTATTTTAACCATTAAGCATTTTGCTTAACTTGGAATAACTCTTAATACTTGCTCACTTACATCATAAAACATCACAGGTGCAGTTCATTGTATTGCCCGAGGGCTGCAAATGGTTTTACAATGTCACTTCTCATTTCTAAAAAAGGTCACCTTTGTTAAATTGTAATTATGGTCAGTTTATAAAGGAGGAGGACCCCAGATTTTCCAATTAGTAGAACTTAATACAAACTCATGGACAGCAATTATCTTCAATATGGCCACTCGCGCGTAATAGATTATAAAACCATTGAGGAGTGGTGAAAGACAAATTGTTGTGTTTCATAAATTGTGTGAAAAGTATCCAACAATAAGCATTTGGGATTATAGTGTACTTGACATCAGACTCATTGAAGTCATGTACATTACAGTGGTAGTTAATGAAATCCTGCACACAGTGGATAAACTGGTGCTGCAAATCACTCAATCACAGCAACGGCACACAAAGAAATCCATTATGATTTGTACATATCCCATCCTAAACTAAGTATGAACAGCATATAGCAACCATATAAACGTGGTGGAATCTACATGTAGCTTACTATTATCTCACTGTATGCTACTAGTAAAGTGGGGTCTAAATAACAGCATCTGTCTAATGCACTATAATGAACAGAAGATGAAAAAACACTTTATTTCACATGATCCTAATATTGAAATTGGTAGTGTGAAAGGGGAAGATGTTTTTTTTATAAATATTAAAAGATTGCTTCTTTATGAAGAGAGTTACAAAGGTAATGTTTCTAAAATGTAGGTTCCCCCCCCCCCTTTACAACTTTGATTGTACATAATATATAACTTACTTATTCAATAGTGTTTATGTACATTTAAACTTTCTCTAGTGACCACCTCCTTGGTCTAGTGGTTAGTATTGAAGTTAAGGAGCTCTGGAACAGGGTCTACCCAACCTCATGAGGACAATTGGGAAGCTATCAGATTCATTATCAAAGAAAGCCATGTAATAGGCAGGTGGTAGGGGGTTGACATGCTGAGGTCGCTGCGGAGGGCTTTACCCCAGGCTGTAGTGCCAAATCAGAAGAAGAAAACTGCTCTAGTTAAACTCCCCTATATCCTGGACACTGCTATGTTAAATTACTCATTTTGCACATATCTAATGATATGTGACTTGGACATTAGGAACAATTCAGCTACCTGTTCATGGCTGAATGCTAAGTTAATTTTATACCTTTACCTTCATTACGTTTTGCAGTTTGTAGGATGGTCCATCACTTGTGTTTGGAGATTGAATTGCAAAAATTGAATGTAGTTATTGATCATCTGTCTGAAGCAAATCGAAGAGGAGTTTTGGTTTAAAATTAACAGTTTTTAATATAAATGCCTAAAACTTTAATAATAAATGCATGGGAACATAACTGCAGTGCAGCAAGATTATGCAAAACATTGACTAAATGACAACTTTTTTTAATTTTTGGAGGTTTTGTTAGAACAAAGAATGTTGCAGGAAGTCGGTGCAGCCCTCTCCCATCCTCCCAAAAATCCTGTTTTCCCACATAAACAAAACCATAACCATTTGCACCTATGTTTTCAAATAATAATTTGTTAGATTATTCCTGAAAGAGATCATTTTGCTTTATCTTGGACATATCATTGGGTTGCACACTTTTAGTGAACCATAGGTGTCAGGTTAGATATGTTTTAGTGTATGTGTGAATTATTCACATGGAACGTGCTAAGGCCTACATTTTATCCTAAATATCACAATTAGGTAAGACGGATAATTCTGCATAATTTGATAATTTATCTGTTTCAGGTTCGGGGTATCCTTAATAAGCTCACCCCAGAAAAATTCCAGAAGCTGAGCGATGACTTACTTCAGATTGAACTTAATTCAAGTGTGATTCTAAGAGGAGTTATTCTGCTGGTAATTGTATAAGTTCATAGTATCATTATTATTTCTTTGTTAGTTTCCGAGCTTCTTAGTCAAAACATATTTTTTAAAGATTTTTTTTTAATGTTTTAAAGTTTTCAGTAATATGGTAAGAAGGGAAAATAAATGGTTTGAATTATTTAAAATTGGGTAACTGTGGTGTTCGTCAATAATGGTCTAAATGAGGCAAAGCTTGTGTAATATGAATTTTTTCATAATTCAGTATTGATGTAGCATAATTGATCTTGCTGTGTTCCAGTTTCTTGGTGAGGTAAGTTGCAGGGGTCCATAGAATTAAAGAATAGTGATGCTAAAGATAAGACTTTGAGGCCCCTTTTTTCTCTCTAATGTGTAGTGATCTACCTATATATTTCACAATCTTGAAAGAGCACCAAGTTATTTCCTCATTTTGCCTATAGCTAAGCAAATGGCTGGACACTAGGGACATACTCCAGTCCTAATCCCTACAAATCTATTACATCCTGGATACTGACCACGAGGAATTTAGGATAAATCAAATGGCACAATTAACTGATACTTTCATGGCTGCTGCTGCAGCTTTTTAATTGTATTACAATGAAAACATGTTACCATCCAAGAATGGTGATGGAGAGGGTCAGGAGATCTAATCAATGCATCCTTCCTGTCCCACATTTTCGTTAGAGCACATGTGCAATGTTTATTTCCTTTTCACATATTACCATATACCAACTGTTATCTACATGACAGCAATAATGTGATCTGATAAAACCACTTAGGGTTTTATCAGATCACATTATTGCTCGAATATTAATACATAATTTCCATTATTAAGCCGCCCCATGTACCACATCACCCTCTGGAGCACCACAGGTGGTGAAGTTGTTAATGCATGGATTCATTGGCGGAAGATCTGGAAATTGATTCTTACCAGGACCATCATCTCTGATTTTTCCCCCCCTCTCTTTCCAGGTTTTCCTTATCCTTCATAAATGGCAAATGCTAAGGAAGTACTCTGAAACTTGTCCTGCAATGCTTCCTTCCTTTAAAAGAAAACCCCTTTATCATTTCATCTAATGTTATTTCCAGTGTCCACAGCGTGTTATGCCTCAGTAGTTTAAATGGGCATTAAACACTATTAAAAACAAAACAAATCTCCCCCTGGGCCACCCTGATCATTCTCGGCAATTACAAAAATACAATAGTAAAACATACCCTACCCAAAATTGACAAGCCAGAATAAATGAAAATTAGATATTTAAATTAAACAATTCCCTTTTGTTCCATATGGAAAACAAAGTTTTATAAAGTCTTTAATGCCAGAAAGTATGCTGTAATTTTTTACAACAAAGTAGAATAGATCTTATAATTAATTCATACTACTCTCTGCCCTGCCAATAAACACATGAAAGACTTAGGATGCTTACACCTGATAAAATTGTTAATATCACTTGCAAATTATTGAAATACAGTGTCACTGTACCATTATGCTATGGGGCAGTAGTTCAATGTATGTTTGTTTGAATACTACCTTTGTTGAAGGTATATCTTGTTGATGAGTTTTGATGTATCTATGCTTCAGTTGGGCCCTACCCTAAAGTTGAAGATTCAATTGCTGGGTTAATAAAACAACCACTGACTTAGGTTGACCATTTTGAAATGGCAATTTGGTCTTTAATGGTACAAGCTACTGGAGTGCAGTGAAACATGTGACTGATTTGGCTAATTTAACGGCACTCATCTGCCCTCATTGCATAAAGTTACTATAGCAATATTCAAATGAAAATATATAACATAATTTATACAGTTTTAAATAGATGATACAACAATTGACATCCTATTCATCACAAGTTCTTAATAAACACTATCTTTGTATACTTACCTGACACATTAATTTATAGGCCTTGTGCACTTAGTAAAACAGAAAATCTAAATGAAGTAAAAACTGTTACTTAAAACCATAATACAACAGAAAATCTAAATGAAGTAAAAACTGTTACTTACAACCATAATACCTCCATCTATCAGCCTTACTATCTAACAACTTACTCATGTAATACTCCATATCAGAGTACTATTATTTCCATATCAAAAGTACAACATGCAAATTAATAATTGCACTACTAAAGCAGTAATTATATTGTTATATGATGTATCAAGGCTGTTTGCCTTTTCCTTTCCCCCCTCCCTTTTCCCCGCTCTTATTTTCTGCTCACTATTTTTTTTTTACATCATACATTTATTTTTCCTCTCTTTCTTTTCCCTTTGGCTGTCTAACCATGTTAAATTGATGAGGGTTATAACTTTGCCTGGAGTGCTGCAAAGAAGTATATATCTGAAATTTTTATTATTAGATCACAGGTAATGATATAAACATGTGCACATTCCAGCAGTCATGCCAATTGAAATCTTAAAATGTTATGTACATAACCTATTATTATTACTCTGCTCCTTGCGCTGGTGAGAATGCTTCAGCATCTTTGCCAAGAAGAATATTGTTGCACTTCATAAGAAATTCCATATCTTTGGTTTTACTCCTTGCATTGGTGAGCACATTTCAAGGACTCTGCAGAGCAAAATATATTTGAATTTCCAAATAGAAACCAGGACACCATACTTTCCCTATTAATATAGTGACATATGTAAATTACTTTGGCCACTACACAAAAGTAATAGATAATATTCATTCAGACACACACAAGAATCTAGGTAAAAAAAAAAAAAAATTATAGTAGCATGTACAGTCCAGTCAGGAGGTAGAAAGTCAAAATGCAAGTGTTATGTTGCACAATTAAGTGTGGGGGGGGGGGATCACAAATCACGATTAAATATGAGCAAGTGTTGCACATTACTGCTGCCACAACAAGAATAGTGCTTGAGGTGAATTTTCCGTGATAAATTGTTTTGTCAAATTGTTCGTCTTAGACATTAAATAAAAATAAATAAACAAAAAATTTGGAATATAAATATTATTTGAATACTATAACATGTGTTGTAATATTGCAAGCAAAATTGTGAAAGTTGCAATATATTATATTACATGGTGTTTTTTGTGTGTTTGACATATTCCAAGATGTCAAGCAGGAATGTAAATATAAGTATTACATTGGGCTTACAAATAATGTAAGAAATAGTCAGAAATAAGGATTATATACATTGAAATTAGTAATGTTGGTATGTAGCTGCCACAACCATTACATGATTTACAAAAATATATAAATGAATTATAATCGATAAGTGCTTGCGGGAAATTAATATGCATAAAGACACAAAAAAATTATGACCATACTTAAATCTACAAACAAATTACACTATGTACCCATTAATTGATATTATGTTCAACAAAGTAAATGGCAGAGAGATAGAAAATAATAAGAAGTAGGGAAGTAAAATTCAGAACGGAATAATGAAACAACAGAAGAGAAATAGGAAAGGAAGAAGTGGAATGGAAAGGACTCACAGTAGAGTTCAAAAATTTTGAATTACGTGCTTAAAATGATTACAGGGCAAAAATATAGTTACTCTAACATAAACATAGCCCTGGAAAAGGAAGGGCAATTATTAATACAAGGGAGACAAGAGGGAGAAAAGAAAATATAGTCTCTCCTCCAATGTATCAGTATGTTATAAAATTTGAAATCTGACAAAATTACATCCAAAAAATGGGCAACCAAATCTACATATCTGCTACCTTTCACAAAGTATATCCAGCATTTGCCCACAAAATATATTGCAAAATCTACTGCAGTGTCCCATACCAGATATACCCAGCACATACCAGCGATGTCACAGTCCCAAAAGAGCACTGGCATATTTCCTCATTTTTCCTACATCTGAGTAAGTAAGTGGCTGAACACTAGGGACATACTCCAGCCCTATTCCCTGCAAATCTTTTACATCATGGATTCTGACCACAGGGAATATAGGATAAATCAAATGATTCAATGAACCAGTACTTTCATCCCTATTAATGCAGCTCATTAATAGTATTACCTGATGTAGTATTACAGAAAAATGTGCTACCATCCAAGGGTACAGTTTTTTTTTAATTGTATGGTGAATGCCTGTTTTGACTACTGAGGCACCACAGGCGGTGAACACTGATGATGCATGAAATGATATATTGGGAAAGTTTTATTTGGGGGGAGGGAACATTCCAGACATAAGTTTAGAGTACCTCCACGTCATTTGCCAGTTATCTGAGGAACACCAGTTAGGGAGGACAGCTATGGCAGGATTCGAACCCCAGACCTCGTGCTGACGAGTCTGCCTTAACGACCTCTGCCACCCATGGCGGTAAAAAGGGTGCTGATGGAGAGGACTTGGAGATGTGAATCATTTATCCTTCCTTTCTCATTACTCTCGGCAAACTTCATTTTCTATGTTATGCCCTGAACATTTTTATTGATGAACAGGGTGTATTTTCTTTCACATATAATCAGATATCAACTGTCATCTATGTTACTTCAATATAGATTTTTATCTAGCACATTAATGCTCCATTATTACACAATTTCCATTAGTATTAAGCTTCCCACCTGCCACAATATTACAGCTATTAAAATTGTTGCTAATAAGAAAAATACTTGTACAGGATAAATAGAAAGCTGATTAATTTGTGAAGTGTTGGAATCAACCAAAACATGTATGTTAGTTACATTTTGGTTTTCAGCAATTAAATTTTGATATATTTTCAAAATATCTTCTGTTATGAAATGAAATACTTGTTTACAACATGTTTTACATTTATATTATTTTTTCATGCTCTGTTTTTATTCAATGAATTAATTTTGATTAATATATTATTTTTAATGAGATACTTTGTTCTGAAACACGTTTTACATTTATATTATTTTTTCATGCTCTGTTTTTTTATTCAATGAATTAATTTTCATTAATATATTATTTTTGGGGATAAAGGATATGACAGGAAACTTAAGCTGCATTCTGGAGTTCATATGTCCTTTCGAATTACAATTTTTATGTAGAAAGTTCATTCTGTTTCAATAGTTGATTTTCCTTATTTTCATAATTTGTGAAAATGATAGTGTCTTTAATTAGTCAATTGTTTTAGTCATGATGGAGTTTATGGTTTGTTAACCCTTTCATCTTATAAATGAAATTGTTTTACCAGTTTGCAAGGTTCACTGTAGTTATAGATGGGACTTATAGATTTGGAGTATGTTCTATATTGCATTATATTGTTTTCTACACAGTATATGGGGTAGCTATAGTATATCTATATGTAATAAATAAGTTTCATATATGTATGGTGATAAACCATATAATTTATGACTTAAATGTAAAATGTATATTTGTGCATGCTCCTAACTGTAATTAATTTATTAAAACAAATTTTATTTATTCTACTTCTGACTGACAAAAAATGTTAGCCATGATATATTTTGAAAATTAAAAGAACTACAGTCTGTTATCCATCATGTTATTAACTTTGATTGATATGACAGGCTGGGGCCTGTAGTTTTACCAATGCCAGATCTTTTTCTTAAGGTTTTCAATAGGTCTAATTGCCAAATGTATTTGTAACCCAGCTTGAAACAGATGCTGAAATCCTGACACAAGGCATTGTTTCATGAGCTCTGCTGTGCATCATTAAGTTCAGGAGTTGATTCTACCTACTCAGCTATAATGCATCCCCCCATTACTTCTATCCTGGCATAAATGAATATGAATGTATTTTGCGATATGGATCCCATTTGTTAAGTAACAGTATTAATGGTACAAACTGATGCAACAATATTTAATTGTGAGCTCTGGTTACTATTTACAAACTTTGATATAACAACTTTGTGTGATAACCTTGTTGCCACTTTCCAACAATTTTCGTAATAATGTTTTACAATACTAGCAGACCAGCACATACTTCTTCCATGGTTCTTCTTTGCATTGAAACTAAAGGCAGTCAGACATCAGGTTATTCCTTTTCATTCTCTTAAGTGGGTGCTGCTGCTAGAATCTCGTTTCTCTGGAGTAGCCTCTTAGTATCAAGGTGAGTAGGAGAGTTCTTGCAGCCAGTACTTGAGCAACCAAAACATATAGTCTTGTACCGTGCATAATACCACACAGGAAGGAAATTTAGATGCAGGGACGAAAGAATATGAATATGAAAACATTTTTTGTCCATTAACATAGGCACTCTTAAGTAAAATTGTTAAATGGAACATTGCACAGTGAAGCTAATCATATTTTAAGATCATTATGTCATTGAGTCGAACTAACACTCTTTTGCTCCAGTTCTGTAAATATGTAGGACCAGTTTCAGGAACCCTTCGTTCCCATCGTCAGCCCCTAGTTGACTGGATGATAAACCATTGTGCAGTGGGAATGTGTAATCTGCTAATCTGCCGTGTGGAGGTGTGCTGAACTTAAAGTTTATGTTTTCATTGCTGGAAGTGTTGAAGTTCATTAAACTGTCTTTATACTTGTAAATGTAGATTTTCTCTGTAGCTAATTCTGTAGGTTCTTGCAGTGATTTTAATAATTTTGTTTTATTCAATATGTTGTGGTTTTCTGTCCAGAAATGAGAAATGCTGATTTCTCCAACTGTTTATATTTTATGAAATGTTTTTTTAACCGGGTGCCTATGTTTCTCTTTGTGGTACCAAATGTAGATTTTTTTTCACATTCTGGACAACTTTATAAAATAAGTTGTGCAGAAACAAATCTACATTGATATTATTATTGGACTTTAAATTAATGCCTGGCTTTTGTTTCACTAAGATATCCTAGAAAATAAAAGAGTAATTTGCATTTTAAAAATATCCATAAATTTAAATCATTAGGGATTTTAATAAATGAATGTGAGATGAACATTTAATGACTAGTAGCAAAAGGTGTGATAAAAATTTTAACCCATGAGAAGTGGTGTGGAATGTTTTATGTCCCCAACTAATGTTACTTGCAAGCTCTAGAAGCACGCAATGTAGAATCAAACTTTACCCACCCTTACCTTTCCCTGCTTTCTTTGCATTTTGTTATGAGATGAGTCATTAGCTATAGCCCAATATGTTTCTGTAGTTCTAATAATTGTTTTGTTCTACTTTAGAGATGCTGAAATGTTAGTTATAGTATTTTTATTTGCTTTGAATATAGGAATTTTTTAGTCATATGAGTTATAAGGAACATTGTTATTAGCCCTAATAATGGCTCTTCTGGCAATATTGTGAGGAGACTGAATGAATCCATTCTGAAGACTGGTTGTAATGTCACTTTTGACAATTGGTTCAGTAGCATCCCATCAAATTAATCAGAACTCGTAAAAGGAAATCTCCAGAATTCCTGAACATTATGAATAAGGAAGAATACAGCAGCTCATTCACTTTTAGAGAGCAACTTTGATTTTATACATTCCCTAAAAAGAAAGATGTTTCTTGCATTGGCTACAGTGCATCATAGTAAGTCGGTAAGAATTTGGTGAAGTGAAAAAACTGAAAATAACCTTTTATTATGAAACTAAAGGAAGTGTACAGTGGATCATATTCTATATCTAGATAAAGTGCTGACCTCTCACCATATCTTATTTGCAATTTTTTTTGTGGCTGATACTGGATTCACTGAAACAAGACAGCAGAATGAGAAGATTAACTATAATTATATGCAGCATAGAGTAACTATCACCACACTACCAAGATTCCTGGTTGAGAAAATGCAAAATTACAGGTACAGCTGAGCCAAACTCCAAATAGTAAACACCCAACAGGTTCTTGTAATTTGATATAGTAACGGTCAATATTATTTGTACTATTTTAGTATTTATGTTCAGTGAAAAATTACATTTATACTAAACTTGCTAAAAGGTGAAAGCAAGCTAAAAAATGTGATTCATTTGATTCCCATGAGAAGGTTTATTGCTGGATTCTCCAGTGACTATATGCCACCTCTTGACATAGGAAATATAAGTGCCATTGTTCAAGTGCCAAATAGGCTGTTTATTAATGTAGGAGAAGGAGTATTATTGGAATATAAATGTATATACTCTTTATTACCAATGATTACACTTCTTACTGAGTATCTACAATATGCATTGATTGTAGGATGTGGGTAAAAATGTCACCAATTATGCCATTAACAGTGAAATACTTACAGTAACAGTAGTGTTTATAACATATTTTGGCAATGAGCTTAGTTTAATAGTACTTAAAACTGCAATAAGAATATTTGGATCATGTTAATGAAATTTATTTTGAGGCTATTAAAGGGATGTTTCACTACATATTTCACACTTGGAAAAATAAGATAAAGATTAGTGTGTAAAAAATATCTGTTTTATAGATTGAAATTATTAGTAGATATAATGGTGATGGTTACAGATCTTCGAAAAAGCCCTCGATGAGCCGAAGTACAGTTCTATGTACGCACAGCTGTGCAAGCGGCTCTCAGAGGAAGCTCCGAACTTTGAACCACCACCAAATCCTTGTACTTTCCGTTTACTGCTTCTGAACAAGTGTCGTACTGAGTTCGAGAATCGTTCTAAAGCATCAGAGGCATTTGAACATCGAGATGGCCCCTTGGCGCCGGAGGAGGAGGAGCGACGCCAGCTTGCCAAACGCAAAATGCTGGGAAACATCAAGGTAATGACCCTTTTCCTTCCAATAACTGGGTTAAATTCATTTACTTGAATGCAAGCATACATTACATTAGAAGTGCATATCATATCCTTACTGTTTCAGTTTATCGGAGAACTGGGTAAGCTGGAGATACTGTCAGAGGGCATCCTCCACCGCTGCATCCAGCAGCTACTGGCAGACAAAAAGAAGAGTCGTGGAGGGGGGTCCACTAAAGACATGGCCGAGGACCTGGAGTGCCTCTGTCAGATAATGAGAACTTGTGGGCGTATTCTGGACTCTGACAAAGGACAGGTTTGTTTCTAAATCTTTATTTTGCATGGTTTTAGACTTAACAAGAATACTTCATTACATGAAAAGTTAACATTTAATGCATAAAATCTATGTAAATTAAATAGCACTGGCAATAGTGTGATGTTTTAAGGTTGGATTTAGTAGTGTGAATAAGATATAAATATTAATAGAAATGGCAGCAATATTTTTGCATAAATCGTGTATACTGCTGAGTTTAAATCTTATATTAACGCGTTTTTACATAACCTAAACTTATGTATTCATTTTTACACTAAACTCCACTCACTTACACAAAAGTAAGACGCATTTCTGGAGATTCTCTCCCATCTTCAGTTGCTCACTGATCCTCCGTTACTCGAAACAGTGACTGGACAACCGGATATTCCTGTGGTGGCCTCTGTTGGTTAAAGAAGGAAGTTGCTGAGTTCATCCATAGGAGGAAACGCGAAATTCATTAGGTTTTCTCTATTTTTTAATATGAAGATTTTTTCCTAAGTGGATAACTTCAATGGGCTGTAAAGATGTTTCAGCAGTTTATTTCCTGGTTTTATTTCATGGTTTGTGGTCCAAAAGTGAGCTGCTACTGCTGATTTATCCACCTGCTTAAACCAAATATTCCTAAAATGTTCTTTCCTCCAAATTTCCAAATTTCTTTCTGTTTTGTCTATGTAGCTCTGTTCATAATATGCCCTTTTTATTTCGTAAATTCCTGATTTTTGTTCTGTAGGTATGGAGTTTTTTACTGTGCAATCTAATAAATTCTTGATGTTGTATCTGTTCTTTGGGGCTAACATTTTCCCATCTTCTTTGAAGATTTTCTTGAACTTGTTGTGGTAAATTGGATGGTAGGTGAAACTTTTGAATTTGTATTCTTCTTTTGTGTTTTTCAGTGTGGAAACTTCCCTCATCCCGTTTTGTCTTTTAGATTTATTGATAATTTTTATCGCTGTATCTTTGTTGAAACCATTGATTATAGCTGTCTTTATTATTTGTTTGTATTCTATTTTGTACTCTGCTTCTGTGAGTGGAATATGCATCAAACTGTGAAAAACTGCATATTTATGTGGAATGGAGTTATAACTCTCATTTTTTATGTAGTTTTCTGTGTGTGTTTCTTTTCTCTAAATTCCAAAATTCAATCAATCTCCATTTCTTATAATTTTTAAATCTAGAAATGGTAACCACCCATTTCTTTCCTTTTCTATAGTAAATTGTATAGATTCATGTTGCAAATTAAGAAGTTTCAGGGCATCTATTCAGTGTTTCTTCCGTATTATTGCAAAAATGTCATGAACATACCTATACTATGACTTGAAAATTAAAGGGAAGGCTTTTGTGATGTGTATTTCAAATGAGCTCATGAATAACTCTGCTAGAAAAGGTGACAAAGGGTTTCTCATAACTAGGCCTGAAACTTGTTAGTAATATTTTTTGTTGATGCTGAAGTAATTTTGTTTAATGCAAATATTAGTAAGTTTTAATAAGTCTTCTATTTCTTCTGTTTTTAAATTTTAAATGTTTTTTACATTATCTTTCTCACACACTCTTGCTTGTTTGTGCTGTTTCCATGCATTATGTTGCCTTCATTATTCAGTATTTCTTTTAACTATGTTCCTTGTCTTGAGTAAGAAGAATATAAGTTGTTCAAAATATTGAGATAGTAAATTTGTGACTTTCCAAGTGTTTTATCCTTTTTCTGCTAATCTAGTTATTGTTATTTTAGTTACATTTCCTTGTGTTATATATATAAAAATAAATAAGAACTAAAGAAGCAGAAATAGATTTAAAAATTTAATGTGTGAATAATAAATGTGTGTGTGTGTGTGTGTGTGTGTGTGTGTGTGTGTTAATACATATATGTATGTATGTATAGGATGTCTTATTTAACTTGTTCATCCAAAATAACTGCCTGAAAGGTCCATTGTTTAATGGCCATCAGGCAGCAGGTTAATATAATATAGCATAGCAGTTAAAATTCGTTTATTCCAAAAGAAATTCATTTATTCAAAATAAATAATTGAGCTCAGTTGCAACTTCTGAAAATAGGACAATGAGTACATGTGCTTTAATGATGGACATAAATAAGAAATTAGTATAAACTATCAGAATGTCTTAAACAGCATACAAACAACTAGTGTGAAATAACTCACCATGTAAGGAAAAAAACAAGTTTTCTGTACTTGTTAGGACACCTTTGATCTTGAGGGAAATAATAGGCTATCTTTATGCATAATAAGAAATTAGTATAAACTATCAGAATGTCTTAAACAGCATACAAACAACTAGTGTGAAATAACTCACCATGTAAGGAAAAAAAACAAGTTTTCTGTACTTGTTAGGACACCTTTGATCTTGAGGGAAATAATAGGCTATCTTTATGCATACATCCTCCAATCCCAAGAAATACCTTGTCATAGACCCCTTCCCCCTCTCTCTGTCTATGTCTCTCTTTTTTCCTCAAACAAAAGACTGATTAAAGTTGAATGCCATAAGACTGTAAATATAACTATGAAGTTGGTATGTAATTAGGAGTGAGCTTCAAGAACGAAGTGCAAGCTGAAAGGATTAATAGGAAAATTTCAAATTATAACTGAGGGATTGATTCATCCTATAATATTTCCCATATGGGCCAATAACTTTTGAATTTAATATTGTATAGAATAAACACTGCATTAAAATTTTGTTAACACTAATTCCATTCACTTACATAAAAACTGGACATATGTTTCGGGAGTGATCCCTCCCATCTTCAGCCTGTAGATAAACTGTTTGTTGTTTGACGTGGTGGTTGGGTGTTTTGATGTTCTTGTGGCAGCATCTGTTGGTTCTATTAGGAGCTTGCTGAGTTCATCCATTGGAGGGAAATCAAAATTCATCAAGTTATCCTTGTTTTTTTGTAGTGAAAATTTTTTCCCAAGTGGAAAGTTCTATTGTGTTGTGAAGTTGTTTCAGTAGTTTTGTCTCTGGTTTAATTTCATGATTTTTATTCCAAAAGTGTGCTGTTATAGCTGATTTTTCAATCTGTTTTAAGTGAATATTTCTAAAGTGTCCTTTTTTCCAGATTTCCAAATTCCTTTTCATTTTTCCAATGTATTTTTTTATTGCACTCTGCACATTTTATTTCATAAATACCTGACATTTGTTCTGTTGGCATGTTGTCCTTTACTCTGCAACCTAATAAGTTCTTTATATTAAAATTGTTCTTTGGGGCTAACATGGAATTTTAGTTCGTTGTTTGAAAATGTGGTGCTTGAAATATTAACGTTCTCTGTGGTTTGTGTAACTTGTTTGGCCTGGTTTGAAGTTTTCGCAAATTGCAGAATTTCTTTTTCAATTTCAGATTCTTTATTTTCATTTTGTCTGTTAAATTTTTATGCAAATGTTGTTGTAAGTAATCCCAAATGTGAAATCTCAAAGTCCTCGAAAGTTTCAAATGTAAATCATAACATCTTAAGTCGGTTTCACTTAGTTTTTTATATTGTACGCTTCTCTCTACTTCAATTACTCTTTTTTCAGCTGCTTTTTGGTGTGGGCTATTGTCTATTTTAACTGTTTCCTCACAAATTTTGGTGTGATTTTATTTTTAGGCACAGCTTAAGTAATTTTATGTTAGCTACGATGTGTCTTTTTTAATTTGTAGTTTCAAAAAGGTTTTTATATCACACTTAGTTTAATTAAAGTTGAAATTGTATGTGTTGGGTTTGTTTGTGTTTCTGCCATTTTATGTTAACCAAATGGTTGAATTGCTGCTAAAGACTTGTATATCTATGTAAACTGAATTAAATATACTTAGGAAGCTGTTAACAATGGAGTGGTATATATATTAGAGTTAGAGAGGTATATATATGGCACATTATTGATATACAATATTTTCAAATTGCTCAGGTGATGTTTTAAATTGTGCTTTTCAGTCGGTAACCATCTTGTATCTGTTATAGCAAAATGGTGACTTTTCTTTTCTATATAATTTGAGATCATTTCTGAAATATTTCATTTACCTCTTCTCATTGTTAGCACTTCTGCTCAGTAACAAATAATAATGAACTTTCAGCATCCCATTTTCAATAGATCATGATACTATATTTAATGATTTTAAATATCGGAGGTGCAAAGTGTTTATAACTCGAAATGCAATTTTTGCTTTTAATCTTCATTTATGAGAGTGGTTTGAAAAGTTCTTGGATTCGAACATAGATGGCAGTGCTATGCAACAACATTTTCCTGCTAAATTGATACATCTGTTATAAGCATTCTTGAAAAATTGTAAGTCATTTTATAGCATTGTATACAGATGCCTGAAGCAAGAGATTTGCCTTTGTTGATATTGATAAAATCTGGTGGTAATAAAATTCTTTATAAAAGGTTATTTGACACAATGAAACTCGTGCCAATTTCATTATTTGTACAGTGCTTCATCACTTTAATTTGTAGAATGGTACAAGCCCATCCAGGCATAGAATAATAGTTTTAACTAAGTACATTTAACTTCAATTTTCACTATGATAAATGGGAAACTATGAAAAGATGAACTAAATGCTATTTCATTCCTTAATTCCATTAGAAATAAAATGAGAAAGTAAGATTTTTGTGGCTATTACTAGTAGGGATCCATTTGGAGTTAAAAGCCAAACATTTAAGTGTTAAATTTCTCAGGCATTATGGTTTCAAAAAATGCAGTCCTTAAGATAGTTGAAAACCATGGCATTTTACAAAGTTGTATGTCTTTCTATTTTCATATATTTTTTAAACTGTTCAAATTGTATATACTTTTGAAATTGGTAATTGTGCAAATGTACAGTAGGTTGTTGTATTCTTGCAGAAACTGATGAATCAGTATTTTGAGCGCATGAGCATTCTGGCAGACAACCAAGAATTGCCTCTGCGAATTCGCTTCATGCTCCGTGATGTGATAGAGCTGCGTAGGGACAACTGGGTACCTCGCAAGGCCACCAATACTGAGGGTCCCATGCCTATACATCAGGTAAAGATATTTTGAAATGCTAAAATAATTGTAAGAAGAAACAAACTTGAAAAAGGCTCTAGATTTTATTATGCAATTTAAAATAAAATTACTGTAACAGTGATGATTCTAATCTTCATTCGCGGTTTCCACCTGAAGATTCCAGTCTGGTGAAGGTTGAAAATGTCTGAGTTACAGATTGAATAAAGATTTTTTTTTCTTTCCCTCCCCTCTTCCAGTCATTTAACAGTTGAAATGTGAGCGAAGGTCTCAATGAAGTATGTCCTGAATTCTTTGATTCTGAGAGTGAAACTTTAAGTGTGTTTATCATTTTATCAATATTTTAAGTGATTTTAACTGGAGTGCTTCCTTGTTCATTGGAAGTAAAGTCACAGAAATGTTTTTAGCGTTCTAAAATATTTTATCTACTGGAGAGAATAAAGATAGTTGAAACTTTCTAAGTTAAATACTAATTTTTGTAGCTTTGCTAATGAATTTCTCAATTTAGAAGACAAATAATGTCCATTTTTAGTTCATTAAAATATACTGCACCTCTGGAAACAAAATGATATCTGATATTTTTATTAATTTAAGAGCAAATTAGGTCTTTAGGAGTTGCTCAGAACTTAATAAATGCCATTTATTGTTTCTTAGAACTATTTGATGAACAAAACATCCTCCATATATTTTCTATTGCTCATTTGGGAGTTGAAAAAAAAGGTACATAATACTTGAATTAATTAAATTTGTGATTTTATTAGACCAGGTAATATTACTTTAATATCAACTAATAAATGGCAGTGGATATGTTTATTAGAGGAGAGCTTTATATGCTATTAAGAAATGTGATTCTTTTCTGTTTTGATAGTGAATGGTCACACTTCATGTACAGATATGGAATGCCAAGATCACTAATATAGAGGCTGGTGAATGGCAAATCTATTGTTTAAATCTTGCAAGGCCTAACCTCATCTTTTTTCCTGGTTTTCCTTAGTCCTTACCATTACCTAATGCAAGGGAGCTAACTTAAACTTGTCTGGAATGTTTCCTTCTCAAAATACTTTTCTCAATTTACGTTTTATCATATTTATCATCACCATTCACTGCTCATTGGCACCACATTATTAAAAATTGGTATTAAACACTATTCAGAAAAATCGCAGGTTATCGGTAGGAAGAGAGTACATCAGGGTTCTTTTGTTTAGTGGCTTGTATCATTGCACATTTAATCCACAAGCTTCTTCGCACTGATGAATAAGTAGTTATGTTAGCATTAGGAAGAAAGTATATGAACAAAAGTTATTAAGAAGCAAATAAGTAATAATACAGGAATTAAAATTTTGGGTGGGCATGTTGTTGTCTGTTTTAAAACTTCCATAATTTATACATGTAGAGTATTGAGCATAAGATTACCAACCCTATCTAAAAAAAAAAAAAAAAAAACCCTCATTTTTACTAGATATCTGCCTCAGGAATGCAACATGCTGAAAGACACAGGCTCTAATTATCATCATACCTGTATTTTTTGTAGACTTGTACTAATTTTTCAGACTTTTTACATTATTTTGCTTATAGCATCTCAAACTAAATTAAATGGCAGATTTGTCCCTCAAAAACACTTTAATGTTTCAAATGGCAGTCATAAAATTGTCCTAAAGAATATAAATTGAGAGGCTTTGAAACTAGAATGGAAAAACACATTTTGATATTTTTCATACTTTTTACTATATTTTGCTTATAGCATCTCATAAACTAAATTAAATGGCAGATTTGTTGCTCAAAAACACTTTAATGTTTCAAATGGCAGTCATAAAATTGTCCTAAAGCATATAAAATGAGAATCTTTTAAACCACAGTGGAAAAACGCATTTTTATCAGGTAAAAAATGCCAGCAAGAGACAGCCAATTAACTGATCTGAAGATAAAATGATGTATTCCTTGTTATTTCTGATTAGCTAGTGAGTCAATTTAATACCCTTAACACTCCACTTATCATTGAATTATACAGAACATTTTCATAGACTTTTACCTGCATCATCAGCTGTGAATCGACTGTCAGATTTATTGTTGGTTGGATGAACTTTGTGTTGCTCTCATGGAAATTAAATTTAATCTGTATTTGTACATATTTTTAATTAGTTTTGTCAGAATTTTATATGGCCACCTTTTGCCTTATAACATTAACCCTGTTTGGCATAAAGTTCACAAAGTTGCTGCAATAGTTCCCTTTCCCCACTTTCTGCCATGTCTCTGCAACCTTTAATTTCAGATCATCCAAGTTTGAACCTTTTTTATGCCAATCATGTTCTCCAATTTGTCCCATAAATTTTCTATGGCATTCAAATCAGGATATATAAAAAACTATGGATCATTGTGATATGCAAACCACTGAAGACTTTAATGTGATTTGTGGCAAAATTATCTTTTTGGTACAGCTAAATCTTACTTCTTTAAAGCAGCTTTTTCTTGAAAAGCAACATGAAATTCTCCATAATATTAACACATTTTCTGTCGTACATATAAACATCAACAAAACAAGTTTGCCAGTACCTCTTATGGTTTATACACCCCCAAACTATGACTGAAACTCCTCCTTTTTGTACTCTGGCAGCTACAAACTCTGGTCTGTACTTTTCTTCCTGTTGACAAACAATTAAAGATGATTGGAGATGAGATGAAAAGTTGATTTGTCAAAAAACAGCATTGTTCCCTATTCCTCTAATGACCAATTTAACCTTTATTTCACCTTTTATGTCCTGAGCATCAATTACCTACTGTAGTAGAGATTTCCAAACTATTCTTGATCTTAAATTCCTGTCTAGAAAATGACATTCCCACTGTGTGTCAAGAACACCAGGAATGGCTTACTGAATGTCTTTAATAATTACATTTCTGTTCCTCTTCAAAGTTCTTATAATTGCTCTATCCATTGCTGGAGTATTAACATGTCTACCTGTTCATGATCTGTCCTCTACATCGTGTTGATTGTACTTAACAATGCAGTTTCTTAACACACCTGCTCACCTTCACTTCTTTAGCTGCAGAGTTTTCATTATTTAACACTTAAGGCATTGATTTCTTTTCCATTGTAATACCTTAAACTTTTCTCTCTCAAAGCTGCACTAAGAGTAAAAAAGAGGAGTACAAATTGTAGGTTATTTTAAAGATTCAGATTACTCTTCAGAAATTGTTTCTCTGATGTATCAACAAACTTAGATAACGGCAGCATCACATACTTTCAATTGACTCTTGTAACATTGAAACAACAAGAATGCATATGAAGAGGAATTTTTGCTACATCCTTTAACTGCTATATTTCTCAATGGTTTATGTGTTTTGCAACAAATTGCTTTCATATAAAAATGTGTATATTTGCATTTGATTCTAAAAAATATTTGACATAAAAAAAGTAATATTCCTATTATTTAGCCACTTTGGATTTAAAATGTAATAAAAAATCTGAAAAATAAAAATTAGCAAAGGTCTTCTGAAAAAATCAGTTAGGATGGTGATCAGAGCCTTAGAAGTAATGTCTTTAAGTTTGTATTAATTAACCGTAATGTTTGTATTACTTTGGCAACATAATGACATCTGTTAAAATTAGATATGGGTGGCTTAAACCTTTACTCCTATTTAAAACAGCAGCTGCCTACCAAAATTTTTACAAAATAGGTTTCTTATAAATAAGTTTTTTAACCATTTTAATTGTAAGTGTAGAAATGAGTTCCATTTATATGATGTCATATTTTTATACAAAATAATGAGTTTGATATAGATTAATCACAAACATTCTAATACAGTAGAACCTCAATTCACCGGTTAAAAAATTGTGGATGCAGGAAAATGATAAATAAGGGAAATGCATGTTCAAAAATAAATAAAGCTAGTATATAACCAAATGTTATATTTTACGTCAATTTTACTTGTTACTATTGTACATATTTTACATGTTTGTTATGGATCCTGGTGGTCTAGTGGTAACTATACTTGCCACTTAGACCCAAGATCGTAGGTTCAATCCTGCCCAGGGTTGATTGGTTTTTTTTTTCGGGCATAAAAATTCAAGTATGGTTCCTTCAGAAGGGAAGTATAGCCAAGGGTTCTACGGCATATAAAAGAATCTCAAGTCTGAAAGAAAAGAATTGTAAGTAAAGTTTATTGGCTGTTTCACACCCTGAATTAAATGAGATGCTGATGGCCTGAGATATTAAAGAGTATCCATAAATAAAACAAATTCACAAAAATCAACACTTTGTCACTTTGAAAAATGTTGCTAACTGACATTTATTTCTTTGCTGCTTTTATTTTCATGTGAAACATCAAATTTTCCACATTCAACCCATTCTTTTGCTTGCTACCTTTCATGCCATCATTGTCATGAATATGCTCATACAGTTTTACATGCTCTCAGAGCTTCGGCAAACATTGGTACAGCTTTGGCTGTTGCATAATCTTCCCTCTTTTCCTCATTCCTGTCCCCCATATTACAAACACTTGTGACTCTTTTCACTTTGTCGCACACTTCAGCAATACTTTGAACTCCACATATGACAACATCCTTGTCCACTGCTTTGAAGGTGTCAAAACTGATGGCAACACCAACTAAGGAGAGTTTGTATCATGCATTCTCAGATTTAACATGATGCTAAATCTCTGTATGTGTGACAATTACTGCTTCAGTTGTTCCAGTTTCAAAACAGTCAGTTCAGGATAGAATTTCTGTGGAACTGAACTTTTTGAACAAATAATGCAGGGAAACGATACTTTGAGAAATGATGAATGCAGGTTTTATTTAAATACTATATAAGGTAAAACCTTTGAGATGGCATAAATTAAACGATACATTTGGGAAAACAATGGTTCTGGGAAAGATAGATTGAAGTTCCACTGTATCATTTCACATCAGGAACAAACACTGTTTAAAATATTCTAAATAATTGTGCTAATAATTTCATCCTTACTCTGCAATAAAATAAAATTCAAATTGTGTTCTGCTAATTTTAAAACTTCCTCTTTTTGACTTGTAGATCCTTCATTTTTACTATTTTTCGAATATATAACAGTAGCCATTATATGTTCATTCCAGCTTGCATGGTACCTCTTTTCCAATGTTACGACTATTCACCTTGCCCCAGATTTTCCAGAAAGTAATTGATAATGGGAGTGTTAAAAACTTTTTATTGCCTATAAATTTTTCAGCAACATCTCAAGGTAGATTATGCCTTTTTCTCCATCTCATTTTTTCAAGATATTTGTTCATGAATTGTGGATTTGAGGAGCAACAAAAATTGCATAATTTGTTTATTTATATATTTATTTTGTTTTTGTTTTTTTGTTATGGAAGAGTGTTTTATTGATGGATACTTAAGGAAGGCTTTGTAGTAAAGCCCTTTCAACTTGCTTCAAGCACCTAGTTTTGTATGGTATATGCGAGAATTTGCGAGGATCTACAGGCGATCATGATTTATTGCAGTTTCAGGCATGACATTTACACTGACACTATAATGCTTTTTCTTTGCCTGGCTCCCATTTACATAAAAAGCTCAACATTTTTTGCACCGAGCTTATTTACCTAAAAGCATTCCTAGATCTTTGAAATCACAGCAGATTAGCAGTTTATATTCATCATACCGAATAATTGTTAAAATTACTTTCATATTATCAAGTGTCTCTTTCATTGCAGCTGAATGGGCCACAGAAATAGACCTATACACATTTCCATTATGCAGTTACGTGGCTTTGAGATTCATTTAGTGACAAGTCTCTAATGAGTAGAATCATGTTCACTGCCATAGAAATTCATTAATTTCTATGTTATTGCAATTTAACAAGAAGTTGCCTTATGAACATTCTTTTTTCTGTCTCTATACCATGAAAAACTTGCTCCTAATGCTAGAAAATTTTACATTTAAGCAAGAAATCAAGTAGCTCAGCAGATTAAGGATTCAGGCATATTCAGATCCCAAACTCAAGCTTAATAGTTCACTCTGAGTTTTGGAGTCAAGTGGTCTTCAGGTTTGTAGACATTATGTTTAAGGGTTGTTACCAATATTTGGTAATGAATTTTCCTTCAGTCTTCCCTTAGGAAATCTCTTCACCACCTACATATTCAGTTTGATGTCTTTTCATAGTAGCTGCAGCTCCACTGTATTTTTCAATGAAGACTTTTATATAGTGCAGTTATGCCCGTTTCTCCTTACAGAGACCATCTGCATTATAAGAATGCTGTTTCCCAATGTTCTTTTCGAGTGTTCAAATGCAACAAAATGTAAGAGTAGCATCAGGTGACTTTGGAATAAAATTGAAATACCATGTATTCCTCTTCTGCTTTCTGCTCTCTAGGAATTTAAGTAGAACCAGAGGTATGATTGGAGGCACCAGAAGTTATGTATGTCTGCTTTAGAGTGCAGTATCTGCAAGCATTAATGGGGTCAGAATATTATCTTGATGTTAAAATAACAAATACTAAATATTGTTCTTACGAAGCTGTTGACAATGGAGTGGTAATATTCCTAAACTTAGGTATTCATTTTTTTATACTAAACTCAGTTTACTTACATAAAAGTAAGATGCATTTCGGAAGAATCTCTCCCATCTTCAGTTGCTCACCGAACTGCCGTTACTCGAAATTGAGTAAAAAAATTAATACCTAATTTTAGGAAACAAATATTAAATTTACCCTTATAACTAACTGCATCTGACAAATCATAAAATTTCTGTAAAATCATGTAGTCCCCCCCCCTTTTTTTAATAAATTATGAAGAGTTTGTTGCAGTTGCATAGACATATGCCTCAATTGAATTCACAACAAATTTTCATCTTAACCCTGCCAAATGATTAGTTTCATACATTTTGTGTGACATACTGAAATGTGACACAAAAATATGTGGCCATTTTAAGTACTACAAAATTTCCATTGATGAATACACAAGACTGCATTGAGTATAATAGAAATATAAAGTGGGTACAGTTCTGAAAAATGTGAGTTTTGAGATAAAAATGTTCCAAAGATCAAAATGTAATATAGCAGCAGCACCAGTTGTGCCACCTATAAGTCTGTATTGTAAAATTTCCTTCTTACCATTCTTATTTAAATACTGGCACATGCTTTTGTTGATAAATCTTTTGAGATCAACTTGTTTTTATTATAAAAATACTGTACTGGATAGAAGAAAATTTAAAATAATTCAGCGTAAAAAATTGAGATAACACATTAGTTTTCAATCATCTGATATGTAGAATGTAATAATCTTGGCCATGATATTACATTAAAAGAGGGTATAGATTTGGGAGTATTAAGTATCAAAATAGGAAGTTAACCTGAAGAGAAAACTTGATACTTAGCAAGTTATTATTCAGGAAATTCCTCAAATTTCACTAATTTGTTCCATAGCAAGTTATTATTCAGGAAATTCCTCAAATTTCACTAATTTGTTCCACTTGTACATGTTTCAAAGGCTGCAATATGAATTACATAGGCAAAACAAAAAGAAATAATACCATGTGACTTAAGGAGCACGTGAGAAATGTGAAATATAAACACGCGGAAAAATCGGTAATAGCTGACCATTTTTGGCAAAAGGAACCATAACTCTTAAAAGCTCTTCAAAAACCTATAGAGTTAACATTGTGGGGAAAATATATTCAAACAAAAACAAGGGAATTTTGGTAAATTTTGATCTCGGAAACAATAATAACCTCATCACCAAGTTCGTAAAATCCACGGATCGATATCTTAATACCACGCTGGGAAGCAGACAATGGAACCATGCTGAAGATGAAGGCAACAGCCTTTGAAACATGTCCAAGTAAGTGGTACAAAATTAGCGAAGATTGATTTCCTCAATAATAATTTGTTGTACTATATTTTACTGTGAAAATTCCAGCCATTCAAAACTATTTGATATTTGAGAAAAACAATAGGTAAGAAAGGAACCATTTCTGCTGTTTGCAGACATTAAAAGCACACGTGCACTATTCATATTCTAATTGAATCCTGTTAAATTTTTACTTATTTTATAAGTAATTTTATAATAACAAATTGTAATTTTTTTTCCTTGAAGTTTTTTCTTTTATGTTAATACTTTTTTGTTGATTTTGGTAGATCCGAGATGAAGAGCCTCGTGGCTCTATCCGTGGAGGTTATACCAACCATGTTGGAGCTACTGCAGCTGTGGGTCGCCTACCTGGCAGTGGGATACAGGATATGTTTAGGCATTTGGCTCCATTTCCAATGGGCTCCCCCTCACTCACAAGCATACCTCCTCCACATGATAAGTTCTCGTAAGTGCTTGTGTATAGAGATATTTTGAACACTAAAATCTGAGTCCATGAGTTATTATATATAATGGACAGTTCAATTACAATTAGCATTAAAGAGTGTGAAAAAACAGCATAGTAACACTTGTTATATCAAAAAAATTAATGATGAAGTGTTTCTATTATTGATATTGTAGATTTGGGGGAAATGGATACCAGCCAAACTTCAGAGCAGGCAGCAGCCAATCAAGGCCACATCAGCAGCAGAATACATTCTATCCTGGTGCACCTGCTGGTAATCGGCAGAACTTCAATCAGAATCATAATAAACAGAACCATAATGCTAATAACTCTCAGCAGCAACAGCAGAATTTTAACAGCGGTGAGTCCTACTGAAACAAACTGGCATAGTTAATTTATTTTGAAATTGCATAATGTGAGAGTTTGAAGGATTTAATTATTTTTGCTGAAATAAAGGATTTGGTTATTTAAACTGAAATGTTATAGTATGAAAAATATTTTAGGTTTTTATAAATTAAGCTGTTAGGTGTTAATATGTTCATTTAAGATGTTGCAGTCATACATATCCACGTAGTTAAATTTTTGAAATACAAATATTTTAGTTCAAATTCCATAAATATAAAATGTACCATACAAGTATGATTATGAAATTGGATTGTTTTGTATTGTATTCTTGTAAGAATACAATAAATAAAAAGTGTTATTTTTCTGCAGCAGGTAACAAAGAGCTACCTCCAAGATTCAAGAACAAAATGATGTTGGCTCATCAACAAGGACAAGCTAGCTTGGAGGATGTCTCCCTTCGACCTGCATCCATTTCAATGATGTTTAAACCAGCCAATACAAAGCCAACATTAATGACTACAGGTTAGTGTCCATTATTGCTACACTGATAAAGAGCAGAAATTTTTATTCAGTTAAAAAGTATGTGGTAGTTTACAGGAGCAGTGTAAGAAATGTTATTTTAACAAAGTATTACTAGAAACTTAAAATGTTAATTGGAACTTGTATAGTGGAGTTAATCACATGATTAAGACATTATATGATTAAGTCGAACTACATACTCTTATTGGCGCCATTTGTTTAAACATCAATGGTTAACTGGCGCTGTAGACAATTGTTTGCAAATTATGTTCTACATTTAAACTTTAAACAATTAAATGTAGCCAATAAGAGTATGTAGTTCATCTAAATCATACAATGATCTTACTAGTTCACTATCCCTTTATTATTCCCTCTCACATCTGTTGCACAAGTATAATTTATTAGCTCATTATATACTTATTAACTTAATATACATACTTATAAATTAACATTATTAACTTAATATAGATACTTATAAATTAACATTATTTTAATTCAGCGAAACTACTAGTTTTTTTAATTGGTTTTGCTAATTTTTAAGAATGCAGTTCATGATTATCACTGCCTTTGTTATCCGAGTCTTGCAAATTTATGATGCTAGCTAGATTGCTACTTTTGTTATGTCAGGTTTTGAAATTGTGTTGCATTATATTTTGTCATTTATACAATCTTTATTTCTCCATTTACCAAAGTATATTGGCAGAGCACATTTTGTGGTCTCTTGTCCATATCATCTGCAAGTCAACTAGACATTATCTTCACTGCTGTTGCACTAAGTTTACTCAATACAATTCTGAGCAGAAAGATTTTATTTTCTGGCTGACAAAGGTCACAACTTATTCCAAGTTCAACGAATGTCATGTTCATAATTTTGACTTTGTGCAAAATCAGTGTTTTATATATTGAAAGGTAGCTCCACTTATGTTGACAAAGTAAAGGAACAAAGTAATGTCACTGAAAGAAGACTCCATCTCGATTCCAAATTAATTCATAAAGATAGTCCTGGTATATAAATTAAGGTACATTGGTGATTTAAGTTATGTGAAACAGTAAGCTCTAATGTTGGTATAGAGTTGGTTTAGTGTCTCATACCACTAACTTGATTTTTACTTGGACACATTTTGGGAACATTCTATCCCAATAGCAGAAATTTACTGGTAGAAGCATATTCTGTAGGCCGTTGAAAGAAATTTATTGAAAATATGTGCCAAAGTACACGATGCAGTTTTTATTTTTGATGATCACATTTTTTTCACATGTTAATTTCTTATACTGAGTGGAACATTTTGTATGCAGCCTAACATACCAATTTGTGTGTTAGGCTGCTAATGTTGGCATGCTAGTGTGTTTTGGGGTTAAGCTATTACTTTTAATGTAATTGTAATTTGAATTCAAAAAGCTAATCCATCTTTTTAATCTTCAAATCTGAATATGGGGATTAACCCATTCTTTTTAATTTCCATTGTATTTTGTATTTATCTTTCCTGTAAGTTTAATAGTTTTAAGGCATTGTTAACCAGAGGTTAAGGTACAATGGCAAATATGTTATTCACATACCTGTGCCAAGTTTTAAAATTATAGGAAAAACATTGAAGTGTTTCAAAATCACTCAAACAGGTCTGACAAGAAAGGTTAAAAGGGGGTTACCACAACTAATCCAGAACTTTGTGGGTAAAATTTTCCATTAAAACTAAATAATTCTGGTTAATGCATAGTTCTATGAAATTGCTATAATCCTCTATTGCTTAAATTTGGTTGTGTGTGGATAGTAGCCAGTAAACAATATGAGGTCTCTTCAAAAAGTATTGCGAATTTTGAATTTCTGCAGGCTACATATATTCGATTTTCGATTGTTTTGTGGCATTATGTTGGTACTCATGTCCCTCACTTATGTTGACAAACTCGGCCATTTTGAATGTTCAGTTAATTGTTGGCAGATATTTTGCTTAGACGTGTTTTGGCTTGTCTTCGATTTTTGCCTATTCCAAAAAATGGAGCAAAGAATCTGTATCAAATTTGTGTGAAAAACAAAATTAAGTGCGCAGATACATTCCGAATGATGACTGTGGCATATGGTTAAGCTACCTTGCACCAAAGCAGCGTTTATCGGTGGTATGTTCTCAGAGGGTTGAGAAGATGTGAACGACGAAGAGCATCCCGGACGCCCGAGCTCATCAACAACAGACGAAAACATTGAAGAAGTGAAGAAAATAGTAATCGTAGTAGTAGCCAATCGTCGAATCACCATTAGAGAAGTTGCTGAGGACCTAAACATATCGATTGGCTCGTGCCATTCGATTTTTACCAATGATTTGGGCATGAGACGGGTCGCCGCAAAATTCGTACCAAAGTTGCTCAATTTCAACCAAAAACACCATCGCATTAACGTTGCTAAGGAGCTGTTGAACTCTGTCCGCGACGACCCAAATTTGCTCCAGAGGATCATAACTGGTGGCAAATCATGGGTTTATGGTTATGACGTGGAAACTAAAGCTCAATCATCCCAATGGATGCTGCCACACGAGCAAGACCGAAAAAAGCGTGCCGAGTTTGGTCGAATGTGAAGGTTTTGCTTACAGTTTTCTTCGATTGCTTGGGGCATGGTGCATCATGAGTTCTTGCCACAGGGTAGAACGGTCAATAAGGAATATTACCTGCAAGTTATGCGCAATCTGCCAGAAGCACCCGGATTTGTGGAAGAACAAAAATTGGCTTTTGCACCATGATAATGCCCCTGCTCACACATTGTTGCTTGTGTGCGAATTTTTGGGCAAAACAACACACTTATGATGCCGCAGCCACCGTACTCCCCAGACCTGCCCCCTGTGACTTTTTTTGTTCCCAAAACTGAAGAGGCCCATGAAAGGATGACGCTATGCCACGATTGAGGAGATACAGACAGCATCGAAGGAGGAGGAGCTGAACAAGATCACAAAAAACGATTTTTTAAAGTGCTTGGAGGATTTGAAAAAACGTAGCACAAGTGGATAATATCTGGTGGGGATTACTTTGAAGGGGACAAAATAGATATTCATGAATAAATAAATACTTTTTGAAAAAAAACAAAATTCACGATACTTTTTGAACACACCTCGTATAAGGTAACATTTATTTTGCTGTAAATTGAAAACTCCTTAAGCTAAGTATGTGGCATTGACAGACCTGCTAATAAAATTGCTATCTATTTAGTTCATACATTAATATAAAACTAGAATATCTTGATTTGGTAAAAATGGTATTAGAGAGGATTAATTACACAAGTAATCAAGCTCATTAGAGGAGAGGTAAATTAATATTTCTATCTTCTGACTGTCCAAACCAGGAATACTATTTGATATATAAAATAAATTGAAAAATATTTTCAATGTTATAGTTGGTTTTCAGCATGTCAGAAATGTAACTGTTATGCAGTATTTGGTCACACATGAAAATTTTGATATATTGTTAAATTATATAAGGCAGAGTAAAATCATATTGAAATGCACCCACATGTAAGTGCTTTCATGTTTTTGAAAGCATTTAGCAATTGCAGAGTGTAAACAAATTAAAAGTGTATTTAGCATTTACATGCTGTTGCAGGTCGACCTACTGGTTTAATGCCTGAACCATTAATGGCTCCGCCACAGATGAAGCCCAGTCCTCCACTGCTGCACAAGGATCCACCAATTCTTATTAAACAAGCATCTCTAGACAAGAATAAAGGGGGCAAAAAGGACAAGGTATACAAATTGAAAAAGTTATATTAAAACTCTTTAGGAATAGTTCACAAATTAATGAAGTTAAAAACTTCCAAAATGATGAACTATGGTCCAAAACAAATCAAATCTTATTCAAGTTCTGCAGCTAGCATCTGCTCATGTCATAGAAATATTATATTTAGTATTAAGCCGTTGACCAAAGATAACAGCCCAAAAGTTTTTAACTTTTAACAGTAATAGTAGCGGATACATAAAAGTATACTTAACACAAATTATGTGTTGAAACTTTTAAAGATCCTTGTAATTCACAACTTTAAATGCTTTCTTCCTGTCCTTGGTGGTTTTACAGTAGAATTCGTAATTAAATCACAAAATCCTAAAATATTGATAAATATTGCTGTAGCCATGATGAATATTCTATACTTCATTCGCGGTTTCCACCAGAAGGTTTTATAATCTTTTGAAGGCTGAAGATGTCTGAGCCACAGCAATTTTAGTACGTCTATTATCAATATTGATACAAAAACTACAACAGGTGATAAAAGTGTGTATTTTCAGGACAAACACATTTAGTAGCTGTATATGCTATTAAAGTATAGAAAAGTTTGTAATATCCATTTTTTAAAACACACTTGTCTTGTTTACATTTAATAAAACGTATAAGGAATATTTTTGTAATGTTGCCTTTTAAAAGAGCAGTAGCTCATATTTAAAGATCTATAGTAAGGTTCAAACTTCTAAGTGCAGTATTAATTTGTTATTGGATAAAAAATATGATCTGGAATTACAGGGTCCAAACAAAGAGGAAGTATTAAAGAAAATAGAGTCCCTAATGGAGGAATATACAAGTTCAGGAAATGTTCAAGATGCCCTTAGCTCCTATAAAGAACAGAAGATACCAGAAAGATTTGTAAGATATGTGCTGTTGGCAGTTATGACACAGACTCTGGATAAAAATGGTATGTATATTTTAATATGTAGTGAAAGCTTGGTATATTATGAAATAGCCTTGATTTTCCTGCAACTTTGATTAGGTTTCATCGGCATGTGGCCTTAAATAAGAATGGAAGATTAAGTGGAGAAAGGGATTGGATAAAGACATGTTTGTTTGTCTATTCAGATGCAAGTGGAGCTCACATCTTCGCTCTTAGGCTGCAGCAATTGTGATCTTTTAACTGTTTACTGTTTGGACATTAGTGAGAAGGCATAACAGTTGCTTTTACCTTTTATATTTAGGCAGATAGCAGTGACAAGACAGAAATCCATAAAGAGATATTTCTAGGTCAGCAGTTGCTGAATGGACAGCACTAGGGGCTCTGTTAGAACCACATACAGTAGAACCTTGATTTGTTTTTGGAGGGATTGGGTTAAAAAAAGATGCATTAGGGAAAATGATAGATACGGGAAGTGCATTAATCATTAAAAAATAAATAGAACCAGTATATAAGCAAACATATGCAACAGTGCTGATGATGAAGGCAACAGCCTTTGAAACATGTGCAAGTAAGTAGAATAAAATTAGTGAAATTTGAGTGATTTCCTCATAAATAATTTGTTATATTGTACTATATTTCACTGAGAAAATTCCAGATGTTTAAATCTGTATTAAAACATTAATTAATTTTGCATTAATTTTACATGTTACTATGTACACATTTTACAAGTTTGGCACTTTCTCTGATAAAGGTCGTTAATTAACATTTGCTTTTTACTGCTTTTCTTTTCATGTGAAATAACAAATTTGCCTTATTCAACACATTCTGTTGTTCATTAGTCATTGCCATGTCCATAAGAAATACACTGCCAGTCTCTCATTCTCTCAGAGCTTCGGCAAATGTTGGCATGTTTTAGGTGTTGCATCTTCCCTCTCTTCCTCACTCCCCTCCCCATATTACAACATTTACTTACTGTTACCACCTCATTGCACACTTCCAACACTTTGAATGCCACATGTGACAACATTCTCATCCACTGCCACATAGGTGTCAAAACTGGCAGCATGACCAACTCTGGCCCATTCTTTGCATTGACTCATCCTGATGCTCAAAAAAAAATTGGAAATTATAGAATCACTTTTGATCCCAGAAAGTGGATGGGTCCCTGTTTACTTCATGCTCTAGTGGTTCCCTCTCGTCCGCCCTCTTGACCTGTAACTTAACCTCTGTTCATATAAGTTGTAATGTAAAATGTTTGGGACCACATAAATTAAAATGATATATTCAGAAAAACAATGGTTCCAAGAATGAAAGATCAAAGTTCTGCTGTATAGTAAAATGTTAGGAAATGCTGGAGATATTTGAATCTGCTTTTGTAGTGAAATTGCAAATATTGAGAAATATAAAATTTAACCATGTATAGCAACATGTCATTATAAAATAATAGGAACCTTTTATTTACTTGTTAAGTGAAATTCAGCAATGTGGATATATATTTTCAAAGATATGTATATTTTAATGAGATAAACGTTATATATATCTCTCTTTATGTTCCAATCTAGATAAACAAAAATGTCCCTTACAATAAAATAAATTAAGTATGCATTCATTTTGAAGAAGTTACATAAAAATGGCAGAATAAATTTCATAATGCAGTTATCAATAGATATACCTACACTTCTTAAAGTACATTGTGCTTATGGTGAAATCGGTGGGCTGTGGCTGATGTAAGTGAGGAAAGAAAAATATTTTTAAAAAGCTATCTGACTCGTACACACTTAATCACATTATTAATTGAAGTGATTATGCTTTTGCTCCCTGTTAGACACAGTTGTATAGCATGCATGTGCATATGTAGTTATAATAGCTTCCAGTTTCCAATTACATTCCCCTCTGTCCCTATGTTAGTCATCATTAAAATTTCTAGATAATTGTTGCTTCAACTAGTATTCAGATTTTTAATACCATCTTTTCCTGCTTTGTACTGTCTCTTATTCCACTACAAATAAATAAGTTTTCTTTTGACATACCCACACCCACATAACTTCCTCTTCAATAATATGCAATATATCTACATTTTTTTTAACTCTTATTTCATTTTATAGTTTCATTTGTTACCCTTTTTGGCCTGAGTTTTCTTGTGGATTTCAAAGCATCCATTCATATAATCAAAATTTTATTAATTTTCTTATCATTTCTCTATTTCTTCCTTCAAAGAACTTTTGCTTAAGGAACACAGTGATCCCAAGGCTTCTCCTGAGCTGCTTCCTTTGGTTCTTGCATGTTCCTCCTTTTTGACTTGCACCTCCCCCCCTTTTGTTTAAATTCTTATTGCCCCACATTTGATATGATAAAAAGTGACTGGGTAAGGGCATAACTCTCAGCACTGGGTTATGTAGGACAGGGGCATATCCTGTGGTAAAGATCAGGCCCAGGAAGGGACCATTGCATGAGCTGTTAACTTCTTGAAAACAGTTAGGTCTCTCTGTTTAGGTGTAACCCTGAGGTATTCCAGGCCAGGACAGTTAACCTACATTAGGTTTGCACCCAGGAAGCAACTTGCAATCAGTGGTGGAGGGTAAAACCACTGTGGTAAATGATAATTCTCATCAGCTAACAAAACATTTTTAGATGCATGGGACTGGATAGTTTCTGAGGAGCAAGCGTGTCCTTCAGAAGGAGGGCTCCTCCTGCAACAGATCAACCAATTCTAACATCTGGAACTTATTATAGGTGAAGAGAGGCAGTGAAGGCCCAACTTGTTGGTTTGCTCCCAGAGCCATTGTAGGAGATGACTTCTGAGAAGGTCTGAAGATTTTTTACTCTTATCAATGTCTGAATGTTCAATAGTCAGTATTCGTATAGACCATCTTGAATTTAATGGCCAATGTGTTACAAATCACTGTCCTGTCATGGAATGCATACTTGAAGACCTTAGCTGGAGTTATATTAATGCTGTCAACTGATTCTACTGGTATGTCTGTAGGAGACAAAGCTTCTTTCTCAGGACTCATTTGTCCTCTGCAGTTTCCCCTCTATGCATTTTGACTTTCAACAGAAGATGGCACACCTGAGCATGGCAGGACTTTAATCTTGATCCGAGATAACGTGTTTAGTTTTCTGTTTAGTTTAGCTTCCTTTACTATCTGCAGCAGTTAACTTTACTTTTTTAACATTGATTTTACTATCTGCATTGTTTACTGCTGCCATTTGAGTCAACGAACTTGAATTATTTTCTCTCTCAGTTACCTGCCTCTTTTCTACTTTTGGGGAGGATTTTAACATATATACAATCCCTTATGGGGCTCTTCAAGGGAGACACAAGGTGCAGCATGGTAACATGTCTTGGATCACCACAATTATCTGTACTGAATGTAGGTAAGCCTACTTATCTCTTTGATGCTACTACAGCTTTTAACACATGATTCTATCTGTCTACTGCTCTCTAAGTTAATTACACTCTGGTAGCTATTCCATTGATCTTTTTCCATGCCAAACTAATATCTTATCTTTCCATATGCACCATGGAACACTTTGAAGTGACTCCTGGACAAGGCAAATTGGGGCTCTTTTTGTTCCCTGATCTGGTGTACAGGTGTGGCATTTATTCTATTAATGCCATGGCCAGGCACCTTCAGACCATTATCCTTTCTATCACAGATGCTATTTCCTATTCATCTTCCTATCCCAGATGCCTCCTGGTTCCTTGGTGGACTAAATAATGCTGTGACACAGTGCTTTTCAAATATTTCATTACTAGGCTACAGTGGGAAAGTAATTATAAAGAGCTGTGAGCCAAATGCCACTGAGACTGGATAGCGAAAAGGCATTTTGGAATGCTTTCATTTCTACTTCTACTGTTAAATGCCTTCATCATTTGTCTGGAATAAGGTGTGTTGCATTGAAGGTAAACTGGTTATTTGTCCATATCTGATCTCAAAGTACAGAACTGTGTTGATTCTCCTGCTGACATTGCCAACACCCCTAGAAAGCAATTTTTTATAATTATCTTTCTGCATGTAAATATTGTACTTATAAAGCTGTTGACAATGGAGTGGCAATATAACCTAAACTTAGGTATTCTCTCTCTCTCTCTCTCTCTTTTTTAAAAAAACACTAAACTCCATTCACTTATTTTGGTTTTTGTTTTTCATTTGTACACTTAAATTTTGATGTAGGCGGAGTTTAGTGTAAAAAATGAATACCTAAGTTTAGGTTATCTTTCTGCATTTTGGCCTCCAACAATCAGGATGTTATAATGCCCCATTTATTGCTCCCGAGCTAGAGCATCCACTTTTTACTTCTTGGCATTCTGCTCCGGGACTGGATGGGATACATTTTACTGTATTGCTAAAGCTTTCTTACTGTTGCTTTTCAATCTTATATGGCATCATGGCACTTTTCTCGGTGAGTGCATACCAATAACTGCTGGAAAGGACTCTCACCTTCTTTCCAATTACCACTATTTCCTTCACCAGTTGCATTTACACGGTGATGGAATGCATGAACAGGCAGCTTATATGGTGACTGAAATTGCAGCAATTTTTTGACCAAAGTCCAATTCAGTTTATGCAGGCACTGCTCTTCCTTTGACTATTTGATGTCTCAACCTATTTTGTGGATAGATATCTATGATAGTACCAAACTATTGCTATCTTTGATCTGGAGAAAGCCTATACTATATCCTTCAGACACTTTATGAATGGCATATTAATGTTCAGCTTTTTACTTTTATTCTGGAGTTCATGAAAGACCAAATTTTTCATTCATGCATGTATTCTGTTTTATCTTTTATTCAGGAGAACTGTATACCTCAGGTCTTAGCACTAAGTGTTACCCTGTGTGCCATTTCTGCCCATTCTATCACAGAGTGTCTACCACCAATGATTTCATTGCCTTGTTGATGATTTTGCAATCTTTTTCTTTTTTTTTTTTTACTAAGAGTGTGTTGAAACGCCATATCCACTGCTGGACCCGTTTTACACTTCAGTGCCAAGCAAGCATGGCTTCTGTTTTTCTCCTGAGAAGAGCATCTGAATGAATTATTGATACTGATACATCGTGGAGGATTCCTCGTCTTCTGTCCACATTGGCCTGGACTCTCTTAGCTTTCACAGATGAAGTAAAGTTCCCCTGCTTGTGGTTTGATAGGAAATTGTGGTGGTCATTGCATATAGTGTAACTGAAAGGCCATGTGAACTTTCTGTATGTCTTTTGTGTGTATGAAGTAGAGCGTCCTGGGAAGATGGATGTTGCTGTTGTGCTATACTTGTATTAAGTGGAACATCCTAGGGAGCTGACGTATGCTGCTATGTGCCTCATTTTCTTAGTTTTATAATCCAATCCAAACTTGTTTATGGATGCTTAATGTATGGATCTGTATAACCTTTACTACTTTATAGTCTTAACCGAATTTATCATTGGGGCATCCATGTCACCATTGGAATTTTTCTTGTACTTCTCCTTCATGGCTCAAGTTTGCCGTGTTTGCAATCATCTCTACTTCTGATCCATGTGTAAGAGGGTAGGTCCGTAAGTTTCTGGCCTAACCATTTTTATAGATATTATTTCGCTTTTCAATATAGTTGCCCTTTATTGCAATGTACTTCTGACATCTTTGAATTATCATTTAAATCCACCCCCCTCCCCAAATAATAGCCAGAAGTCTTGTCTGGGCATAAACAGCATCCATCACTTCTTCGTCACATGTAATTTCCTTCCTCAAAGGTCCTCCTTGAGTTTTGAGAAGAGGAAATAGTCACGGGAAGCTAGATCTGGGTTGTAGGGTTGTTGATTTGATTTATTTACGCTTTAACATCCGAGGTCATCAGTGTCCCATTCAATTCAGGGTGTGAAACGGTCGACAAATTTTACTCATAGACCTCTTCTATCAGGCTTGAGGTTCTTTTTTGTGCGTTAAATGTACAACACGGGACCCACAGTTTACTTCCCTTTAGAAGTAAGCCATGCTTTGGATTTTTACACCCAAAAAAATCCATCGATCCTGGCCAGATTTGAACCCGCAATCTTGGGTTTAGAAGGCAAGTACGGTTACCACTGCACCAACAGGACTGACCCATGGGGGCTATAGAGTGGATGACCAATCTCCTTGAAGCTATATTTCTTCACAGCTTCCTTTGCAGCAAGGGCATTGTCATGAAGAAGGCGCACACTGCCACTTGGCTTTCCTTACCTTTTCTCTTTGAGGAAATATAGTCTGTATAGTGGGCCAGTACTTCCCGTTTATTGTGGTGTTCCTCGCCTTGAAGTCAATAAAGAGCATTAATTAACAGTCCCAAAAGATTGTGGCCATGATCATCTTGGTTGACTGAGTGACCTTGGCCTTTAGAGGTGGTGCTTCTCCAGGTTTATGCAACTGCATATTCTCTTTTGGATAAGGGATCATAGCAGAGGATCATAAGTTTCATCTCCTGTAACAATGGTTTGCAGAACTTCTCTCTTGTCATACATTTCTTTCGGTGTCAAACCTTCTTGAATGAACACTTTTTTACTGCACAATTCTTGATTTTATCCATGATCGTAAATAAGAAACAAATCTACAAATAAGTTGGTATTAGGTGACACTAACTTCATGGATAATTAACCAGTTAGTGAAGTTTGAAGTTTGTGCCACCTAATACCAACTTATTTGTATATTTAACAAACTTCACTGCTTCTAACTTCTTTTAAGTTTGCAAGAGATAAATCTCTTGCTACAGACTAGTATATACATCAAATAAGGTGGTAGAATGACTTGCAATTTTTCAAGAATATTTATAACATATGTACCAACTTAGCAGGGAAAAGTTTATGTAGCAGTGCTGCCATCAATGATTAAGGCTTAGAAGATTTCAGACCACATGGTAAATGCAATTTATCCATCTGTGAATGGTAATATTTCTTAGCCATTATACTATTACAATATTTTAAAATTACTGGCTAATGGACTGGATTTAAAAAAAAAAAAAATCTTTCAAAAGTATTCACAAAACGAAATAAAAATTTGTTAAAATTAGAGGATATTAAATAGGGATCAGTATATAATTGTATCAAACTAGGATTTTCATTATTTAGGTGTTATAAAATTTTATGGTAGACTTTGCTTTTTTGATTTGGAAGATGTCTGTATCTGATCTGCCAAACCATGTGTTACTCTATGGGGACTTATGCCCTATGCTTATGTTTGTGTTGAAGTTTTGTGAGATATGGTTATATATACCAGCATGTCTTGAAATCTTCCCAAAAATAATTTTTTGTATATTCATTGTTGGTTTTCCAACTACTTATAAAAATATTTTGCTTTTCTTTCTGATTTATTCATGCATATATATATATATGTATATGCTACTTATTGTTGGCTCATTTGGTGAAGAATACCATAAAAATATACTTGAAGTAAATAGGTAATTAAGGAAGCAGTATAAGTACCATAATTAGTACAATTAATGTGTTTTGGTTTTATCATTAATCTCTGTTGTATTTTAGATACTGATCGGGAGCTGGCTGCAAACCTTACAGTGGAATTGAAGAAGGTATCACTTATAACTTCTGCTCAATTTCTGGATGCATTCCGTGAGCTGGTAACACAAATGGCTGAGAAGGAACAGGAGATTCCACGTATTTACTCTCATGTTGCAGGTTTGTAGAAATCTCAGTAGTCACTTTTTTCTGTTAGGTGTGTTTGCACATTGTTAGAATTATGCTGTGAAATATTATGCATGCAATTGCTGGTCTAATTCATAATGTTTTTCTTGGTTTTATTAGGATTGTACAGATGCCAAAAGTTCTGCTTTCCTGAGTGGTGAATGTTGTTTCTTATTAGCCAGTCTAATATTCTTTTTTATTGTGAACTTATCACATCTTAATGGTAACTGGCATTGTCCAAGACTAAAATTATCCTCCTCGGATATATTAATAAATTTATATAAAACCAGTCTTTGAATATATCTGCAGTCATTTTTTGTTAAAGTATCCTGTCTTTTTGAATTTAAATACTCCATTAATTTTCATATCAAAACCTATGTAATAATATCCAATGTGTCATACAAACAGGCCTGGTTCTTTTCTCTAAAGGAACTAAAGTGTTTTGTTTTTCATTCTTTTTTCCCTATAATTAAAGTAAAAGATAGGTTGCAAGCAGAAGCCATATAATTCTATTTGAATAGAAGTTTTTGTCCATAGTTTATCTGAAACCTAAGCCTTTTAGTATTGTGTAAGTGAAAATAATTATGACCCTGGTATGAAATTTTGTCTCTAGACTAATTTTTGTAATTGTGAGTTTTGTATTTAATGTTGTCATAGAATTCAAAAGCCATTCTCCACCTTACATAATTGTCAAAGTTCTGCTGCCTTTTTTGTCACATTTTTTCTTTGGTGACAAAGATTAGATTTTTCAGGGAAGAACAGTTTGTAAATCCGAGATGCCTTAAAGAGTTCTGGATACAGTGGAAGCAAGATAATCTTTTGGGCATATGAAAAGTTGAGTTAGCATGTCATTTCAGATTTCATTTCTTTGAAGAAATGAACTCTGAATACAGTTAGTGTTCTTGAAAACTATGTTCACTACATGTTGGTAGAAGTGCTTTGTAGTGGTTTGACATTGCTGTGAGCACTAAATAATACAAATTAGTACCTTAATCTACATAGGTATTGTCTATTAAATGTGAGATCTAGAGCAAACTGTGACACGAAGCAGCTTTTAAATGGAAAAGTGCATAAGCTTCTAAGTTTTCATCCTTATCGCAAAAAGAAAAAAAATTATACATATTAAATGTTTATGTAATTAAAGATTTAAGATCAAATGACAAGAGGAATAGGAAGAATTGTTCTCCAAATTACATAGCAGGATAAGCATCTTCAAAAAGATGAAAGTTGTAGTAAATGTTCTATACAAGCTGTAAAGAAAAATTTTCAAGATTATATATATGAAATGGATAGGTATTTTTAAAATACATATAATTTTTCTGCGCTTATGTAATTTTACACTTTTTTAGCTCAAAGCAGTGATACGTATGAAAGTTGTTTTAAAAGTTCTCGGCCTGACTTAGTGATATCATGAAGATGGCTAAATTACTATGATAGATAGTTAAATATAATCCTTTAGATGGCATGCTGTGAAGTTTCAGACTCTTAAGTATAGTGACTTGTTTTGATGATCATTTAAACAAATGAATATTAACTTTTTCTACAAAATGGATAAAATTGAAATATGAGCTGCAATAAAGTACTTCTTTTAAAAGGGTTTAACCAAACAAAATAAAACAGGAATAAGATTCCACATTAAAGGATTAATATCTTTTGTTTTTGATGGTTAAAAAGTGGGCTGTTTGAATTTAAGCATGGTCGTATATCCATTCAAGATGAGTGCTCAGGGCATCCCAAAACTGCTACGACTGACAAGATGTGACAAAATTCACAATGTTGTATTTAATGATCATCGATTGAAGGTATTTGAGTTGGCTGACATTTCAAAGATCTGGATAGGGCATATCCACTACATTTTACATGAAGTTTTGTGTATGAGAAAGCTTTACACTTGATGGGTGCTGATTTGTTAATAACGAACCAAAATTACATTTGAATAAACATTTCTCAAGAGTATTTAGATGTGTTCAAACACAATTCCAGTGAGTTTCTCCTATGTTTCATAACAGATAAAATGTGAATTAATTACTACATGCCAGAGAAAAAAGAGCAGTCTGAATAGTGGGTGGCAGCAAGTGTAGGTACACTAGCAAAAACCACAAATGGAAAAGTTAAGGCAATTGTTTTCTGAGATTCTCATGTTATGATTATTGTAGATTACTACCAGAATGGTAATAATGGGGATATTAAACTTCAATATTGGACCAACTGAAGGATGCTATTTAGGCTAAACATCCACACCTTGCTAAAAAGAAATTTTCTTTCATCATGATAATGTGCCTTCGCTTATGTCTGGGATTGTTGTTCTGTGACTGCATGACCTTTGTTTCCAAGTGCTTCCACATCGGCCCTATTTGCCAGATTTGGCTACCAGTGGTTACTTTTTGTTCCTAAACCTGAGATAATGGCTGGACTAAGATTCATATCAAATTTTGAGGTTCAAGCTGAGACAGCCACATATTTTTCACAGTTGGACAAATCTTATTTTACAGGGGGTATTAAAAAGTTCGGAAGTCATTGAACTAAATGTATTGATTTAGAAGGTGAATGAAATGAATGAAAGAGCAGATGATGCCCTGATAGGGCAAGGGCCTTCTGCTAGAGGGCAAAGCTAATTTTGTGACTCACATGGGCTGTTCGACATTAGTTAAGTATTCTGTTGAAAAAAAACTATACTGTTTTATAGTTTCTTGCCCTTTATGAGACCTTGCCACTTCTCAATCCTATTGTGGGCAATGCTTGACCAATGAACTCGAGATGTTCCTTGAATGTGTCTCATCTTGTTCTCAGTGTTCTGGAGTCTCTATCCTGCATAGGGATCCCACATTGTGGTTATATGCACCTATCTGTCCTACTCTTGCCTAGCCAAGTGCCCACCCCATTTCCATTTTATCACTGCAGCTCTGTGAATGATGCTTTCTGATTCTCTGATTTCCTACATTGTAAATAATGTAGATTTTGTCTCTCGCAGTTATATCTAGGTCTTCCTCTCCATTTTCCTTTGATATATTATTTGCTCTTCTGCTGTCTGTCGGCAAGATTTTATTATTTATGGATGCTCTTTAACATCTCAGGTCATCAGCGTCTGTCAGTAAGAGACCAGGTGTGACATCCATATATGAGCACTGGGAAGACACATGAGTTGAGTGTCTTGAGTCTCAGTTTATCCCTCATATATTGCAAACTAGACAACATTGCATCATCAGTGGCAGATTTGCCACATACCCACGAACTGAGTCATGTAACAAATATGATAATGCTCTCAGGGGCATATCATGGTAAATACTCTATATGTTTATTTAATGTAAACCTTTTTTGCGATGGAAAATCATTTAGAAGCATTAATCGAATATAAGTTTGCCTTAAGTATTGTATAACAACATGGCAAATAACTGTGATGAAAATCTTCTATACTTCATTCGCGGTTTCCACCTGAAGGTTTTGTAACCTGCTGAAGGCTGAAGATGTCTGAGTTAATGAAATCTATAATAATGTAAAAGTGCCAAAGAATGCCATTAAGTAGATAATGCAAAGTATGAAAATGCTTATTTCAGGTTTTGCAGCCTTTGCTGTTTCTGAAGAACTTGCCACCTTGGTGGAAATTTCAGAAGTAACCGAAAATGGAGCACATTATCCATTGTTCATGTTGATCCTGCAACAGCTTCACAAAACGCAGGGAAAGGCTCGACTGACGCAACTGTTCAATGATAGCAAAGTGAGTATTACACTGGCAGTACTGTGTGGTTCATTATGATGTACAGAAATTGTACACCATAATGAAAATATTGGTGCCAGCAGAATCCCTAGAGCAATGCTTAAATATCATCCACAGGGAAATAGTATTCTGTTATACTGTAGAAGTTAAATACAAAATGTTTTTTATGAAAACTGTAACAGGCTTAGAGCTATAAATTTATGTTGTTTTGCAAGCATATCTAAACTACTCTATTTCTTGCACTCGGGAATATTTGGAAACTGTGCAGTGGGACTCCTCCTCCTCCTCCTCCCCCCTCCCCCCTCCTCCCCCCCCTCCTCCTCTTACTCTTACTCTTCTTCAGGATTTAAATAATTTAGATAGGTTTGAAAAGAAGGTGCAGCAAGCTTTTTTTTTTAAATTTATTATAAAGTAAATACAAATTAAGATTTCAGAAAAACTTTTAAAAATGAGCATACCACAAGCAACTTTTAACAACTTAAATAACATTTTAATAAATCTTGATTGAATTTGTTTTCTTCCTATTAAGATTCATAACATATAAATGCAAAGTGAGAGAAAATTAAAGGGAATGAATGATTAGGCCTAGTTTAAACCTGTAAGTTTTCAAATAAATTAAAAGAATAAATGAAAAAAAGTATAGGCTTTAAATAGCTTATCAGAATAATTAAAGTGTGTTCTTACACATTAACTTATTTTGTGTACGATTTTATAAAGCAATAAAACATACCTTTCCAGGTGTGTTTAATATATATATATTTATATAATAAACGCTTGATTAGCTGAGCAGTTAAGAATAGTTTATTGTTTTTATATTATTTGAAATTAATAATGGATATACCCGCTATTTACATTAATAACAAATACTACTCTGTCATCTAATGCTTGCATTTTAGGCTTTGTAGATGTAATGCAACTCTGGTGTACTGGATACAGTTGGTATTTTACGTTTGAGCAAAGCGTTGTGCTGAAGCAAACTTTAAGCATGTTGGGTTTCAATAACCTATTTTTTATTAATTAACAAAATAAGAATAACAAAAGATTATTAATTAACAAAATAAAATAACCTATTTTTTAATTAAAATTTACAAGTGAAACATTAATAGTGTGCATTCACGTAAATTATGCAATAATATCAACCTATTTTTTTGTTTTTAAGGTGTTGCTTTTTTTTTTATTATTATTATTATTAATATATGATCTGCCTTTGAAGAAGAACGAGTTGTAAAAAGTATAGTGAAAATGGGACTATTTAAGAATTTTATTTGTTTCCTCTGTATTGTTCCTGTTTACACTGTTCCAATATTTACTTTATTTCTCCCTTTAATATATATATATATATATATATATAAGAATTTTTTAATATAACATTATTTATGAGAAATTCACTCAAATTTCCCTAGCTTTGTTCCATTTTCTTGGACATGGTACAAAGCCTGTTGCCTTCATCATCTGTACAGTTCTACTCTCAGCTTCCCTGTGTGGCATTAAATGTAGTTCTGTGAATTTTATGAACTTTGTGATGAGGCTACTGTTGTTTCGAAGTGCAAAATTAACAAATTTTCCTTAACTAGAAATGTTAATTGAAACTTTTTTCAGTGAAGCTAATCATATAATTAAGATCAATGTATGATTGAGTCGAACTACACACTCTTATTGCTCCACATGTTTATAATATGCAGAGCTAGCTAGTTTCATGAACTCTTTGCATCAGCTGTATGTGTGTGTGTGTGTATACTGCTGAGGCATCATAGGCGGTGAATGCTGGTAACGCATGAGATGAAATGATAAATTTGGAAGGATATTTTTTAAGGAAGGAAGCTTTCTGGGCCTAAATTTAGGGTACCGCCCCAGCATTTACTATTTATGAGGACTGAGGAAAACCTGTGAGGGGGCCAGTCCTGGTGCAAATCGAACCCCAGATATCGAGCTCACGAGTCCTAACGACCGTGGCCACCCGTGATGGTAAATTTATGCGTAAAACTTACCTCCATATTTGGCAATCCAGCACCTGTGCTATTGACCACTGCCATATTAGCACACTAATCTGGAACATTAGGAAATATTTGCATGTCTGAAGAAGGTAATTGTGAATTCTATAATTTTTAAAACATTTTCTTTATCAAAATATTGAAAATTCAACATAAAAAAAATGCTGAAAATGTTATATGAAGTTAGTTTTTATAAGCCTCATCCTTGGACTGTATTCCTAAAATAGGCCATGAGAAAACTTTCTCTTTTCCTATATTACTGTTAAAATTGCACAACATTTGCTGAGGTTTTTAATTTCCTAGATTAAAAGGCATTAAATTACATACAAAAATGTGGTACAAGGGTTTTCCTTACTTCATTTTGTGCTTTTGTTGCTGGTAGTTAATTTGCAACTTTCACATCTAAATTTAAAGGGCCAGTAATAGAAAATTATATTTAGACGTTTTTTTTTAACTTAAATGTCTTTTTTTATGTTAAAAATTTGTTTTATTAATTATATATGTTTTTTTATGTAAGTGTTTAATGCCCGTTTTAATTACATAGGTATCACAGGCGGTGGATGAGGTAAAATGAAAAGCTGGGAAATAATTTTTTTTTTTTAATGAAGCAAGCATTGCAGGCCTAACTGCAGGGTACCTCCCTGACATTTGCTTTTTATGAGGACAGGAAAATCTGTGTCAGGGTGGATGGTATGAAATTTTAAACTTAAAAGAAGTTAGGAACAGTGAAGTTGTTAAATATACAAATGAGTCAGTATTAGGTGACTTATTTGTATGTGGATGGTGTGAATCGAACTCCAGACCTGCCACTCATGAGCCCGTGCCTTAATGATCTCGGACATCCATGGCGGTGTCTCTACTATGTTGTGCAAGCTATGTTTAATAGTAGGCATTGTCTTAAAGTCAATGTTAAACTGTTGATGAAACACTGCTGAGAATACTGTTTAGTCTCAAACTCATACTATAGTGTACAAGAGTGGTCCATATTGTTTGGAGCACGTTCACTATTGTGCAGAGAGTTATTTTTTGCCACAATGCCATCTGCTCTAAGGACAATTTCTCTATATCATCATAACATAGATGGGTCTTCAATAGAGAAATCCTCTACATGTTTAGGCACTATGCCAGTGCAAATAATCTTAAGTTTGGGGTGTGCCTGCATTAATGAAGAGTTTCTATTAGCAAAGAGCCTAACAAAAGATGCTTCATGCTGCTTCATCCCAGCTGATGTTCTACCTTAAACAATGTATTAACACCAGCTGAACACTTGTTTAGGCGCAACAGAAATTCATATATAACTTGAACATTGTTTAGGTAGACAATGTCTAATGCTTAAATAGGATCATGTCTACAATAGACCCAAAGAAAATAATTTTACAGGTTAAAGTTATGTATGTTACATGTGATGCAAAAGGATATGATACTTGCAAATATTGTGCTTCTCTTGCTGGTTATCATCCAAATGTTAGTTTTAAAGAAAATAATTTACAGATTGGTATTATGAGCATTTTAATTTAAGAATTAAAACTTATTTTATTTTCTTTTTGTACAGGTGAATCTTTTGAATATGCTGCCTGAAGTAGATCGTACCAAGGATCGCTTGTCAGAAATACTTGAAGACCGTGGACTTACTTTCTTATTCCCACTTCTAAGGATCCAGTCAGAATTATGGAAACAGCTTCAGGCAGATCCTAACCCAACACAGTTTTACAAGTGGATCAAGGAAAACCTGGATCCATCACACCATACAAATCCAGGATTTATAAATGCGCTTATGACTGTTCTTGTCAAATATATAACTCAGGTTAGTCATTAGAATAGAGCAACAAATTGCTTCCCTCTAAGAATCCATCACATAAATCATATGCATAGACCATGCTTAGAAAATGGCTTGTTATTTATTATTGTATATGTTACAATCCCTCTTGACAAATTTCAGTAGCTATCTAGCTCTTCCAATTTTTGTTCTCCATTGTTCTTTGGCCTTCACTGCCCAATAATTTCAATACTAAACAAATGGTGGAAATTGTGTAATGGATCAAAATGCTAGTGCAGTAACTTACATGTGTGTAGGTATGATGATAAAGTTTGTGTACGACTTAATATTTTCTTTTTTATGGTGAATTTGCCATCCTGTTTTTTTTATATATATATATATATTTAAATCCAGGATTAAATTTGTAGAAACTTCCATGTAACAACCTGTTTTTGCTAAACTTCCATGTAACAACCTGTTTTTGCTAACATCCATGTAAAATAACCTGAAGCATGAAAAAACAGACCTCGGAGCAAAGTTTATAAGTTGTTTCATGCACTGAATTGAATGGGACTCTAGTGACCTGAGATGTTAAAAGCATATGTAAATCAAATAAAAAAAATCGTAACATGCTAAGATTACCATATTTTGCCCCCCCCCCCCAAAAAAAAAAAAAATTCTGAATGTACATCATAATCCATGTGTTTCTGAGAGAAGCAGATGCTTTTTTCGGTTCTGTCGTGTTTTGTGTATCATAGTTTTATGTACAGTCTTGCTATTGATTTTTATTTACACAGTAGTAACTAATACTTCTTTCAGCATATTACCCGGACAATCTTGATAACCAATGCCTATATCGCTGTGTTATACTTTTACACAGTTGCTATGGAAAGATTAGTTCATTGAAGCAAGCACTTTTCTATGGTTATCTTGTTTGAAACTATAAATAACTAATAAAAAGATTATGTATAAAATTCTTAACACATTGTTATATAATATATTGTTTGGTGCTAATGTACATCACATATCTGCAGTGTTCTTTGGGCTACAACATTTTGACTGAACTATTCACATTCTTTCAACTCTGCCAATCAACCTTTCTCTTTCAATCATAAAGGTTTATTGCAACAAATACAGCATCATACATTTCAATCCTCCTGATGTTTTGCAGGAACCAATATTATAAGGTGTTTATTCAGATTATCAATGCTGGAATTTTGTCTTCTGTGAGATAAAGTTTTCAAAACAGAAAAAGAATGTTGGTCTACTGAGATAAGAGGAACTTGTTTGAAACAATGACCATTGGGTTCATGTTCCAGAATCTGTATTTCTATCACTGAGAACTTTTCCTACACTTTGTATTGTTTCTATGTCTGGATTGATAAACATTACTATATTGATTTTTTGTACTCACTGCAATCACTTCCTGTATTTTCCGGAACTACATGGATCAACTCCTCTGTCTCATCCACGGTCTTCAAAGATGTAACCCTTTTCTTGAAGAATGCTAATAATTCTAGGTAGTTTTCCATTACATATTATTACATAAGATGAAATAATAAACTGGGAAAGGATTTTATTATTATTATTATTATTATTATTATTATTATTATTATTATTATTATTATTATAAAGAAAGGAAGCATTTCAGTCCTAAGTTTAAGGTATCTCCCTGGCATGTGCCATTTATGAGGACTGAGGAAAACCAGGAAAAAACCTATCAGAGAGAATGGTCCTGGTGGGAATTGAACGCCCTCCTCCCCATGAGTCGAAGCCTTAATGTCCTTGGTCACTTGTGGCGGTGTGAAAGAAAATGATCTGCTGGATTTTCCCTTTATCTTGCAAAGTTCATTGTAGAATACAAAACAGCAGGAATTCATGATCCATCTCATTCAAAGATTGGTTTTGCAGATAGGCAAGTTCAATGCCTCTTTGTTTGGAATGAAGGTTTTAAGAAAATCTTTTTGGTATAGATCAACCAACCAACTTTTGGGAAAGAAAATGTGCACCTCCTCAGCAACACAGTGAAAAATATTATGCAAGATGAAATATGTGCCTGGTTGCTGGAGAAATGTTTTTTAATCTGTAGCTGCTTTTTTCACTCTCTTTAAGAAATAGGAGATGATCAAGTTAAATTCCCTCTGGCCACTACATATTCTATAAAAAAAATAACTGGGTATTGGTTATGAAATTGATGTTTTCCAATTCCTCATTAGTTTAAAGGAATGGGCTATGCTCATGATAATCTACACAGTCCATGGCTCCAATGAATACATGCCTACCAGCTATATCTCTGATCTCGTCAATAAGAGATACATGTTTTCTTTTCCATTGACCAGGTCAAACATTTTTCAGCACATCTTTGTAACAATTATTCACATAATTTTTTGGAATAAACTGCTTAATATATTTCTTGAAAAGGTCTTCAAAAGATTGTTTTTTCAAATTTCCATAAAGGGATTCATCTGGGAATGCTTTACACAAATGCTTGTAAGAAACTGGTTATTTATTAAAAGTCGTCAATAGAGTATGCACTTTCTTTTGGTTGGCCATCTTTAATAGAGCAGAAATATGTTTAGCTATTGCAGATGTTATGCTATAAAGTACTTCATTTCAGGATTTACGAACTTTTTGCACACTCTGTACAGTAACACTTTTCTGTCTGTTGAAAAACTTCCAGCTTCTCTCATAAATTTGTTCATTTCTTTAATGCTCTTCTTCCCTTTTACGTGGTGTCATCTTGTGAACTGAAGTATAACCACAAAGCATATACTAAACAACTGGCTTTTCTCCTCAATAATTTTGTATCAAAATTGTGCAATTATGAAGGAGCGTATCTGTTCTTGAGTGTAATGGAGGTTGCCAATGGAAATTTCAAGTCAATGATGTTATACTATAAGTGAAAATTTATGATGGCATATCGATATAGGGGTCTTGTTTTCGTTACAGATGACTATCTTAAAGATTTTCCTTATCACATCATTGTTGCTGTTTCCTTGTAATTACAATTATGCTGGGCTGTAAGTGTTGCAATTAGTTTTAAAAATTAATACTGAAATCTGCAGCTGATAACTAGCACTTGCCCACTGTGAAAATGAGACTACTATAGTAACCTATTGCCAGACTTAAAATTGTAATGAAGGTTTTTATAGAGATTTAAATAGAGGGGATTTTCACAGAGAAATATGGTATAATATAACAAATTATTTATGAGAAATTTACTCTAATTTTTTTCCACTTAGCCTTAGAAACATGTCCAAGTACGCGGAACAAAACTAGTGAACTGGCTGGATTGGGTTTAGCAATGGGAAATCCACTCTCATCATTCTTAGCAGATATGTACACGAGTTTCTTGGAAACAAAATTAGGAAGTTTTCCCACACATATACAAATATTGGTACAATTATGTAGATGTCATTGCAAACTCATCCTACAAAACAGCTCCATTAAATTCACAATGGAAATAGAAAACAACAAGGTTCTTCCCTTCCTGGATATAAACACTATAAAAAATGACAATATGCTGGAAATTGGCGTGTTCACATATTTATATAAAAACCACAGCCATAATCCAAAACAACATAAACTCGCAATAATCAATAGCTTCACATTCAGATTAACAAACCTACCATTAGTATTACAAAATATAAATTGGAATACCAAAAAAGCATAGATATAGCACAGAAAAATGCCTACATAACAGATCTGGTCAAGAAGAAAATAGAAAAATTCAAAAAACAAGAGACATCACCACATTGAAAGGTTACAAAGCAGATCATATATATAAGAAATTTACATTCCATCCATGGGCACAGCAAAAATTTGAAAAGATTTGTAGGGATGCCAACTTTATATATATATATAAGAAATTTACATTCCATCCATGGGCACAGCAAAAATTTTAAAAGATTTTTAGGGATGCCAACTTTATTTTGTCTCCAGTATACAAATATAGTTTAAGAAAAAAACTCCTAAAAACCAACACAAATGAAAAAATTCCACCAGGAAAACAATCAGCTACAAAGACTGCAATATGAAATATATAGGTAAAACAAAAAGGAGCATAGTTTAGGGGACACATACACATGTAAAAATCAGCAGTAGCATACCGTTTCTGGCCACACAAAAAAATAAAGAAAGAAAGAAAAAAATAAAAATAAAAAAGTAAAGAAAAAGGGTGATTCTAAAATGAACCTAAAATCTTAAAAGCTGTTAAAAATCCATAGAATTATCAGTGTGGGAAAATATATTCATAAACGAAAAAGAATTTACTTAAATGTAAATTGGAACTTGCACAGTGAAGCTAATCATATTAATTGATATCATTGTATGATTCAGTTGAACTACACACTCTTAAAGCTGTCGGTCCTGGTGGTGTAGTGATTACCATACTTGCCTTCTAAACCCTAGATCGCAGGTTCGAACCCGGCCAGGAGCGATGGATTTTTTCGGGCGTAAAAATCCTAAGTATGGCTTCCTTTGAAAGGGAAGTAAAGCCGTGAGTCCCGTGTCGTACATTTACGGCACGAAAAAGAATCTCAAGCCTGAAAGAGAGGCCTATGAGCAAAATTTGTCTGTCGTTTCACGCTCTGAGTTGAATGGGACGCTGATGACCTGAGATGTTAAAGAGCACCTATAAATAAATAAATCAAAAAAAAAAAACTCTTAAAGCTTCACTTTTCATAAATGTATGGAACCGGTTTCAAGAACATTTAGTTAGCTGAAGATGGGAACTAAATGTTCTTGAAACGGTTCCATACATTTATGAAAAGTAAGTGAAGCTTTAAGAGTGTGTAGTTCAACTGAATCATGCAATGATATCAATTAAAGAAAATTTAGTTAAATTTTGATCTTTCAACCGATGGTAAACTCATCACCAAGCTCATAAAATCCATGAAGCGACATCTTAATACCACACTCGAAAACTGACAGTGGAACCATGCTGATGAATGGGGGCAACAGCCTTTGAAACATGTCCAACTCAGTGGAACAAAATTAGTGAAAATTGAGTTATTTCCTGATAAATAATTTGTTATAAAACTAGTGAAATTTGGGTGAATTTCTGATAAATAATCTGTTATATTGTAATAAAGGTCTTCTTAAGAGGAATGATCACTTTGTTAGTTAAAGGGTATTTCTTTCATAAAAGGAAATCCAGCACAAACATTCTTTATAACAGTTGTGTTGGAACAATTACTTAATAGATATTGTTGTATGATTCATTTGAACTACACACTCTTAAAACTTCACTTTTCATAAATATATGGAACCGGTTTCGAGAACATTTAGTTCCCATCTTCAGCCAGGTTAAAGTTCAACTGTTGAATCATTTGTTGAGCTGTGGGAATGTGTATTCTGCTCTGGTGGCGGTGTGATAAACTTGTAGTTTATGTTTTCATCTCTGGCAATGTCGAAGTTTATTGGACTATTTGTAGATGTAGATTTTCTTCCAGGTTGATAGTTCCATAGTAAATCAGGAGTTTTTCTTTTGGTATGCTTGGAAACGGAGATTCTATGTTGAAAGATATAAGAGTGTCAGAGGGATGTAGTTTTATGTCCTTAATTTTTTCTATCAACTGATATGAATTGTTTATACTCCTGCTTTGAAATTTTGGTAATGTCTTTAATCTATTAGCTAACCATTTTGCTAAATAGTAACCCTGAGTATTGATGGGATGCATATCATTTCCAGTCTTGTGAATTTTAGGTAAACCATATATCTTATCTATTTTAGGGTTGCTCTGTTTTATTTTGTATATTCAGGGCAACCCTAAAATAGCTAAGATGTATGGTTTACCTAAAATTAACAAGACTGGAAATGGTATGCATCCCATCATTAACACATCAATACTCAATGTTACTATTTAGCAAAATGGTTAGCCAATAGATTCAAGACATTACCAAAATTTCAAAGCAGGAGTATAAACAATTCATATCAGTTAATAGAAAAAATTAAGGACATAAAACTACATCCCTCTGACACACTTATATCTTTCGACGCAGAATCTCCGTTTCCAAGCATACCAAAAGAAAAAATCCGGATTTATCTACATGATTGGCTAAAAACAAGTGGAATTAAGGATACACTCATAAAAGAATACTTTAAACTCAAAGAAATTTGCATAAACCAAGTCTTGTTTACTTTCAAAGGAAAATTTTATAAACAAGCAGGACTTACAATGGGCAGTCCCTTATCACCATTTCTAGCTAACCTATTCATGAGTAGATTTGAAAAACACATCAACACAGTTTTTCCATACATATTTAAGGTATGGTACAGATATGTACACTATATATTTGCCATAGTTAACAAAAAACTCATTGAAGATGATTTAAAACTTTTGAATATTCCAGATATAAACACATCATTTATATACGAAATAGAAACAGATAACATGTTGCCATTCTTAGATATTAAAATAATGAAATGTCAGGAAAATCTTGAATTTGGAATATACAGAAAGAATACATATGCAGCACTTCACAGTTTAATACACCAGCTAGTTAACCTACAAATTAGCAAAGAAGGATATTTTAATGAATACAAACAAATAGAAGAAAGAGCAGTTAAAAATGGTTTTAAAAAAGAACTAGTACACAAAAAGGTAAAGAAATTCAAGAGACAAAAACATATCAAAGAAACCACAACACTTTCAGCAAGAAAAGATAAGCTAATTTTTAAAAAGTTCACATATCCATTGGCTACAAAAAATTTCAGAACATTCTTAATATTCAGATTTTAATATCAGGATGGCACCGAGTAATAGATTTAATGTTAAAAACTTACTTATAGGTAATGCTTATGACAGTATTCCACAAGAGGGAAAAGCAGGTATTTGGAAAATAAATTGTGCAGAACGTGAAAATATCTACATCGGAAAAACATAGGAACACAGTTAAAGGAACATAAAGTACAAGCAAATAGAGATATCAGCAGTTGCATATCATTTTTGGACACAAAATCACGACATAATAAATAAAGCAAAATTATTAAAACCAGTACAAGGACCTACGGAATTAGCGACCTGGGAGAAAATCTACATCTACAAATACAAAGACAGTCTAATGAACTTCGACATTGCCGGAGATTAAAACATACTGACTACAAGTTTATCACACTGACACCAGCAGAATACACATTCCCACAGGTCAACGAATGATCCTACAATTGAACTTTAGCCTGGCTGAGATGGGAACTAAATGTTCTCAAAACTGGTTGCATATATTTATGGAAAGTAAGTGAAGCTTTAAGAGTGTGTAGTTCAATAATATCAATTAATATGATAGCTTCACTGTGCATGTTCCAATTTACATTTTAATTAGACAATTACTTCTTATTCCTATCAATGAAGCACCAAACTGCAGTATCAGGATAATTTCAGAAAATAAGTACAAAAAGGGCATAAATGGATAGATAGTATGAAATAGGCAATATAAAGGACTCAAAAATAGAACCTTTCCAAAAAAATTTTATAGTTTACAAATATTTCTGCTCGCTTAGATCCTGTGACAATCACCAATATAAAGAAGAAAAATTGAAACTTAATGCTCTTTTTATGCCCAGTCTTTAGTAAAATATGTACATGAAAATGTTCATATTCATTATATTTCCATATTACTGAAGTATATCATTTTCAATATTACTCCTAAGATTCTTTATTGAATAGATTTTTGGTTTTATGGATAATCCTTAGTTCCTAATGGTCCCTTAAATTGAAGTATTGCCATTTTACTTGGCTTCTTTAAAGATGTCTGTAGATGAGATTATATACATCTGTCACAAATAGTAAGTATAGGCCATAATACATTAATGGATGTATTCTTGGCTCTTGGACATTATGTCTAATTTTCTTTTATATTGCCAAAAGAGATACTTTTATATATTTTGAAGTGTTAGATTTTTTGCCAAATTCTACCAAAAAGCTCTTGAAAATACATAGGTCAAATATATTTGATTATAAAAGGAGATTATATACAGGTAAATGCCGGTGAACAACTTACTACTTGGATATAAACAATGTATACAGTTTTTTTCACGCTAACTCCATTCACTTACATAAAATTTGGAACATATGTTTTGGGAGGGATTGCTCCCGAAACATATGTTCCAAATTTTATGTAAGTGAGTGGAGTTAGTGTGAAAAAAACTGTATACATTGTTTATATATATACCACTCCATTGTCAACAGCTTCGTAAGTACTCTTATTTGAGATACTACTTGGAGATAAGATATTAAACAGCAATAGATTACCAGTTAAAAGTTATGACTTAAGCTTCCAGCATAATGGGTTATGGGTGTAATTAGTAGCTCACCTAGAGACTGACTGAGCCATTAACATCTTATGAATTAAAATTACTTGCAAATTTAACATTTAATTTTGTGTTGGAACCAATACAGTGAAGCAACTTTTATGTTAATTATCTAGTGAGTCGATTTGATAATTAAGAACTTTTTTACTTAAATGTAAATTGGAACTTGCACGGTGAAGCCAGTCATATTAATTGATATCATTGTATGATTCAGTTGAACTACACACTCTTAAAGCTTCACTTACTTTTCATAAATATATGGAACCGGTTTCGAGAACATTTAGTTCCCATCTTCAGCCAGGCTAAACTGTCAGATCATTCGTTGAGCTGTGCTCAAAACATAAAACATAAACTACAAGTTTATCACACTGCCACCAGAGCAGAATATACATTCCCACAGCTCAACGAATGATCCGACAATTGAACTTTAGCCTGGCTGAAGATGGGAACTAAATGTTCTGGAAACCAGTTCCATACATTTATGAAAAGTAAGTGAAGCTTTAAGAGTGTGTAGTTCAACTGAATCATACAATGATATCAATTAATTAAGAACTTACAAATGTTAAACTAAATATTTTTGACAAGTAGCACACCGAGATAGAAAACATCTGTGGTCAAAAATTTGAATACCAAAGATATGTAATAGTGGGAAAGTTTATTACCATGCCTCAATTGTATTTCTGTCAGGTACTCTTCACAATGAGCTGAAAATATGGGTTTGTTAGAGAGTAGACTGAATTAGTGCCAAGAATACAAATATAAATTGGGAATCATATTTAACAAAATGTTTCAAGAAGGGCAAATAACACGGCAGCATTGAAAGCTACAGTTTGATGTAATGCAGGTACTTAGCTGTACTTAATAGATACTTTGGATTTATGTTTCATTAACACTCCTTTTTTGTTGGCAGGAATCTACATTGGGAGAGGGTTGTGACCCTCAAACTGTTCCCGATAAAGCCTTGCAAGAAAAGGAGAAAGCGTTGTTGGAGAAGTTCAAGCTGGTGCTTCAAGCATTCCTGCATGAACAGACTGACCTGCAAGTGACTGCAGTGTACTCACTCCAGGTCTACTGTTATTCTTTACATTTCCCTAAAGGTAAGCTTAAAACTGCTTATGTAAAACAAACCATAATCACAATGGTAAATGTAATCAGCAGTTCAGCTTGTGAACAAACTTTGAATGCATTAAAATGTAAATATTAACTTGCACAGTGAAGTCAATCATGTAATTGATATTATTGTATGATTTAGTTGAACTACGCTTGAATTTTAGCTGATGATGAGAACCAAAGTTCTCGAAACCGGTTCTATATACAATGACAAGTGAAGCATTAAGAGTGTGTAGTGCAACTAAATTCTACAATAATATAAATTATTTGAATGCATGCTTATGTTTTAAGGAAAACAAGTTGTTCTTGTTCTTTTCCTCCTTCCCTGTCCATCCTGCTTCCCTCATATCATCTTATCTTTATTTTTTTGCTCTCTTACCCCCAATAAATATATTTGATGCAAAATTTGAATATTTTGTATCCAATATAAATCTTCATTGGTAATTGTAATAAAATGTCTTGACAAAATCTGGGGACTTGTGAAATTACTTTTGTTAGTGTATTTTTGGTATATTAAAGTACAGTAAGTTTAGAGGGAGTAAAGTGTGCACACATATTCTCCTGTACTTCAGCTTCTGCTTATTTTAAATGTAGTTGAACAAAATATTCCATAAATAAAATAAAACTATATATTCATCACATTTGAAGAAATGTGTTTTAAAATAACTAGGTTTAAGTGCACAATTAAATGTTTGCTCTATTGCTGGATCAGTGGACTGTAATTGGTAAAGTGAATAGATGAAGTAAATTATATGGGGAGACATGCATAGATTTATTTATGAAATATATATAATTTCATTATATATCATATATATAATTTCATTTTATTGTATTGGGCACTTCATTATGCAAAAGTAAAAAGTTGCAAACTGTGTACCATGCTTTTTTGGCTTGCAGTAGATGTATTTTGGTGTGCAATCATCGGTGCATATTTCACCATCTTCTTTGAATTTTTCTTATTATTTCAACCATCATGTTCTGTCAGTTATTTTTTCCATTGCCACAGTTGTGTCTGCATCAGTCTTTCATGGCCGCACATAAAGGTAAGTTGATTGCACAGAACTTTTCAATCAATTCCTGCTTTTGGATCAGTGTTTGGGACACTTTTTGACCAGACTATAACTGTTCCATTATCTAATGGTGCCACTACGTCATCTGCTAGAGTTAGTCGGTCCCCAGCTGAAGATGAGAGCGAATGCTCTTGAAACATGTTCTAAAGAATTAAGCAGTTAGTGAAGTTTTAGTGTCACCTAATACCGACTCATTTGTATATGTGTTAAGCTGTTGAGAACTACATGTTTGTGTGCTGTGGGATTTAAGTAACTTGCCTTATGTAATTTTCAGTCTTGTTAATGGTAAGTGGAGCATAAGAGTATTAAATTGACTGGCTAGCTAATTAAGAATAGGTAGGGATGTTCATTTTGTTGAGTACTGATATAAATAAAAAGCATTATCTTTGCAAATTTCAGACATTAAACATCTTTTGATATGACCATTTTGAGAAATAAGGCACTTTTTAAAAACAACTTGGAATTTTATGTTTTTACAAAATGTAAACAATTTTAAAACTATATCATATGCAATTAGCAAATTTTCTCTTCAAAGCTTTTCTTGCAAATTTTACCTAATCACTTTTAATAAGAGAAAGATAATGTGTTTTCAGAACAGTATGTGTGGCCAGAAAGCAAGATGAATGTTCTGAGTTGAATCAAGGAGTCTTTTTGCTTTAGTTCATTGAAAGTGTAGTGTGTGTTTCTGGTGATAGAGCATAAGTGAGGGAAAAAAACTGCTGAAGTATTTTTGGTGATAGCACATAATTGAGGGGAAAAATTGCAGAAGTATAGTATTAATTGTGCAGATGGAGCTGTGTAATTCAAGCATGAGGGATTGTGCTATCTGCTGGAATATTGTAGTTTAAATATTATAAATGCAGCCAAAACAAGGAACATGATGTGCAAGATTATCGCTGTCAAACAAACTTATTTTGAGTAGCTAGAATAGAAGAAGCATTACATCATGCAAAATGAGTGAAAAGCTTGAAGAAGAATTTACTCTGGACACATGGAGGCTTTCATGAAATGTGACATCATGGTTGAAAAACTTTACCTACCTGCTCGTACAAATTGAATGAACAAATATGTGCATTGCAGGAGAATTGTCAGCTAATAGACTCAAACAACATTATTCCCATTTAGATGGAGAATTGAAGAAAAGAATTAAATTTTATGTAAAGGATAAACAAATTTACACCTTTTGTGGCAAAACTACTGTTAATGGAAATTATATTTTCAACATTTAGTGTGGCTGAAATTTGCTTCCTTTTAATAGATTTGATATATTCTTGGAAGATTAATTTTATCCAACAATCTATATTCTAGCAGAAAAACTGAAAGACATTGCAAGTGAAGTTGAAACATTCTTAATTATATAATTTGCTTCATTGTACAAGTTCCAATCAGCACTTCAAGGAAATTGAAATTGTTAATTGATGGGGTCTTTAATGCAAATATAAGGCATTTTAACAGACCCTACCACATCTGAAGACATCAATTCAAAGTTTACTTGCTTCACAATCGTTTGTGATGAAACTACAAACATTTCAAATCTTGGCTCTAGTCAAGAATGTGGAATGTGTAGGAGCATGTTTGATTGTTTCAAAAATTAATCCGCAGTGGAAGGGAGAAGAAGAATGTACCATTTCTAAAGAAGATACTGTCACAACTGTTCCTAGAAGGTCTTTTATAAGGTGAAGTCAAGGGGCAACTATTGCAGTAGATTCAAAGGCAGAGGTCTTTTAATCAAGCTTAGACTGGTAGACAATCAGGTGGGCAGCAACATTACAGAAATACAATGGTTGCATTTTAATGAAAATACAAAACAATTGCATTAATTCAATACATTTTCACAACAATAATGTCATTTTAAACATGCCTAATCATAGCACATATAAGAAAAGAAAGACAGACTACAAATGCTATACATCCTTTGATAGAGCTTAGGCTTTACAGTTTTTTCGTTACACTTTTCTAAGCTACCAGAGTGGGCTAACAATGATCCTTTTGTGTATCCAATGATATAAAATATTTCTTGATGCATGCCATACCATACATTCCAATCAACTATCCACTAACCATGCACACAATGGCCACCCATTGCAGATCATGCAAACCCAGGCTTAATTGATCCACTGATAGATGGTGGGATGCATGGTGTTTTAGATAATCATGGTGGTAGGTATTATGTTAAAAGCTCCAGATTTATCCCTACATATAAAACTGATGCTTTTTTCTTTATATTGATTAAACAAGATTGCTACTACTAACAAATTGCGTCTTAAATGTAGCATATCTCTGGGAGATTGCTGAAAATTTGCATCACCGTTGAATATATCAGTCCATTTTCCAAGTTGTTAAAGCTTAGTGTTGGCAATAATAAATAGTGTTATCTGAGAGTATGTAGCATAGCAAGCTTCTAGTTCATCCTACAGAAAAATTGCCAGGTCAAATTCCAGTGATCTGAATTGCTACAAGATCCTGGAAATGATCCATTTATCGAAGAATCTACACTATGGACTTATATGATCTATAACAAGCTGTGCTGTCCTGTTGAAAGTATCTTGGATCCAGCTCACTATTATGCATTTGCTCAGTGAATTTCCATTAAAATGCATTATTACTGTCTGGTGTTCATAGAAGCTGATAAATTGCCATTATTCTACTGGCTTAATGTTAACCTTCTGAACCAGCTTTTTGATAGCTTATCCTATCCCATAGGGACCTCAAGTATATGTAGATAATCTGTATTATTTATTAACAAATGACTTTATTAAAAAACATTATCGATAGCTCTTCTGTCCCTTCTGCAACCTGCTTGCAGCTTTGGCAATTTGCTTTCTTTTTCTGTCCTATCCTGTAATCTACTTGCTAGAACTCCTTTAAAACCTCATCTAGGGAGCTTGATTTACATAGCAACTGCTGAGAGTACGATAAAAAATGCATGCTCATTACACTTGCAAGAATTTCAATTGTTTCCAAGCTATGTACCAATGGCAGGCAGTAATATGATTTAAATATTAATTCAATTTGGAATCGAACACATTGAAACATCCATTAATAATCTCTTCTATGTTGGATATTTAGAACACACTTTATGGTTTTACTTACATGAGATTTACTCTGGACATATGTTTCGTGGAACTTTTGTCCTGAGTAAATCTCATGTAAGTGAAATCATAAAGAGTGTTCTAAATATCCGACACAGAAGAGATCATTAAATGTGATTTTTTTAAAAAGCCATGTTTTAGGCTAAGGTTTGGTATCATCTGTGACCTGGAATTTTTTCTATCTTGATTCTGGTTCAAAATCAAGCAGTTGGCTGTCTTGTAACATGTAACGACAAGCTCCTAGTGCCTGTACATAATTTGAAAGCAAAGCAGGACATTATATTATGCTCCTGTTCATATAAATAAGGAAAAGCATAAACTTTGTATGAATCAGTAGATGTAAATCTGCATGTGTAATGGGAAAATCACCATAATGCCAACCTGATCTTGTAGAACATAGATCTATTCTTGGAACATGCTGCTTTAAGAAAGTACAATGCATACCTACCCAAGTACATACCGAGGGTGCCAAAAAAATGTATATACACTTTCACAGTAGATATCTATTTAGTATATTTCAAAGTTACACCAAAAAACAACAGTAATGTGTAGTATGTTTCATAAACAGATATGACTCACATACATAATGATAGCATTGCTGCAAGACAGGTAAATCAACAATGAGAACAAATGAAGCTAAGATTGTATGATGTTCTGTTAACAGATGTGACTTACATTATGTTATACTAGCATTGCTAGAACAAAATGGAGCCAAGATTGTTTGAACAGCAGAAAGCGCTTTTGAAGTAATATTGGAAAATCCAGAATGTTGTTGAAGTTCAAAGACAATGGAATTGTGTGTACAGAACAGAACCCCCAACATGAGTAACAATTGCACACATTTGAGACATATTTGAAACTTGTGGTACTGTATGCAATGTTCACAAGAGTATATTCTGGGAGACCTTGCACAGCAACAAGCCCTTGCCCTGAACCATGGCTTTGGAACGTTTTGAGCACTGACTACAGAAATCCATAAAGCAATGTGCATGTGAGATTGGGATCTAACTCAGTTGGACCTTTTTACCTATGAAGAATTCTTAAGGATCTTCCGTAGAAAACCAGGTACACTGGCAGCACTTTGGGAAGAGATTGAAATGGCATATGCTGCAATCGCTGAGGACACTTTCGCAAATGCTTCCCAATCAGTAGTTTAACATACTCAGAAGTGTAATCGATGCCGATGGTGGGCATTTTGAGCAACTGTTATAACTGTAATTGTCTAAGATGATTAGTGCTCATCATTTTCTCTTTTTGTGAATTCAGTTTTGTTATGTTAACACAGTTTTTTCTTTGCTTTGGAGTTTGTATACATTTTTCAGCGCCCTCTGTATATTCAAGTATTCATAGAAGACCCTGAATCTATTTTTTAACAAGGTGCAGATAAGTATTTCACTTATCAAAGTAAAGTAATTATTGCATTGGAAAAGGGAGTTTTGAGCTATCAGTAGGAACAGATTTATGCATAATGCAGGGCTGGTTATGCTAATGTGAGAATAGTTATAGGATAAAAGATAGGCAAAAATTAAACAAGGAATGGGAACAATCCATTGAAGTTTTGTTATATTTATTTGAAAAACTTATCAGGCCTACACATTGTCAAAGTGAATTTCACTATTCATAAAAGTGCTACATTGTGCTATAAATGCCTTATATTTGTATATATGAGTTATTTTCTTTTTAATGAATGTGGAACATTACTTTTGAAAAATTCAGTTAAACTATGATGATAATGTTTCAAGCTTCATTCGCGGTTTCCACCTGAAGGTTTATGACCTTCTGAAGGTTGAAGATGTCTGAGTTAAATGATATTATTTTGCTCTTTGGTTATTTTGGTGATGTTATGGTACAAATGTGCAATTTCTTTCATTTATAGGAATGCTGTTGCGATGGTTTGTTAATCTATATGATCTGGAGATTGTAGAAGAAGATGCATTTCTCAAATGGAAGGAGGACATAACAGATGCTTATCCTGGAAAGGGACGAGCACTTTTTCAGGTAAACTGCTTTAGACTATGTTGCACCAGTGTGGAATGGTATGAATTGTGTACTTATGCTATATCTAAAAGAAAGATATTTTGGTTTTTATGAAACAAACCAGATTTCTTTTTTAATTATTAATTTATCGAAACCAAATGACATAAAACTGTGATACGTATTACTTTTCTAGTTCATTTCCCAGTTTACAAACACATTTTTCATTGCAAATAGAAAGCTTGTAAATCCTATTATCAAAGGAGAGGGGGTTGGGTTTCTAGCCATTTGTGTGTGAATGACAGTCAAAACATACCCAAGGCAATAAGTTTGGACTAAAGGGATAGTGTTCCAATGCTGTCCAGTTGAGTATTACCCTTGTCAAAGCAATTGTGAGAGGATGCGCATTGATCTGGAGAATAACTTTTTGAATATGTTGGTGATATCTTTGCTATAAGTACATGTTATCTTGAGCTAGGATTAATAAGCTGCATTGATTGTTAATTATTCCAGGAAACTGTTCTTTGGAGCTGACAGGCTAGTTTATGCTTTGACAAGAGGATTCCCCTGATTTCCTCTTCTCCATGCTTGGACTCAAAGAGTATGTTGGTGTACTTACGTTGCATCACAGATTGATGCAGAAACATTTCTGTATCCCAAAAGCCTCTGATACATTCTCACAAATGTAGCCTTTGATTTTCAGTGAAAATGTTCAGTAATCTAAAATGGATTGAACACTTCCTGAATATGATAAGCAACAGTCAAATGTTGGTCACACTTACGTCCTGAATGGCTTGAATGTTTGTTTCCTTTATGCTTGTCCAGGATTGATGTTAATGACGTTCTTTTCTATAGTTTCTCATCCTGTAAAATTGCCACATGTTCATTTGTGTCTTTAATTACTGCAAAATTTTGGTCACATTTCCAAATTATTTATTCTACAAAGGAAAATATTGGGCATTCAGATTTAATTGCACTGAAGAATTGTAATAATCACTTTGCTGAATTATCTTGCTGATCTTTCACCAAGTAATTCAGAAACAAAATAACCACCCAGTAAATCAGTCTCACTCAAATCCTTTGGGAATGACAATTTCTTCTTATACATTGTACAAGGGGCATTCTAAATCCTGACCAAGAAAACATAAAATTTAAGAGAAATGTTTTTCTTATTTTTCAGTAGTCACCTTGTAAATCAATACATTCAGCTTGCCTTTCCAACTTTTTAATACGCTGAATAAAATAAGAATTGTTCAACCATAAAAGATAGGCATCAGTCTGAGCTTCAACCTCATCATTGGATGTGAATCTTTGTTCACCCAGCCATTTCTTCAGGTTTGGAAACAAAAAGTAATTGCTGGGAGCCAAATCCAGCAAATATGGCAGATATAGAGGAGCTTGGAACAGCTGTTCTGCAGCAAGTCTCAGACATGTATAAAGACAACATAGTGATGAAAGAATACTTTTTCCCAAGGTGTGGGCATTCCAGAATAGCATCCTTCAGTTATCGAATGGTAAAGTGTAATGTTCCCTGGTGATGGTTCTGTCTTTCTGGAAGTAGTCTACTAGCACCACACCATGAGAATCCCAGAAAACCATTGCCATGATTCTTCCTCCAGATGGAACCATTTTTGCTTTCTTTGGTTTACTTTCACCTGTTGTCACGCACTATTTGGATTGCGCTTTCGTCTCTGGTATGTAGTGATGTTCATCTACTGTTATGAAACTGAGAAATTCATGGGAATTGTATTTAAACAAGTCTAAACACACTTGCAAAATGCTAATTTGAATGCATTTTTGGTTCATTGTTAACAAATGCTGCACCCTTGGAGTGTAAAGCTTTCTTACTTCATGTCAAATGTAGTGGACACAGCCTATTGAGATCTTTAAAATATCAGTCAACTTGCATACCTTCAATTAGTGATCATTGAGTATAGCATCGTGAATTTTTATAACAATTTTGTAGACATAAGCAGTTTTGGGATGCCCTGAGTGCTCATTTTGGATGGGTATACCATCATTTTAATTTCAGCAGCCCACTTTTTAACCATTGAAAATAAAGGGGAAGAATCCTTTAATATGGCATCTAAATCCTTTTGTATATCCTTTGGGGTTAAATCCTTCAAAATTAATTTCTTTATCACGGCTTGTATTTCAGTTTTATCCATTTTGTTGAAAATGTTAATACTAGTTTATTTATATGATCATTGGAATCAAATGACTACAGTTAACTCATCTGAAACTTTGCAGAATGCCATCTAAAAGATTATACTTATGAACTATCATACTAATTTGGCCATCTTTGAGTAAGGCCGAGAACTTTTAGAAAATCCCTAGCAGGAGAAGAATTCTGAATTGCTCTTATCTGCTTGGGTTAAAGAGGAAATAACACCACCCAAGTAGAGATTTTTGCTGTATCTTGAACTTCCTTTGGTTTACAGACAAAACAGCTGCAATATTTTTTAAAATATCAACATTGCTCTCCATATTTGAGTGATATTAAGTTTTGTTAATATAGATTTTAACATCACTTTCACTTGTTGAATTAAAAGTAAAACTTCTAAATTCATATGCAAAATCTACATGTCATTCATGAAGCACCTAGTTAAAGTTGGGGTTTGGTGTACAATATCTGCTCAGAGAATAGTGGTGGTGGTGGGTTATTATTATTATTATTATTATTATTATTATTATTACTATTACTATTACTATTACATATACTGGACACTGCAGAGTAACACTGGATTTTCATGGAGTTGAGCAAGGGTGATAAAAAGCTGTTTTGGGTATTTTCAACAAGATGGTGCCACATGCCAATATCACACTAATCCATGGGGCTAATTGAAAGTTTCTCTGACAGCCAAATCACTAAGAACCTGTGGGTACTGAAATTTCCTGATGTAACAACACTGGACTTGTTTCTGTGGAATTACTTAAAGGACAGAGTTTATGCCACACACACCCCCAGTCATTGGATGATCTGAAGCACAACATTACACAGGAGATTAATGGTATTGACAACACAGACCTCCAATGAGTGGCCCATAACATGGAACAACTTGTTGAGTTATGCCTCATGCAGGAAGGAGGACATTTTCAACATTTTCTGTAGAGGTTAATGCCCAAAGATTCTTTACATTTGAGGTATAATGAGTTGTGGTTAGCATCATTCGTTTTAAAAGAAACAATGTAATGTGTTAGTTCTATATAAATTTCTGTATATTGTTTCACAAAGGAAAGTATTATGACTGAAGGTCCCCATAACACAGGCTATTATTCTTATTATTTAAGAATAATAGCCTAGTAGAATGCTAGTTTGAAAAAAAAGGGAGAAAAAATAATACGAAGGATAGAAAGAAAGGCATTATTAACACTGTCAAGACTATCTTCAGAGTGCTGGAAAAAATCAGACTGAAATTTTTGAAATTTTCTTGGGAGATCCATCATCCTAAAAAACTTCTACAAATGCTGCCGACAGGAAAGCTACAAGTCTGGAATAAAAGGAAAATTGTAACATACAAGAAGAAGGAAGAAGAAATTATTGAAACTCATATTAGCAGAAGAAAGCAAGTACTAGAAGCTTTAATTAAATGTGTGTCACGTTACATGTTTAATTGAACAAATGCGACAGTAAACTGGGCTCGTATAAATATAAATGCTAGTAATATAAACTTTATAATCTTTTATTTTTTAATTTCTAGTTATTAACGAAGTACTTTGTTAGTTTATCATTAATAATTTTTTCATTGCATTACCAAAACACAGATACCTAGGCATAAAGGAGAGCTGAAAAAGTTAGTGTAAGCATGTGAAGTGATCAGGGAAAATTATGTTTTTAAATTCTGTGAAAACCCTGAACACACATCTTCAAAATTGCAACTTTACCCCAGTCACTGTACAAGGGGTGTTCTAAAAATTCTTGGCCTGGCTCAGATGTAATGAAGATGGCAAATTTTGATGATAGTTCTATCATCCTTTAGATGGTGTGCTATAAAGTTTCAGGTGTATAAGTGTTTGTGACCAATCATGAAAACAAACTAGTTTTGATATTTTCTCAAAATAACTGAAATATGAACCGTTATAAAGTAGTTTGTTTTGAAGGGGTTAACCTCAACAGAGGTACATAAGGAATTACATTCCACATTAAAGAATCCCCTTCGTTTTAGATGGTTAAAAAGAGAGCTGCTAAATTTAAGCAAAGTCAAGATGTTGTGCATGCAGAGCATCCCAAAATTGTGACAAATATTCACAATGTACTCAATGGTATGCTGATTGAAGGTATGTGAGTTGACTGACATTGCAAAGACCTCAATTTGCCATGCCCACTACATTTTAATGAAGTTTGAGTATAAGAAAGCTTTCAGTTTGATGGATGCAGCATTTGTTAACCATGCACCAAAATTGCACTCAAATGAACATTTTGCAAGAGTATTTAGATTTGTTTAAATGCAATTCCAGTAAGTTTCTCCAAAGTTTCATATTAGTAGATGAAACATGGATTCGTCTCTACATGCCTAAGCTGCAGCAGTCCAAACAGTGGGTGGGAACGGGTGAAAGTGCACCAAAGAAAGTAAAAATGTTTCATCTGCAGAAAAAGTCATGGCTAGGTTTTTTGGAATTCTGATGGTGTGGGGCTTGTAGACTATCTCCAGAAGGGCAGAACCATCACTATGGAGTATTAACCATCACTACTGGACCAACTGAAGGATGCTATTCAGGCTAAATATCCACAACTTGCAAAAAAGAAAGTTCTCTTTCATCACAATAATGCACCTTCAGAATGTCTGGATTTGACTCCCAGTGATTCTTTTTGTTCCCAAGCCTGAATAAATGACTGAATGGATGAAGATTCATATCAAATGATGAAGTTGAAGCTGAGACAGACACTTATTTTTCATAGTTGAACAACCCTTATTTTATACTGATACAAAGTTGGAAAGCCATCATGTTAAATGTAATGATTTGCAAGAAGATGATGTTAATAATCTTGTGTTTTCTTTGTCAGGCTGAGAATGCCCTTATATAATTATCTTCAATTTTGGAAAATTGAAGCAGTGATTTATTATCTTGTTAAGTGTGGGAAGTGTTGTACTTTTTAGCATAAATACAAACTAAACCATACCTCTATAATACACTCCTATTGTAGCAATTTTATTTTTTCTTCCAGTTCATAGGAATGACACTTTTGGCAAAGATCATAAAAGCAGATTGATGTCTACATTATATTATAAATTGGGCAGCATTAATGCAAAAAAAAAAGATAATACTTACTATCATGACCTGACAGAATTAAGTAATATCAAAAGAAAGCAAAGCTGACTGAGGGCAGTTATGGCAATCCATTGATTAAGTTTAAGGTCTGTGAAAAACGAATTGGAATTTAATGTACAAAACACTGAGCCCTTCTGCTTTTAATTTCAATAGATTTTGTGGTTTTTTGTAGCTTTCTTGCCACCCCATCCCCTCTCCTTTTTCCGGCCATTTAAAAATAAGATACTGTGGTTTCATTATGATATAAAAAGTGTTATCAAGTTCTGGTTATTAGAGTGAAATTTTGATTATTGCTACCAAGGAAACAGAGGAAATAATGTCAGTAGGAAAACTATAAATTTGGGAAAGCTAAAAACATGTTTGAGTAATATAAATGAAGTATTACATTTGCTTCATAATATGTCAACAGCTTTGTTTGTAAGTAAAAAAAATTTGTTGCTCCTATGTAAATTAAAACAAGGACCTATTTTTATTTAAAATGTTCTTTTTCTTGCGATATTGGAGATAGGTACATGTGTGTGTTATTGAGCTCATGATTATATTTGCTCTTGCTGATGTAGCTATAAGATCCTAGGTTTTCATTGATGCTGCTGTCTCATATTCCACTTGCACTTGTCAAAACTGCCATTATATTGCCCACTTTTTGTACTCTTTGGGTATTGTTCATCTGAAGGTGATATTTACAACCATACAAGAGTTAGTCACCTCATCAACAATTTTATCATGGTTCTTAATTCATCAAGAATTTCTGTGTAGTTGCAGAGAAAAAAGAAACTGGTAAATAATAGGCATAAATGGAAATGAAGATTATTTTATATAGAATCTCTATCAAAATTAAAGATAGAGGTCTAGTTGATCAATAGTTGATTTAAATCAAACATGCATGTCTGGGAAACATGTAGCAAAATAATAATGGTGGAACAGGATATTGCTGTATGAGGATAGTTGAGAAAGTTCTCAGCCTGAGCCAAATGAACAACAAATATGGGAAGAGGATAAGTTGCTGGGAGCCAAATGTGATTAATATGAGCATGTAACAGCATTTCAAAGTGCAAGTCATGCAGCTTTCTTGATTGCAATTAGAAGCATTGTCTTGGAGGAAAGTAACTGCAGACATTTAGCATCCTTAAGCTGCTCCAGCCATGCTGCATATTATTCCCCATGGTGGTTTGGACCTTTTTCAGGTAGTCTACACCATATTTGGAGCATCTCAGAAATGGTCATCAACTTTCTTGCAGAAGGAATACAGCCTTTGGAGTGCTTTCATCCTCTTGAACCCGTTGTTTGGACTGCTGCTTCATCTTTGGCATGTGTGTGTGTTTTTTTTTCTTTTCCTTTTTTTTTTTCTTCTTCTTCTTTAATTGGCGCCTGTTTTTACTACTGAGGAACCACAGACGGTGAACATTGATGATAAATGAAATGAAATATTGGAAAAGGATTTTATTTTTAAGGAAGGAAATGTTCCAGGCCTAAGTTTAGGGTACCTCCCCAGTATTTGCCATTTATGAAGACTGAGGAAAACCTGGAAAAAACCTCATTCAGGGAGGACGGTCCTTCAGGATTTGAAACCCAGACCTCCAGCTCATGAGCCCGCGCCTTAATAACCTCGGCCGCCTGTGGCAGTGGCATGTGATGGTGAATCTATGTTTCAGCCACAGTGATATGTCAGGAAAAGTCTTGTCCAATTGCATTTAAACATGTCCAAGCATTCCTGAAAAATGTTAATTAAGATGCTCTCCTGATCGATGGTTAGCAAAAGGGGCACTTATTGTGTAGTGAGCTTTCGCTTGTGCAAGTTGTTCCAGATATTGAGACCTTTGCAATCTCAGTAAGCTCATGCACTTTGATTCATCTATCCTTTAACAAGGAATTGTGGATTTTTGCAATGTTTTCCATTGTCATGGTAATTGAATGGCCAAAATGCTCATCATCAACAATGGAAGAAGAACTGAGTTTAAACTCAGCAGCCTATTTCTTTTACTGTAGAAAATAATGGTGAAAGTCTTTCAAAGTGGAATGCATTCTTTGTTGGTGTTAAACCTTTAAAAACAAAGTTTTTATCACTGCGTGACATTTAATTTTGTCCATATTGCTGAAAAGGCCACAACTTGTTAGCTTTGTTGGACCCAACCAAGCAAATGAAAGCATATGTATGAAAATGCACAGTTGATCCATGTAAACGATTACACTTCAGAGCTAAACTTGCTATTTGGTACTCCAATGCCATCTGTGTGTCAAGCTAAGAAATTTTTGAACTATCCTACTCCATATGTTCTATGTTCTCTCATAGATATTGTACTCTGAATTAAAAAAGTTTGCAAATAAGTATTTTAAAATGCTGGATTGTTCATCTTATAGGCAGCTAATAAAATCTTTGCTCAGACTCCTTCCAAAAGATAAACTTTTTTGCATCCTATTTAAAGAATAGTAGGATTGGAGAGTGATTGACTACATCTTTTATAAACTATGTTAGTATTACTAGTTTCACCTCGCAGAGCATATGGCTGAATTCTGTACTCTTCCGTCAGGTACCATCTTGCCATATTCTTATAATATTACTCTTAAATAATTGTAAACCATTTAAATAAATTTTCTCTCCATCTTGGCATGGTAGATCATTGAAATATTCAAGAATTTTGTAATAATAGATAAAAAAAAAAAAAGTATTTTCAGTTTAAAAGCCAATATTGGAACCTCAAACAATTTAATAAAACAGAAAATGTTACTGAAATAAACTCATCCATATTAAACTTTTCTCAAGTAAAAAGTAAAATGGGCAATAATATTTCCATTTTCCCATATATTTTTAACTGAAAGGAATGAAGCAAGGATAAAAATTTAAAATTTCAAAGAATTATACCAAGGGTTTGAATGCAGGATCAACAATGAAAAGCTGTTAATCCTAACTTAGATTGAAAACAATAGGATTAATAATGAATGGGATGAATTTAACAAGAATAAAAAACTTAAAAACGAAACTATCGTATAAAAATGCAACACATACTGGACTAACGAACAAAGGAAAATGTGCAGTCATTAAGATTGTATCCATCTTTAAAGGTAGAGGCAGAAGTACAAGGGTTCTAAAAAAAGCAGTATATAGGTCAAAGTTAGATGAACAGTATATAGGTCAAAGATGAAAAAGCCCTAAAGATGAGGGACAAATAGCCTTCTCCTAGTGTTGAGTTGCCAAATTTCAAGAAAGGAAAAACAACACATATCCGAAATGTGTATTTAAACAAGTTAATAGAATGTTGTATTTACAAAGCTGTTGACAATGGAGTGGTAATATATCCTAAACAATACCTAAGTTTAAGTTAATAGAAGTTAGTACACATTTAAAAAAGAAAATTTAACTAATAAAAGTAAAATGGACACAACTGAAATAATATGCAACTATTTTTACATAAAAATTGCTAGAGAGTCATAATTGAAATATGTAAACAACAGTTCATGTTCAAGTCAGTTGATCTTCTGTACCTTTCATCTTTCCATTTTATGTCCATCACTGAGAAAATTCTTTCGATAAAAGTATTGTAGAATGAAATGATAAGTATGAATTTCAGTAGGACAAATCTTTGTGCATCTAGCAAATATATAAATTATATCCACCTATCTGATATAGGCATTGAACTCATTTTTTCCCTTCTACTTGTTGCTTGTGATCCTGAAACTGCTGATGCAGAGTGCATTATTCTGAAGGTGTTGGTGGCTTTCATAAAAAGTATTAATAAATATCAAGTAAAAGAAATTGGGTATGAGTTCTTTATATTTAATTACTATGGCAAATTTATGGATGTAAAAATGTGCAATTCAAATAATGGACTGCTGATAAATCATTTATAGCTTCTTTTCTTGTCTAAATGTGAAGGGAAGTAAGGAATGGGAAAACAAAAGCATTCTTCAGGATTGATTTTGCTTTTGTTTTTCTATAGAAAATATTTTGCATTTTTAAGTCCCCAGCCAGTGCATACTTTTAGGTAAGAAGTTCTAGAAATTATTGAATTGTGTTGTTCAAAGATTTATGGTGGTTTGATTAATCGATTATCAATAAATTTATCTATTAGTGAGTTGGTATGTTACTGTTTCAGGTGAACCAGTGGTTGATGTGGCTGGCAGAGGCAGAATCTGAAGAGGAAGATGATGGAGACAACTAAAAGCTTGCTGCTGTGATAGAGCTACCAGGTGCAAGCCAACAGCATTTTAAAAATAGGATTTAAAAAAGCAAATGGGTGGGAGGGATCCTTTTAAAGTAGTGTGAATTTGTGACTCTGATGGAAAAGATTTGTTGTTGAAAAGTGCCAGTGATAGAATGGTGGAAATAGGTAAAGGAGCACCAGAGATTTTAAAGAAACTTACCACTCATAACATTAAAAATAAACAAAAAAAGAGTAATAAGAAAATTATTTAAAAAAAAAAAAGCAAGACCTCTTCAGTGGGAGTGTCTGAAAGATTTCAATTTTTTTATTAGCACACTTTATATTGTAAATGATTTTTTTCTTTTATTATTTTTTCCCCCCTTCTCATCTTTTTCACATCACTAAACTTCAGGAGTTACTCAGTGGTTTGTGTGAATGATATGATTATGGATGGCTGTTTGAATGGGAGTGCATGATAGATAAGGAATGAAATTTCTATATTAGTTCTCATGTGTTTGTAATTGTTTTTATGTTTATTTTGTATGGATCTTTATTATTAAACTTAGACCCCTTTTTTATTCAGTGCTTTCTGTCCAAGTTAATTTAGTTTGATTAGTAGCCAAGATGCATATCCAGAGTTACAATGCTCTGGCAGTGAACTTGTTCTTCTGAGCTGGTAAAAATGATGTGGTTTGGTATTTATTGTAAGAATATGGTTATTATATGACCTAAAGTAACCACCTTATGCTGTTAGTATTGCAACTAATAACTCATTTATTATAATCTTGGACGTCAAGGGGGGTTTAGGTATCAGTACATGAATTTTTGCGACTCGTTTTTATTCTTATTGTGTTTACAATGTTGTTATTAATATACAATAACCAATAAGTTTGCGCTTCATTCCGGAGGCAAAAAAAACTTCCTCAGAGAGATAAGATTATTCATTCTTTGTACGTAGTGTGGTCTTGTCCTAAGTGAATTAACAATCTGTTATTAATTGGAAATGTCTGTACTGTCTACATATAAATAAATGCCTTGATGTAATTTATTACAAGTTTGATGTTTCATTGAAATTTTGAGAGTAACTCCTTGTAGTTAAAATGGGTGTGGGGCCACAGAAATTGAATGAGTAAGGTGAGTAGAGGGACATTACTTAAAAGGACCTTAATATTAGAGCGACAAATACTAACAAATTTGCAATTGTGTGCAATGTTCATATGTGTAGTTGTGGAGAAGTTCTGCAGTTAAAATTATAAATTTCCCTATGGATTTGTAATTTCCTGCTGCACACCATGGTTTGACTTCTACATGGTGTTTAAAAACCAAAATTTGAGATCTTACAAATGATGTCAATTACAGTAATTAATGTATTCCACAAGTAGAATATGGTAATGATGTGGTTCAGGCATGTGACTGTACCTCAGTTTTTTTTGGCAAATTCAGGAATTAGTGTGAATATTCAGAATTACTATCCTTTGTGAATTTGTTTCTTTCAGTACACTTTTTGAGTGTGGATGTAAAGCAAATCTATACCCATGGCAGTGATTAGCACAGCAGCAGAGCCCTTCACAAAGCTCAAACATTAAAAATCTATATAACAGAAATAGACATTTTTAGGGATTAATATTTGTTGGGCATTATTAGAAAACCAGCTATGAAAATATGCTGGGCTGAATATCCCAATATTATGATGTAAATTTGATTGTATTCCTTCAATTTTGTACTTATCAGAATTCACTTATTGCTGAGCCATCACAAGCAGTTGAATTTGATGCTATAGGAGATAAATGATATGGAAATGAATTTTTAAAGAGGAAAACATTCCAATCCTATAGGGTACCTCCACTCATTTTCCATTTATGACTAGGGAAAACCTGGGGGAGGGGCTCGTTTAAGCAGTACAGTCAATGTGGAAATCGAACCTCAGACCTCTGGCTCACAAGTTCATGCCTTAACCTTAGCCATTTATGGTAGTTAGAAACCACTACGACAACAGTATCAACTAGTTAACACAATCAGTATCAGCTTCTCAGTAGGACATTTAAATGTCTGGACTAGCTATTTTAATATCATTCCCACTACTATACCACTTTATAAAATTTAGCATTTTTCACTCCTAGTCTGCCTGTAGTATCAGTATAGACACTGATGTTACTGAAGTGGAGAAATGAAAATATGTAGAGAAAGCATGTTAAGAGATATTGGTTCTGAAAAAATTGGAGTTTATAAAACACTGTCTGTAGTCCAGTTCATTTTTAAGTTTTTTACTTCTAAACATTTCGTGTAATCAATCCCATAAATATCTTTAGCTCAGGAACATCTATTATTTTCCAAGTCTGCATTATTGAATTTTTTGTGAAAGGCTGAGGTGCCACACTTATTACTTGGCTAACACATAGATTTGTCTGTCTGCACACATTAAAAAAGTCATTGTTCAAGAGAACATTTACGTAACCCACGAGTGAACTTTAATTTTCTAATTGAATATTTGGGCCTGAATTAGATGTAAATGGTGGGATTTTTGGAAAATAAATAGGATGTTGTGTATCTGTTGCCTGATTTTGTTCTTCTGGTCTGTCTGGTTTGGAAATTAGAATTTCACTGTCACTGCTTAAGGCAGGAATTCAGGAATCACCATTGTATAAATTGTCTAAAATGTCTTCATCTGTAAAAAAAAAACTTGATAAGTCATGGCTATAAACCCATAACACAAGCAATGCACAAGTGAATGCACTACAATCTCAAGTACTTAACATTGACACCAGGCAAGGCTGAAATATTTATTCTATGAACCCCAGAGATAAACCAGACACTATCATGTGATAAATATTTATATGAACGGAAAATGTCAACTCTACTTACATCTATAAGAAGCAACACTGACTAAATCATGCCTGGGCATGTAATATAATGGAGTTATTTCAAGTGTGGATTAAATGTTGCGTGCTGTCCATTGCCCATAGCATGAAGGAAGATTTAAACATAGTTTGCTGTCTATGGTTCTGAATGTGTTAATCACTAGTTAGTTACCACAAAACCCATGATTAATAGGAAAATAAGGATATAGCAACTCTTGAAGGTACTACAATTGTAATTACAACCAAAATAGTGCTTTTTAAGTAGGCCTTATACAAGTACTAATTGACAAAATTGCAGTTTATTTTGGAGCTGAATTATTTTTGGGTTGATATATTGGCGAGAATTGAAGTATTTTAGCAATTAAAAAACTATAAATGCAGAAGACAATGATGGGGTAAAAAGGAGTCTCTAAGCATGTTCTTGTTAAAGTTGGGGGTGAAGGACCTATTGCCTAAAATGAAAGAAAGTGCAGAAATGTGCTACTTTATTTATTTTAAAATATTGAGGGAGGTTGGGTCCCCTCATCGGAGATGCCCTTGGGTTAAAATAGCCTTTGGGTCTTTCATAAAGTGTATTTGTGTGCCATGACTTCGGTTAAAGGATTTTTCATACTGTGAGAATTCATTTGCAGCTTTTTATGTTATCTGTCTTGTGTATCTTCATTTCTATTCATGCTTCCCCTCCACTGCAAGCACATGCCACTTCAGAGATCAGAAAACAATGTGTACCTTTCTACAGCATGCTAAAAATATATTGTCTCAAATACATTGTTAATGCAATCAAGGATAAAATTCTTCAGTAAGCCAATGCTAATTGGTCTAGGATGAAATAATTTCCCAGATGCAAATGGAGTTCTAATAAGGATATTAAATGTACATAAACAGAAAAAGAGTTCCCAGGCTATGTACAGCACAAGTGAAAGATTTAAGAGTGTTGCCAGATGGTCCAGGTCTGTGCACGATTCTTGGATATGGAAAAGTTCACATCATTACGATGGCTGGTAATACTGCCAATGCGCTGCTGCTAGGTGATTCAGGTTATGGTATTGTGCCATGGTTAATCACTCGTCAAAATCCTACTACTCCAGAACAGAGCATACATTAGGCACATTAAAAAGGAGCAGAAAATCATTGAATGATGCTTTAGACAAGTTAAACAGAGGTCCCTAATTGTACAAAATTAGATAAGATTATCCACCCAGAAAATACCTTTGGCAATAGTATGCTGTATGACTGGATAAAGTGCTCGAACATCTAAACAGTAGAACTTGGACATACTTTAACTACAGTATGATAGTGATATTGCAAAAATAGTTCATTTGGCATGACTTCACATCACTATATTTATAACTCAAATTTCACAAAGGTATGTTCGCTTATAAATCTCATCACTGTAGTTCCCTGTGCTAGCAAGTGTTCCTTTGTCACTGGTATTGAGAAATAAAAGATATATACATAGATATGGAAAAGAGCAAATAAGTGGAGAAAAAGGGAGGTATATAGACAAAATTGATAAAGTGTGACCTTGCAGAAATAAATTACCTAAAAGCTAATGCACAATTTATTAATTGGCTCTAAATATTCATAAAAATTCGCTTTCTCCAGTTGAAATGCTTCTTTTGCAAGCTTTAACACTTAAATTTTTAGTTTGTCTTTTTCTTCTTTCTGCTTAAGCCAATAAAAGCAGAATGTGAAGTCATAGTGATTTGCTCTCCTTACCGGAAGAGCGATACATAAACAAAGCAATATACAAATGATGTGCACATCTGTAGAGTAGAATGCTCCTACAAATCACACTGGATTATAATGGAAGAATTTCCTTTAAAACTGACCCTAAATTTAACTTTAATGAAGCGAACCTCTTGCATCCTGTAGAACTTTAATTCATGATAGCATCCTATACAATTTGGAATTATTATTTTTATATAGACTTTAATTGCAGAGAATATCAATAAAATGATACAAAAATACAAGTACAAATAATCCAATTTAAATATATCATTTGGCAAATGACAAGTTTCTTAATGCTATCATATTAAAGGAATCGGGTTTGAATTTAGGAAGAGGATAAATTTTATTTGTTGAAATTTGGGTGAATCTGGGTTTCTATTGATAATTTGCTAAACCTGGTAATTTTAATTCTGTTATTTAAAATCTGTATCTCCATTTAATTAAATGTATGCTTAACATGAATAGTATAGGAATATTTAATTTTAGCAAAGATTTAAATTGCCTCTTGACATAAAATGCGTGTTCATTTATTCAGCTTGCGTGCCATGATGAATGTCGGTCACCAAGCATTTGCTTGGTCGGCTGGTAACAATTGCTCAACTAAGAGGGTAAATTTTTATTGATACCAAACCATGGATGCTCAATTCTCAACTTGTTTGAGAGGCGTTGCTAAGCAACTGCTAGTTTTTATTTATATCATGCAATGATCCTGTAATCCCACTTACCTTGTATAAGAAATGACAGCACATCAAGTTCTGATATATGGTCATGCTTCATTGGTATGAAATGTATTATTTGTGCATAATAAACATTAGGAAAGAAACATCCAATATAGTTATAATGATAAATATGAATGCCAAACTTATGTTATTAAATTACAAATATAACCTTTGGTTGCATTAAAATTTAATCCTATAACAGCTTTCCTGAATTAAAATGTGACATGGAACTATAATAAGTTATATTTGTATTAAATGGAGATCTGTACATTTGGCAAACTTTTAGAACATTTGCTATTAACAGAATTCAGTATTAAATGTTTTTCCCTCTTGATGTTCATGATTGTAATTGGGTACTTGTCTAACCTGAATAAGTGAGGGAAACAGAAAGAAAGAGGAGAGTTAAAATAAAAAAGGGACTGCTGCTATAGCAGATTTTGTCGAATGGCCAGTGAGGCATTCTTCCACCATAAGTCCCCAGTACCGGTACAAGTAGTGCTTGATGGTAAGAGTAAGGAGCGGACAAAATATCTATACACATTGTAGTTAAAAGAGTTATTTAAGTAATTTGTTACAAGGGTTAGTCACAAACATAGAACTTAAACTGATTTGAAAAATACTTTTGTTTCACAAGCACCTGCAGCATAAAATTATTTGGGCTGCTGTCAGAACCAGACAGCTACTTCATTGTCAGAAAAATGTTTGCATAAAATATGTTTAAGCAAAAAAAAGTCTCTTGGAGCAAATTTTGGGCCACATAAAAGATGCCCAATGACTTCCCCCTTGAAATTTTGCGGCATCTCATTTGTCTTATTGGCAGTAAAAGAACATACATTGTTATGCAATATCAACATGCCTTTGGTGAGGATTCCTGGACCCTGTTCCATAAAAGTATAGTCTAATACATTACTAGTGTATGGCCTTTTAAATTTGCTGTTATTATTAAACTTCTGTTCTAAAGGTTTCTGCTATATGTGTACTTTATAACTCCATACTTACAAGTGATTTTTCGTTGTTCTGTTCCACAGAAGTATTCTTTTAGTCAGGCACTGGCAATTTTTATAAACTTCTCTGCAATTGTAGGAATTAGTAAAAGGGTAACTTCAAATACTAGTGCAAAATTTAATATCCTAATAATTTTGGGAGTCAGTTGACCTAAATATTAGCAAAAGTGATAATGATAAGAATATGGATAGGAATTTATAAAAAAAAAAGATAATTCAGTATTTGTGTACAATGAAAATTTTAGGTTTAAGTTTACGATTTAAAAGACAAAGAAAGATAGGCTACATTTGGGACGAAAAGGCTAAATTTCTTTGGAAAAAATCCTCGCAAAATATTCAAGGAAATTTTACCTATCTTTGACGTTTCCTGCATAATTTAGTCTAAATTATGGAGGAAAAGGCTAAGATAGCCTATATTTTGTCTAGATAAGGCAAGGATAGGCTAAATTTTACAGAAATACGGCAAAGATAGCCTAATTTTGAAGGAGCAGGCAAAGATAGGAGAAAACTTGCCCCAAATTATGGTAAGGGTAGGCTAAATTTGGTCCAAATTAAGCCAAGAATAGCTAAATTTTTCTGCAATAGGGCAAAGATAGGCTACATTTTGGAGGAAAAGGCAAAGGTAAGTTAAATTTGGCCGAAATAAGGCAAGGATAGGCTAAATTTTGCCGAAAAACTGCTAAGATAGGCTAAATTTGGAGGAAAAGGCAAAGATAGGCTAATTCTCCTCTGAAAATAACCCTGGAAATTTTCGAGGAAATTTAGCCTATCTTTGCCTATCCTTGCCTATTCCTGCACAATATTGGCGAAATTTTGGGGGAAAAGGGCCAATTTAAGCTAAATTTGGCCGAAATAAGGCAAGGATAGGCTAAATTTTGCCGAAATATGGCTAAGATAGGCTAATTTTGCAGGAAAAGGCAAAGATAGGCTAAATTTCCGAGGAAAAGGCACAGATAAGCTGAATTTAGGAGGAAAAGGCTAGGATAGGCAAAGATAGGCTAAAAATCCTCGAAAAATTTGAGGAAATTTAGCCTATCTTTGCCTATTCCTGCACAATATAGGCTTAATTTTGGGGAAAAAAGCAAAGATAAACTAGCCTATCTTTGCCTATCCTAGCTTTTTCCTCCAAAATTTAACCTATCTTTGCCTATCCTAGCCTTTTCCTCCTAAATTTAGCCTATCCTTGGTTTATTCCGGCCAAATTTAGTTTATCTTTGCTTTTTTCCCCAAAATTAAGCCTATCTTTGCCTATCCTAGCCTTTTACTCCTAAATTTAGCCTATCTTTGGTTTTTTGTTATCCAAAATTTAGCCTATATTGTGCAGGAATAGGCAAGGGTAGGCTAAATTTTCGAGGAAATTTAGCCTATCTTTGCCTAGCCTATCCTTGCCTTATTTCGGCCAAATTTAGCTTATCTGTGCCCTTTTCCCCCAAAATTTCGCCAATATTGTGCAGGAATAGGCAAGAATAGGCTAAATTTCCTCGAAAATTTTTGAGGATTTTTTCCGAGGAAATTTAGCCTATCTTTGCCTATTCTAGCCTTTTCCTCCTAAATTCAGCTTATCTTTGCCTTTTCCTCGGAAATTTAGCCTATCTTTGTCTTTTCCTGCAAAATTAGCCTATCTTCGGCAAAATTTAGCCTATCCTTGCCTTAATTTGGCCAAATTTAGCTTATCTTACTTTTTTCTTCAAAATTGGCATATCTTTGCCTATCCTAGCCTTTTCCTCCAAAATTTAGCCTATCTTTGCCATATATCGACAATTTCAGCCAAATTTAGCCTATCCTTTCCTTATTTTGGGAAATTTTGGCCTATCTTTGCCTGCTCCTGAAAAATTTAGCCTCTCTGCCTGCTCCTGAAAAATTTGGCCATCTTTGCCTTATTTTGGCCAATATATACCACATCTTAGCCTTTTTCTCCATAATTTATCCTAAATTGTGCAGGAAAAGGCAAAGATAGGCTAAAATTCCTCGTAAATTTTGCGAGGAAAAAATGCCACTAATGTCATGGCAAAACCATTTGTTTGTACGTAGATAGTATACTTTGTTATATTACTTAGGAAAATGTACACAAAGACTGTTGGTATTCACTTGCATTAATCTTACACAATAAATTTTTGTGGGAATTCATTGTAGTCTTCCGCACTCATTAAATATATTTGTTGTTCTGATTGTTTTTGATTAGAAAATAACATTAAAGCCACTAGAGCACCTGAGATAAGGAACGCATTTAAACCATAACAAAAGCTATATTTGATGAAAGCAGGCCTTTTAGAAAATGCTAAAGCACAAGCTTATGACGGTCGAAAAATTTAGTAATGCCAAAAGTAGCAAATCAGATGGCCTACTATTTGAGGCAACCATATTCATAATTTTGCAGTTGTTAAAGTTGTTCCTGGAAGAAGCTCGACAAAAGAAAAATGTTTATATTTTCACTTGATATGAAAATGAAATTGCTTCACCAGTTCATGCTCAATCTGTTTGCCATAACAGAGATCCATTTCTTTGCAGATGGTTGTAGCAAGCAAAGCAAAAACATGAGAATGATTGGAATGATGTAATGTGAAGCTCCTATCGATGTAAACGAAGTACGACTAGATACAGAATAGACTTACAAATACTGCTGGACTTTAATTAAAGTCTAAATTAAAACACATAATAGTTACCAAGAACACAAAGTAAGCAGATCGATGTTTGTGGGAGTGCATTTCACTATGGAAGTTAGAGCTGCTCGTCTGAATTGAAAAGATGAGAGACATGGAAAATATTCAGCCAGAAGTGGTACCTATAGGAGTTCAAATCAGCATAACTGGCAGATGTAAAACTGCTGAAGGTCTGAATGGAAAACTAAGAAAAGGTTACAGTTTTAAATAGATGTACTGAAATACTTTCAAGATGATGGAGCTGATGAAAATGAGAATAAAAGAATGCTGTCATGTATATGAATACTTTGGTGACATAATGGACTCTATGTGTGAAGTTTAAGAAAACTGAATTGATTATAGTATACCCAGTTTTACGAATACCCATTTAACAGTTTTCTGCATTTAATGTCATATTTTCTGACCCCTGAAGTTTAATTATTTAATTGTTTGATTCAAAGTAATGCTGTACTTAATAAAACCTGCATTTAATATACAAAATATAAAAAATTTGCATTTTAAGTAATTTTGTCATAAAGAATGTGCTATTTTGGAAATTGAAATCATTAAAAATACATAAATTATGTTTCATTATGATACATTAATCATGATTGCCCTTGAAATATTCAAGTAAGCTGTGTTACTATCATGTCTTCATTGCTTGTTCAAAAAATCCAGCAAGTTGTGTTTTATGAGAAAAAATATATAGTGTCACAGCAAAACCAGCCAACGTCATATTATTACAGTAAAACAGGCCACTGTAAATAATTTTGATTTCTACAAAACTATAGTACTATGATTTTTTACAATAAATCTGTTGTTACTACTACATAAACACATGTCAACACCAAATGAGAAAGTAGATATGCACTTTTCTCAAATTTGATTATAATGGAGTTGACCAATTTTGCTGTGATATTGTTCAATAACTGCACATTTCATAATTTCCTTTTTTATATAATATATTTTACATTGTTAGGTAACAACAGTGCTTTTAATGTGACGCTTTGGATTCCAAGACTTCTTGTTTTGAAATAAGGTTTATATTAACAGCAGAAAGAGCATCCACAATCCACTGGGGGTAATCATTTTCAGGATACATAGTAGTCACGAAATCCTGCACAAACTCTGGAAAGCACTGGTTCTTGATGCTATCTTGTATTGAGTTCATCAGACGCATCTATTTATCAAAAAGGATAATAAACATTAAATGCTTTGTTAAAAAATCATTAGCTTGTGAAATAAATATTCTAGTGAGAAAAATGTTCTTAGCAAATAATTTAATTATTTTGATATATCACTACAATATCTTACAAAACAGCAAACTCTTAAATTCATCAAGGAGCAGAAAATAGGTACCAGATTTTCAATGGTTTAACAAAAGCAGTTACTTGCCTATCTTAGATCAAACTCAATTAGCCATGAAAAATGCAAATACTGAGATGAAAAATGCTGGGTAACTGTGAATGCTATCTCACTAAGTGTATTCAACTCATCCTCATATATGAATATGTAAAACCCCAATTTTACGAATCCCCATTTAACAGTTTTCTGCATTTGATGTCATATTTTCGGAGCTCTGAAGTTTAATTGTTTAATCAATGTTTTATTGTTTGATTCAACGTAACACTTTATAAAACCTGCATTTAATAAATATAAAAAAAACATGCATTTTAAGTAATTTTGTCATAAAGAATGTGCTATTTTGGAAATTGAAATCATCAAAAATGGATTTGTCTTGCATGAATCATCAAAAACATGTGATCTGACAATAATGCCTCCAGTTAACACAGCAAATTATGAGATTCTGAGAGGAGGGAACATATGAGTGCTTCTGCTTCTTGCATTCTGATTTGCTGTTCCCTCTACGCTTGATTCAAATTAGAAATGCAGAAGCACATAGTTGTACGGTGGCATCATGTGTTGCCTTTTATCTGACTGTACCCTAGTGTTTGGATGCTCTGTACATGCTTTTTTACTGCAGCATTGTTTAAAAACCCTAACCATGTTTTAATTCTTCATAATTAACCACATACGAGAAAGTTTTAAATAGTTGTTCAAAACAGAATGGCTAAGAGAAAAACACTTTCTCTTTCTGAAAAGTGCACATTATTTAGTAAATGAAAAAAAAAATCATTTGGAACAATTGCTGAGATGGCTTGAAGACTTGGGATGGCCACTTCATCTTAGAGTGGGGTATTGAAGTATAGGAGCGCATATTGGCCAAGAAAGCAAAATGTGTTTCCAAGGCAAATAAACAGAAGCACATGAAATGCTTTTTATATAAAGAAATGGAAGAAATATTAATGGAATGGTTTAGCAGTGCATGTGCTGCCGACTTGCCTGTCAGTGGAAAATGTACAAATGAAAAAGCATAAAAAATGTCTTTAAAAGCTGGGTATGGCAGCTGGTATGGATGGCTTGACTGGTTTAAAATGCAAAACAGAGTCTGCAATAGACTTGTGCGGAGTGAAAGTAAAGACTTAAGAAACTGTACAGCACTGGAAGAATGAATCACTACTAAGGCTTCTAGAAATTTATGAAAAGTTGGACATTTATAATGTGGAAGAAACCAGATTGTTTTTTCAATTAATGACATTTAGCTTAAAGGGCCAGATATGCTATGGAGGGAAACAAAGTAATGAGGGGCCGACAATTCTCTTTGTGCAATGCTCTTGGCAGTGACAAATTGCAGTCATTTTTAATCAGAAAATTTGCAAAACCAATATATTTAAAAGATTGTGCAACATTGTACTTCAACAATGCTAATTCTTGTATGACTAAGGAAATTTTAAAAAAATTCCTGCGGTCATTTGACTGCACAATAGATGCTGCAAACAGAAGAGTTCTCCTGTTCATGGATATGTGTCCTGCACATCCAATGGAGTTTTCCTTTTCCAAATGCTAAAGTTCATTTCTTTTCTCTTGCACCAGCAAGCTACAGCCACTAAAATTGGGCATCACCCATAGCTTTAAAATAAAGAAAGCCATTGCTTAACAAAGAAATAGCATGTCTTGATCAAAAGGTAAAACAGAAAATTATTATATTTAATACTGATATATATTACATATTTCTTTCTTTTAGGTAACCCTAGCAAGAGGATATAATATGCGTACCTCATTTGATGTAAAAATAATACAGTGGTTAAAGATCTTGTCAAAATAAAGATTACATTGACATAATGAGGCATCATTTTCTTTAAGAAAAAATGTAAAACCCCTTTTAAGATAAAATTTTCTCAATCCCCACAAAAGTATTCAATGGGGATTTACTGTATAAAATGATTCCATTGCATGTGCTCAACAATAGCAACATATGGAAATGCTGTCTTATATAATGTGAAGCAATTGTATTTTGATAGAAATGTGGCAACTTTAATACAATAAAATTGCTATGTATGCTTTGTGCTTTACACATCAGCCTAAAGATATTTTAAAAATAAGCATCACCTTACAGAAATAAATATTTTAGCATGTGTTAACAAAATGCTCATATTACAGATCTGTAGCACAGGTGTAAAATATTTCTTTGATATTGTATTATTACATATCTATTAAATGTTTTCTTGATATTTCTCTCATTACAGTTTCTCTGATTTGTATATTGGGTCTTATCACCATATCAATTTTTATCTTACAAGCATGCCAACTTTGAAAAGAGCAAAATAAATTTCACCTGAAATGCTATGTTGTGGACTGTAAGTAAGTGACAGGCAACTGTCTCCATTGTGACGATGGAATGCAAATACGCTCGTGTATAAGTTTTGCATGTAGAACAATCACAGTTACGATCAATAGGTCGAAAGTCCATGGCATAGACTTTCTGTTTGAGGTTCAACTGTCCAGTATGAACAAGAGCACACCCAAATCTCTGAAAATTACAAGCAATATATTAGATAATAAGCATAAATAATTGTATGCAGATTGCCTCTGTGGTCTAGTGATACCATTTGTGACTACTAATCCAGAGATCCAGGGTTCAATCCCCAGTAGGTCAAGCTGTCTGGGCATGGTGTTTTTTTTCCTTCTTTTCTTCTTCTTACGCTCAGAAGGTGAACGTCAGATAGCTCTAAGGCGCCAAGGACTCTGGGCTCATTTGTGATATTATTAATTAATTTCATTCATCACTATACACTTATATTTACACCATTATGCTCACAATACAGTTAAAGCCACAATAAATAAAATAATAATATAAAAATGCTATGTTGAAGCTCTTCTATGAACTATTTCTATGCCTGGTTAATAAAAACTTTCACACTAATTTAGAAAGCAGAGCTAGTTTATTCACACTTACAGCTGTGCGTGTAGGAAAAACACAGTCAAACATATCCACTCCTAAGGCGCAGCACACCACAAGGTCTAAGGCAAATCCTACACCCATAAGATATCGAGGTTTGTCTCCTGGTAAGATATTTGTTGTTAGGTGCACCATTTTCCAAAAATCATTTTTACTTTCTCCACCACTATAAAAACAAAACAGTTTTCTTCAATTTAACATATAAAAGCAGTATTTGTATCATTGAACAGCTAAAATTATATAAGTTGACATTAAAGCTAACTAACATGAAAACATTTTAATATTTTTAGCAGTCATAGATAATAATTTCGTGAAAACTACCTAAATGAATTGAGAGAGTGCAAGTGATTGCTATATGAGCATTTTGATAACAGATTATTTTAAAGCCTAAAAACTCCTTGTTATGAATATACAAATGAGTCAGTATTAGGTGACACTAAAACTTCACTAACTGATTAATTCTTCAGAACATGTTTCAAGAGCATTCGCTCTCATCTTTAGCTAGGGACTGACTAACTCTAGCAGATGACGTAGTGGCATCTGATGGTTCCATTAGATAACGGAACAGGAAGTCCATTGGTGGAATGTCAAAATTCATCACTCTGTGTTTGTTTTTTAAAATATAAATCTTTTCCCATATTGCCAAATCCTTGGGATTGGTGGTAGCTTTTAACAGTTTTGGACTTACGATCATAACATTGCAGAAGCCAAACTGTTAAAAGCTACCACCAATCCCAAGGATTTGGCAATATGGGAAAAGATTTATATTTTAAAAAACAAACATAGAGTGATGAATTTTGACATTCCACCAATGGACTTCCTGTTCCGTTATCTAATGGAACCATCAGATGCCACTACGTCACCTGCTAGAGTTAGTCAGTCCCTAGCTAAAGATGAGAGCGAATGCTCTTGAAATCTGTTCTGAAGAATTAATCAGTTAGTGAAGTTTTAGTGTCACCTAATACTGACTCAGTTGTATATGTAACAACTTCACTGTTCCTAACTTCTTTTTAGATTACAATTCCTTGTTACAAGTTTGTCTTTTTCTAGCTGCCTTAAGGTAATGAGACTCACACATACCTTAAACTACTTTCCACTAAGCATTATAATAAGGCCTAATCTTAAAAGCTACCTTAAACATAAGTGTTCTTTCTTGGTAACTTGTTCTTTTCTTACTACTGGTATAACCGGATATTTCTGTCTTTTTGAACATAAAAACACCTATGTCTGAGACAATACCTAAATCTGGTCTTTTACACCAGGAGGGTCAGAGTATAATACTGTAATGGTCATGGTCATGGCCAGAGGAACTGGAAGTTTTAGATGATGCCACCAAATTGCTTGAAGTGATGAAATAAGAGAAAATGTTCTTTGAAACAAATCATACAAGCAGACTTATATTTAAAAGTGAATAAGATAAGAAAATATAAAATCTACATGAGAGAACTGAAGCATAAGTTTTTTAGCTTATGGAATCCTGAGATAACAGTACCTCAAAGGTTAGATCAGAAGCTCTTGATTTAAGATTTTTCACAATTCATGCACCCAGGAAAAGTCATTTGGCAGGTTTTTCCTTTTTTTAACCTACAGAGATGTAGAAAACAAACTCAAAAAAAGATCTAAAAAAAATCTAAATAAAAAGATCTAACAAAATATATTCCAATAGGATGAACCAAAGATGAGCATGGTTTCTCACCTAAACCCAAAATTGTGAGTTTGATCCCGGCCAGGCTCAATGGTTTTTTGGGCGTAAAAATCCTAAGTATGGCTTCCTTTGGAAGGAAAGTAAAGCCGTGGGTCCCATGTTGTACATTTATGGCACGATAAAGCACCTCAAGAAGGAATAACGAGGACTCTGAGCAAAATTTGTCAGCCATTTCATGGCCTAATTTGAATGGGATGCTGATGGCCTGAGCTGTTAAAGAGCAACCGTAAAAAGAGAGAGACCACATGGTTTCTTAGTTATAAAAATGCATCTGAACCCAAAATCAATTGTTAGGAATTAATTTTTACATTTGCTATTAGAAAGGCAATTGCAATGTTGTGTTCAGGGAAGAGAGCTTTGAAAGTCTCCTGGAGTATAACAGTTAGGAGCACAGCTCTGAAAGTTAATATACTTTTTCACACCCAAATATTTTCTCACGCACAAGTTTTAAAGAGGATGGCAAGCAAACTTGTATTTACAGTTTTGCAGCTTCTTATAAAAACAAACTCATGTAAATATTTTTAACCCTATTAAATCTTTCTTACCAAATGAACTTATATTAATCAAGTTTGAATCTAATAGGTATGTGAAAATAAATCAAGATTTTAATAAACTCATTATGGAACCCTCATAAAAGCTTACCTGAGGCCACCAATTGCAAAACCAGGTACATCTCTTTGAGTATGCTGTCTGGCACTTTCCTGCCGCAATTCTGCATTCAGGCCACCTTGCACAATTGGAAAAATATTCTGTTTTTCTGGATTTTTATGGGCCTTGAGGCAACGATCCAACCATCTAGTTGTGCTGTGGATGGAGTACAATAATGTATTCTAACTGACACTGAATATGAACATTACAAGGAAAGTCACTAACAATAAATATTTAGAGCTTGTATGAATTTCAATACTGTACAATACTTGTTCGCTAACTTATACCAGGTATGGGGGGTAATCAATCATAAGAATGATGAAGATGGAGAGGATGTCCCTTCGAAACCGGTCCCACCATATTTAAAAGTAAGTGAAGCACAAGAGTGTGTTAGACGACAGATTAGATAGAATTTACATTTAACAAGCTTCACTGTGCGAGTTCCAACAGAATTTTTTAAAAATTTCTTACAATTTTTTGAAAGTTCTTAAATGAATCAATCATAAGTTTCTAGCCCAACAGATAAAGCCAATTTTCTTCTTTAAATATGAATGCTTCTTCCACCATTCATTTTTCTATTTCATTTGAGTCATAAGTGTTGCATATAATACATTGGTAACATAAGTTTCTTCACAATAAAAGACTTATGCTGAATGAAAACAGCTCTTGGATAGTGAATGATGAAACTTCCCTTTCATATGCAACTATGAATAAACAGTTTAAACATTTTCATTTGGGCTAAGACAGCATTTAAGACAATGAGCATACTGGTAACCAAATTTCAGTGAATGATGGCAACTACAGGCTGCAAGTAAAGTTTCTGGTCACTGAAATATTCTTGTTCTATTGCTCAAGTAATATTTTTTTAGATATAAACTATATTTTGAATTTATGATCTTTATGTTGCTAATAATTTTTTGGATTGTCTTCAATCCTCTGACAGGAATTTGGAGGGAAATGTTTCATTGTTGATGGCAGAGGATACACCTTTCCAAGCTTGCTCATTTCTTTTAGTGTGATTATACAGTTAAAATTATGGAGTCATCAAATTGTAGTGAATTCTGCTGTTAAAACATGGGAAGTTTAATTTTATACTGTTAAATACAAGTATTTTCTTACAACACATTAAAAATGAAATCTTTGTGTCTCTGAGTGATTATTTCTAAATTAAATATTTAGTAACATTTCTTTTGCATGCTAGAAATTTTTAATAACAAATCCTATTGCAAACATTAAGTTGATTTTAAAAATTCCTATATGCCTTTATGTCTACTGTGTCTTTCATACTAAAACATGTTTTTTAAATTTCCAGGTTACTATGGAAACTACAAAACACGAGCATAAACAATACCAAATCCAAGATTTGGTCGAGAGTGGGAAATCAGTATGTGATATTGATAATTGTTTAAAATATCACAACAGCAGTTTTAAAATTGAGGAACTAAGAGGATGTTAAATTTAAACCATTTCTCTTAAATAATATGTGGGCAATGTTGCAGTCAGAAATGGGGTAGCAGATCTTATGTAACTAGAGTCAAACTAATGCTTGGCAGGAAGTATGTATCTGATGGGATTAAATTTTGTACTCATAGAATACATTTTAGGACAAAACTTTTAAGAGCTTACTTTTCTTCTCAGATGAATCACCAGTACAATTTCATCCCAACACAAATCGTAAGAATACTGGATATTGAAATGCAGATTCATCCACTATGGTATCTACAAGCTCCTAAGTTCAATGCCAAGATAATGGTAGCAGGATGAACATCACATTTAGAGCTAATGATTGGCAATGAGAAGAAGATTGTGAAAAGTGCATAGTATTGTTCACACATTCACTCAGCATATAGTAATATTTTGCGGAATTTCGAAAACAAAATCTTGCTGTTCTGATGTAAGATGGAGCCTAAATGCATACAGCTAAGCATACACTAGACCAAAGAGTTAAAAGTGCCATTAGAGTATGGATCAACTGATCATGATTTTCACCTAACAAATCCAATATAATATTTGCAGAGTAGATTGCAAGACAGTGTATTTCGATCCCCAAACTTAGAAACTGCACCAAATTGATAGTACATAGATAGTTGAACTTCATAACTCAGGCTATCTTTAAACTTGCTGATAGTTCTGGTATAAGAGTTTTGAAAAGTCTTGGAAAAAAAAAACTATAATCACAGAACATTGAAGAAAAGAAGTTCAAGGACTATAGTACAGACTGAAATTAAATGTTATTTGATTTTATTTACTAGAAAATTGAAAAAATATGACTACCAGAAGCTTTTGTCACATTCTGTAAATATGAGAAAGTATGAAAATATTGTGACTTTCAAAAATCACTTTGATTAGGAATTATTCACGAATATTTCAGTGCATGATGAGTGCTCTATTTTTCTTTTAGAGCACCAAGTGATCCATTATAAGGCATCTTTGGTAATATACCATGGCAAGCAAAGGAAAAATATATTGTCCTATGCAATAAACTATGGTTTTTATAATTCATTAAAAAAAATGAAACAAAAGAATAGTATATACTGCAACATTATCTGTAAGTCCAAGAAGCTGTTTTGCAAACAAAACTGCTCATTGTTTTTTTCAGTAAGGGCCTAGAAATGCAAATTTAAAGATATGGAAATCTGTTGTAAACAGAAACTATATTGAATAGGAGGGGTAGTGCATCCTCGTGTGCTACAGTACAACACTTATTTTGTTCAAATATAAATTTTTCATATGTTTTTTGTAGTTAAAAATGTATCAACTTACATGTTTGAAAGTTGGTGTTAATGTTAAATGCCTTTGCTTAGCCTTGGGCTTTATCCATGTGCTCCACAAATGTTTCATACAGACAAGGACAAATACACACATGTGCAAATTTAAAAAATATAAATTTTTTGATTGGCTTATTCCAGAAAAAAATGTGCTGCTGCAAAGTGGAGGACATGGGATCATCAATACTGTTAGTGGTCATGGAGTAAAACATGGTTGCTTGTATTCCTATGTTTATGCCTACAAAACAACTTGGCAGTGTACAAACAACCACTCTCACTTAACAGAATGGAATATTTATTTTAATCTTTCATTACAAAAAGTACACATTTCTTACTATTGAGACTAGCCCAACTTTACTTGAGGCCCTAACATGTCATGGAACTCTCTGGTTGACATGAGCTAGAGCCTATTTTGCCTACTTTTTCTTTTTTTTTTCACTCTTCACTTCCATTTGCCCCCTATTCTTTCTAAATATTCATCCATACTCCTACTTATTTCCCAACCTCTGACTGTCAACATTTTTATTGCTACAATATCGTTTTCCATTTTATTCCATTTGGATCTCATATACCCTCTCTCCAATTACTTGTTTTGCACTACATCAATCAATGAAACATATTTTCTGTTAATCTTATTTTGATTTAAAGTACAAAGTATTTTGATTTAAAGTACTTTAAATCAAAATAAGATTAACAAAAGTTTCACTGTGTGGATTCCCAAATTCCGCAAACATATTTTCTGTTCCCCACTCATAAAACATACTTCCATACTGCTATCTAAATCCTTTAATATAAATGCCCGCATTTGCATCCATGCATATCCCTCCTTGCTTATCACAGCTGTCAACATACTTCTCCCAATCCCAATCTTTTTTATATCTTGTACAATCTCAAAGAACTCTTATTCTCAAAGTTTGACCATATCTTTTGTCTCTCCATATCTACTCCTATCCTCCACCTTACCTTCCTCCAGAAACCTAATGAATTATTTTCTCCCTTCTGCCATTCATCGCCCATATCGATCTCTTTCAATGTTTCTTTCAGCCTCTTCCACCAGTTATTGTGCAAAATTCTTATTTGGTATTTCATTAGTTTTAATTATATTATTATTCTCTAGTTTCAGATTCCCATACCAGTATTTCAGAACTCTTTTAACCATTATTCCTTCTGTTCCTGTTCTACCTGATTCTGTCAATGCTACTCCTCTTGGTGATGTTTTTCCAGACCTATTAACTCTTTACAAAACAAGTATTATATCAATTTTGTTCACAATCTCTGATGATGCCCAAATTTTCACTCCATATAATATCTTTGATTCTACCACAGCTTCATACCACCTCTCTAACTAATTTACAGACATTTCTGGTATCTCATATAAACGTATTCTTTCTTGTAAATTATAATTAATCTGTCGTCTAACACATTCTTATGCTTCACTTACTTTTAAATAAGGTGGGACTGGTTTTGAAGAGACATCCTCTCCATCTTCAACCAACTTGACGACTGTCAAGAAGAGGATGTCTCTTTGAAACCAGTCCCACTGTATTTAAAAGTAAGTGAAGCATAAGAGTGTGTTAGACGACAGATTAATTATAATTTTTATTTTTCAAATTTCACTGTGTGAGTTCCTACAGAATTTTTTAAAAATATCTTATTTTTCGAAAGTTCTTAAATGAAATACTCTTTCTTAATCCTTTCATAGCTAATTTTCCTTTCGCAATCCTCTTCTTACCATGTGACTCCCAGCCTCCAATACCACTTAATCTCACTCCTAAATAATCAAATTCTTTCACTAATTTCCAACTCCTCTCCATTCAAACACAATTTTTCTTCTTTTTTTAATCTATTTCCTTTTTTAAATACCATTATTTTACATTTCTTAGCATAATTATGGCCCACTCTCTGCAGAATTTGCTGATTTCATTAATTGCTTTCTGTAACCCTGCAACTATTGCACCTATCATTAGATCATCCACATTAAGTAATCCTGTTATCTCTTTGTTTCCTATCACTCAACCATGTGAGTTACTTTTCGCACTATAATCATTAAATAAATTAAATAGGATGGCACTCAACTTATATCCCTGTCATAACCCCAGCTTTTGGTCAACTACGTTTGTTATTCCATTTCTATCATATTTAATAAAAAACCTCATTCTTTTGCATATTTTCTTGATCCCTATAATAAACCCTTTTCCTTCTTTTCCATTCTAATGCATCCCAATTGATAGTATCAAAAATTTTTTCAAAATCAGCAAAGAACATGTACTCTTTCTCATTTGTAACTTAAGTATTTGCTATCGACTGTATTACCATTGTGTTATTAGCTGGTCTTCTCTCCTTTCTAAATCCTGCTTGAAACTCATTTATTTTGCTTTTCTTTACTGCCCACTCCTGTATCTTTCTGCTGTTATCCCTGTATATATTTTTCCTATTACAGACAGAATGATAATTCGTCTATAATTCCTGGTTTATTTATATCTTCTTTATCTAAACCACCATACTTCCAATTTTCAGGTATCACTTTGCTCTCATTCCTTTATTCAAGAGAACTCTACCATTATTCCTATGCCCTCATCTGTTTTACTAAATATTTTCCAAAATTTCCCTGGGATTCTATCTATATCTACTGCTTTATTCCTATTACTTATTTGTTGCTCTACCTCATTAATGTCCCCTTTTTTTTATTCAAGCTTTCATTTTTGATATCTAAACAGTCATTTTCTATTTCATAACACCATTTACCAAATTGCCAAATATTTTAACCATTCCTTTGGTGTAATCATGCTTTCTCTTTCTCATTTTTATAAATATGCTTAATTTCCCAGATTGTTTTGCTATATTTCTCCTTTTTAGCCTGCTTTGATTTTATCTTACCATTCCTTTCTTTTAGATTCCAACAAACACTTATATCCACATTTACTTAGTAAAAAACATTGTCTATCACAGCTCTGCTCTCTCCTCCTCCATCTAAACAAAACTTTGAAAACTTCCCTCCTTACTATGATGCATTCCTCATCAAACCATCCCATTTTCTTTTATTTGCATTTTGCCTCAACTCCATATTAACCTACTCTTTTTATAACAACTCTTATTATTTTCAATCCCTCTTGTATCTTACTATTCTTGATAGCATCTACAATATTCCATTTTAAGACTTTCCCCACCTCTGAATTTCTCTTGCTAGAATTTTTCCACTAATACATCTTTCCATTTAATATTTTTATTCATTGCAATTTCTTTGGCTCATCTTGATATGTCACTTGTTCATTGACAAGCAATTTCATTATTAAAGGGAACTGACTGCCAATTACTTCATTTAATACTTTAAAAATAATAAGGTTTGCATCCACCCCATCATTACACAATATGAAACCTCTCTTGACATTTTGCCAATTTGCATTTATAAACATAAATTTACCTTCCAAATCTTCCCCCTTTTGCTCCGTTACACACAAACAAATGATTAATTTCATAAAATTCTAACAGCTTTTTAACCTCTCTATTACATATTTTATGCCTGCTTTTCCTCTTAATTGATACATCTTTCTCTCCATTTCCACCAATTTAATTTTTTCCTCACCTATTCTTGCATTCAAGTCCCCTACTAGTATAAATTTCATATCTTTTCTTCTTTAATTCCTTCACATCCTCACCAAAATATAAACAGCTTTTCATCATAAAACTCTGATAACTCTGGAGAGTTATATATAGTATTTCGGTTCCACCCTTTTATTTTATTAATTGTGAAGCTGTCCCTGGCTCCCCATTGATTACAGAATAATTTAAATAGTTAATATTTGTAATTTTAGAATCAGCAACTCAGTAATTATGTGCAAGTATGTTGCGTATTTTCTTTCAGTGCAGGAACTTAAATGACATAATTCGTATATGTAGATTTAATATTGTATAGTGTTTAAATTGTTCATAAAGTGTAATTTTTGGAAATATTTAAGAGATAACATGTAGTAATATAGTAAAGTATGGAAAAACTCACATCTTTCTCCAAACATTGTAAGACTTGACAAAAATCAGACAATGCAAGTTAATCCTTCTGGTATGCCGTTAGGGTTGGAAATGCCCTGCCTCAGGCAAGACACCAGCCTGTTTGGTGGCAAAGTTGCAGGTGTCTGAGTAAAAGAGTCATTGACAGTAACGTATGAAATCTGGTTAAATTCATCTTATTGACAAATAGCGGAGCATTTGGCTTGACCAAAATTGTCCAGCTAATAGAAATGAAATTCAGTGAGGTAAGCACTGACCTATGAGATGTTAACACAAAACTGGCAGGAATATTTGTCTGTGAATAGCGTCATTTGGTATTGTGTATAAAAGGGATAGATTTTGCCCAAAAGTCGCGCAGTCTCAGAATTTTCTGGGGCCAGATACATGTGGCTGCCGTCACCCGGAGATCAGCGGAAAAGCGGCCTAAGTACCAGTTCCGGTGACAATGAAGCTTGAGTGTCAGTCACCATGCTAATTGCTGATACATCATCACTGAGATGCATTAAGAATTCTGTTGAATTTACAATCTCATCGCACTCAGCACCAGTTAATGCAATAAACTTAGGCATTTGCCAAGATTACCTTGCCTGTGGTTCGACATGAGTTTGCCTGAATATTCATGTTAAGGAAATAAACAATATCAGCAACTAAACAACGAAGCGCTAATTATCGTCACCTATTGCATTGGAATCCCATTCACTCAGTCCCGGTTGACTCACAGTCGCTAAAATCCAGCGAAATGCCCTCGAGGGAGTTTCATCAAAGAAGAATGGGATGGTCTGCAGCTTCCATGGGGAAACCTGCGATCAGTGTGCTTAAATTATTTATCGCAGGAACCATACAGCCCAATTCCCACTCCCCACCTTCAATCCCATTTCAATTGTTAACCATTAAACTTACCTTTCTAAACCTACTATCCTTGCTTACACTATTTCACTGCTCTTCCTAATGAATATGCCCAATCCCACTAAAGCTCTTCCCTTATCCCTTCTTCTGCTAGTCCTTCTCCCTATATAAACAAATTTGTCTACCTCCACACTTTCCTCTTCAATCCATGTCTTTGCCACTGCTACCATGGCACCTAATTTTGAAACCTCAGACACTTAACCATTAATTATTTTGGTTCTTAACCCTTCTGCTTTCCCTATCTAGAAGTAGTTCTTGCCACTGGTTTAAACCTGTTCAAATTTGTGTTACCTCTGCCTGCATCTGCATTTTGTATATTGTCTCTAACCTCTAGGATGTTCCCCAGGTGTTGATATAACTTTTAACCCACTTTCATACAACTGTTTACCAGCTGATGCCAGGCCAAGGCTTTTGTTTGGAGTGACCATCCTTCTCAGCAATGTCAAGCAGCTACCTACTTCCCTCTTCATGTCTCCTTTCTGCATGTGCCAGTGATCAGTTTCCATCTTCCTGTTCTTTCCCCTCCTCTTTGGCTCTGTTATTCTTCTACCTCAGTATTTAGCTTGTATCCCAATTGTTTACTGATCCATTCCTGTCTTTTTCCATGAATGTAAAGCTGGTGTCTTTAACAAATGCACTTTTCCCTTGCTTCTTTCATCATTCTAAAAACATATTTCTATGGATTCTTTGATCTTCATCACAGTCTTGTTCCATATAAATCTTAGTCCCTTTAAGTTTTCTTGAGCTGATTGGCATTTGCCGTTTAAAACTCATTGCTGCCACTTTAACTACAATTGATCTAGGGTTTACCCTTATTTTCCAAATCTGTAAAATGTACCAATTCCCATTCAGCCATTTTAAAACCTAATTTCCTTTTGAATTCAAATAAGTGTACTTACGAAGCTGTTGACAATGGAGTGGTATATATATAAACAATGTATACAGTTTTTTTCACACTAACTCCATTCACTTACATAAAATTTGGAACATATGTTTCGGGAGCGATCCCTCCCATCTTCAGCCTGTTGACAAACTGTTGTTAAACGTGGCGGTTGGGTCTCTTGATGTTCTTGTGGCGGCATCTGTTGGTTCTATTAGGAATTTGCTGAGTTCATCCAATGGAGGGATATCGAAATTCATCAAATTATCCTTATTTTTGTAATGAAAATGTTTTCCCAAGTGGAAAGTTCTATTGCATTATGAAGTTGTTTAAGTAGTTTTATCTCTGGTTTAATTTCATGATTTATATTCCAAAAGTGCGCTGCTATTGCTGATTTATCAATTTGTTTTTGAATATTTCTGAAGGGTTCTTTTTTTTGGATTCCCAAATTCCTCTTCGTTCCAATGTATTTTTTGTCGCACTCTGCACATTCTATTTCGTAAATACCTGACTTTTGTTCTGTTGGCATGTAGTCCTTTACTCTGCAACCTAATAAGTTCTTTATATTAAAATTGTTCTTTGGGGTTGAATATCTCTTCCTGAATCTGATTAAGCTTCCCATTTTTGTCTTCAACTTCAAATAAGAGGGTACACATTTTCTTTGTCCTTCTTCACGTGTTTCTTTTATCTTTTCCAACTGTTCTTTGCATTCCCAATGCTCTGTGTTAACTTCCGCTCTTTTACACCTTATAAGACCACTTAAGCTGTTCATACTGGTGTCAATTTTTGTCAGTTTCTTTTCTATTTTGTTTAATTTCCCAACTTCCCAGCAGGTAGACTCATCACCTGCTCCAAACCTGTTGGGTCTGGGTTTAATTTTACTCTGCTGATAGCAAGCAGAGCTGTTATCACAGCTGCTACTAAAAGTACTTCCTTAATTTTTCTGCTACCCGAGTACCTTTTCTCTGCATTTTTCTACGTCTAAAGCATCTGATCCTTATTCGATATACTCCTAATTCATCACCAATCTTCATTCAGCATGGAGTTCCACGTAGATACATCTGCCTGCTACTGCGCTAATTGCCCTCTTACTTAATATACATTTCCAATGACAAAAATATGTTCTACTAAAATTTGCATATATTAGTTTTAGTTTGAATATAAGCTTTGTGTTGACCATTCTCCTAATGAATATAACAACAGTTAAATGTTTCCAAATGTTGGCACTACTTAACTAGTCTTCATTAATAATTGATAGTTTAACTGTAGCTAAAGCAGGTAATAAAATTTGTTTTTACAATAATTTTATGAACAAGGTAAGCATTTGTTGAATTATCACCAGATGGACTCTGGAAGAAAAAATAAAAGCGAAATAGAAAGGAAGGAAAATTCTAACTTTAAATACAGTGAAGTCAGCAAAAGTCAGAATTATCAATAAATCATCCATAGAAAGGAATGCTATATGAACCTGTTATTTCATCATTAGGTAGGATTTTTTTTTCCCATTCATTGCAGTATAGCACTCATAATTTTTTCCACCAGCTGCCACTGCTGAATAGTGAAGTGTTTTTCTTTCATTCTTAGAATATTAGGCCAAAAACTTATGGATCTGCTCTAATATCAGGTTCAATTCACAATGAACCTAAGAAAAAGTATTATACTGTGAAAACATGTGATATAGAGGAAAAAAAATTTAATTTCCATATCCACTCACCGATGCATTGCTTCTTCAACTCGTGGGCCTACAGTTGTTGTTTTTACCACATCATCTAACTGCATGATTATATCTGCACCAATGGAATTTTGAATCTCAATTGAGTGCTCAGGTGTTAACATGGCTTCAGTACCTATCAACATAAAATTATATATACAATATATAAAACTATTACAGCTTTACCTTACAATGGAAAATATGTGTTCAATTTAGTGGAGAAGTAAGCATAAACAATTAACATATCAATATTAATAATAAGTTACAGCTTAGTTTCTTATTTTTATTGGGTCATATGAAGAACCTCAAGAATTGGTATACTTAAAACAATAAGAAACATGAAACAAGGATTACATTTACACACATATATTTAAGAACTAACTTTTTGGCTTCTAATTTCATTTAATGTAAGCTTGATTTTAGCTTACACATGCCTCCTCACATCTTATCTCAGAATATATGTGTGTGTGTGTCTGTGTCTATATATATATACATATGTCTATAGAATTGTGAGAGAGACACTGGTCAATGTTAAACACGCATATTTGACACAAGTGCTCAGGTGCAACAATGTGGGGTAAAATGACCATTTTGTGAGGCTTCATTGCAATTCTGTCCAACACTCTCTAGTTATCCTGCTATCAGAAGCATGGAAGAAGTGAAATTTTGCAGTGTCAAAGCATGAAATCAATGTGTTAAATAAAAAGGGAAAGGCTAACATGGAATTAATGTAAAGGGTAAGCTAGAAGGAATTAGCTGTATTCCAGACTATGTGAAGAAAATAATTTTTTGGTCTCTGGGAGTAGTCAACCAGAATACATCATAGAACTGGCATTACTGCAAGAATAGAGACATGTTGGCATATTCAAATTGATTGCATTATTAAATCACTGGGAGTATAAGTTTCATTTAAAATACTGACAGATGTGAAATGCATATTTTACTGTTCTGTATAAAACTTGATTTTACATGATCATATTACAATAATGTGTTGTCATTACAGATGAACAGAAATTGGAGGTTTTAAGATGAAAAAAGTGGTACAATTTCTGAAATGTTGCAGCTGATTACAATGTTGGGGTGTCTACTGATTCAGATTGGGTAACATCAGATCTGGCAGTTGTAGAAAAATATTTTGAGTGAGTCTAAACCTAAAAGTACTTGCAATTGCAGTTTAATATAAATTAAAAATATTATTGTATTCACATCAGAACGTTTAACATGATGATTCATAATGTTTTTCAACAATGCATAGCCTAAGTTTTAGAAAACATAAAAAAATTAATATTATGCTGTATTTTATATATTTATTATTCACATACTCATGTTATATGGTGAATTGAAATCAATGTGCTTTCTGTAAGGTGATGGAGTAGTAGCTTTTCTCTTTCTTGAATGAAATTATACTTGCTTTCCCCCAAGATCCCCTAAACCCAAGATCGTGGGTTCAAACCTGGCCAGGATCGATGCATTTTTTGGGCAAAAAAATCCTAAGTATGGCTTCCTTCAGAAGGAAAGCAAAGCTGTGGGTCCGTCCTGTGTTGTACATTTACAGCACGAAAAAGAACCTCAAGCCTGAAAGAACAGGCCTCCGAGCAAAATTTGTCAGCTGTTTCATGCCCTACATTGAATGGGATGCTGATGATCTGAGATGTTAAAGTGTGTCCATAAATAAATCAAATTAAACAACAATTGAATGAAATTACTGCTAGGTCACTAAGGCATTCTACACTCATAGTCACTCTCATATATGTTTTGATAAGTTTCATTGTTGAGAAACTTTGTTTTGCCATGGCAGTAATCACAGGAAGAAGTAAAACAATTTTTAATAAATATTTCATGTCCTTGAAACACACTTCCATTTTATTCTTTTTGCCCAATCCCTATTCATAATTTTAACAATAGACCACTATTTATATGAGCAATGCTTTCCTCATTTTGATTATATAATTTAGCAAAGTTGCAGAAGCGTTTTTGATTCCTAAATAAATCTGAGGAAGGATCAGTAGCAGAAATGACATGAAGTACATCTGTATTCATTTCATGCAGAATATTGTCTATTGCTTCGAAAAATGTCATTCTCATTCTACTTTCACTTTCATTGACCTCTGAATGACTACTACCAATAGACTGTGTTACAAAATAATCTTTTAAGTTGATGTTCTTAGTACATTTAGCTTTCAAGAATGGGAGCTCTGTTCATTTTCAAATTATATTATTCCAATTTTATTTGCCATTTCCAGTTATTCAGTGTGCAATTCACCATACCTAACTTTCTTTCTTAACTTACTTTTTGACATTTTTGTAGCATCTACAAATTTGGTACATTAGCCATATTCTGTTCTTGAAGACTTAATGAAAGAGAATTAAATATTATGGATAATACCTTATCAAGGCACACTAATAATACAACAATTTCAAGTCTGGTAAATTGATTAATAAAACCTTTTGCCTCTGCAGCTTCTCTCTTTTTGGTATCGCAAGATCATTCTTCCGGTACAGTGACTATATAAGCAAAAAAAATTTTAAAAAGTATATGCCTTTATATTTTTACAGCCATCTAGTGTCATTATGTTCTATATTTGACTTTTGAACAGTTAAATACAAAGCAGTAAAATTTTGTTAATTTTGATCTCCCAAACAATAGTAACCTCATCACTAAGTTCGTAAACTCCACAAAGCAACATCTTAATATCACGCTGGGAAGCAGACAGTGGAATTATGCTGAAGATGAAGACAACAGCCTTTGAAATATGTCCAAATAAGTGAAACAAAATTAGTGAAATTTGAGTGATTCCTTCAATAATAATTTGTTATATTATACTATATTTCACTGTGAAAATTCCTGCTATTCACAACTATCTATGATTATATTTTAAATGTCAATGAGAAGTCAAACAAACCAAGAAAACTGTTAGAGAATATGTCTGGATGTGAAGGATTTAAGTCCAGCTTGGATAAGGTCTGATATCAAAGCCCAAGTACTGACAGATGAAGAAGTGAGGTAAAGTGTTTGTGGAGTGCTAAAACTAGACAATGATAGTGCAGTTTCATATAGATGTTCCCATCTCAGATGAGAAATAGAACCTGATGAGGTTTAAGCATTAGACATAACACATATCCACTGAATGTATTTACAGATTAATACTATAATGTGACATTACATTTAAGCCTTCAGCAATGAAATTTGTTTTCTTAAAGATTGCTTTATATTTGGTCAAAGTGAATAAGGAGACTTCATCAGCCCATGTGATGCTCAAAAAGTGTTAAAGGGACATTGCAGCCAAAAAACAATACATAAAAAATGGATATTTTTTTCTAAAAAATTTCTATTAATTTATTTCTGTTAATACAATACCTTGCTGTTTTCTTTTAAAATAGAGTTTGTAATGATATTAAAGGTTGCTTTAGTTTACTATTGTTACATATCTAAGTTCAGTTTCTCAAAGATTCCAAAAATTTACCTATCTTAAATTATTCTTGCCATTTTTATTTTGAACAGCCAGGATTCTGCTGTAGTTTATCATCTTACCATCATACGGTGACCTAAATTTTACTCCTTCTTCAGTGATTTCAGCTAGTTGAAGAAGTGACACCATTTGAAACCCTCCTGAGTCTGTCAAAAGTGCTCTCTTCCAATTCATAAAATTGTGCAAACCACCAGCCTTTTCTATTAAAGCAGGACCCTTGAAAAATAATAACATTTTTATTTAGAGAATGGAGGGGTTAATTGCATGCAATTAACTTCAAGCTGTTATAAATCCTAAGAGAATTGTAATGTGACTCCAAAACTTCCACAGATCATAGTTTCTTATAAGTTTGCATATATAATATACTTCCAAACAATGTTTTTTCTATTGATAATACATAGATAAAAGTTCCAATGTGTAACATATCATATGTATTAGGGAAATGGGATGCATGCATTTGGAGTAATAATATGCAAATATAAATACGTAGGGTTGCCCCAGTCAATATGGGGTAATGTTACTTAACATTTTTTCAAAGTGATATTCCCTTTTGCCACCATCAACTGTGTTCAACATGATATCCATGAGTTTGAATGCAAACTCTACAGTGCAATTTCCAATGCTGGAGATTGCACCACAGAACAAGAATGGGAATGTTACCCCAAACCTCCTGGAAGACTTTCCAAAGACCCTCGGCTCTAATGGGAGTCTAGAAGCAAGGCTTATTTCAGGAGATCAAACCCACAAAAGTTCATTGGTGATGCATCTGGTGACTTCTGGGATTCTTTTAAAAAACATCAAGTTGACACCAATTTTTCCTGCTTTGTGGTGATATCAGGCAAGGGATGATCTGGTAGTGTAGATGGAAGCCTTATTTTTGTGGATTCAAACATTTGGGGCATTGCCACCATACAACTGGGGAATCTCTTCAAACATGTCCATGACATTCTCTTGGAAGTAGGCATTTTATCTTCACAATTGCAACTCTGTAAATCTTGAGTTGTCCTGAACCCCCTGGAGAATGTTTCTTTGCTTTCTTGGATGAAGTTGGAGTGCTCTTTACCCCACTGGATGGTAGTAAATTGCATGGATTTGTTTGTATTATTTATCATCTAGATAAATCCTTGCTTTATCCAGAGAAAACACCCATTGCCACTTTTTGCCTGCAAGATGGTGTTCATACAATTTTTTAGCATTGGTGGAGCATTCTTTGATAAGTTGCTCTCTTAAAACATGTCAGCATGTTTTATGCCACTCTTCTAGACCCAAATTTCTATGGATTATGCAACAAACTGTGCCTTTAGATGTTCCTGTGTGATTGGCATTCTTTGCATTGGTGGATTTTCTTGCATCATTGCGTTCTCATCTTAACCCTACTGCTTTTGTTCATGTTGGTTGCAATCTTTTTCTTTTTAATTTTATGCAGAAGGTGCTTTATGCAGGAATTAATTTTTTTGTAGCTGTGTTATACATCCCATGCATAAATTAAAGTAAGACTCTTCTCTTTACATAATTTTACAATCACTGAGATGCTGTAACCTGCCTCAGAAAGTCCAACAATGTAACCCCTGCAACAAATCTGAAATTTTTGAAGCCTTATTGACTTAACTATTGCACCCCAATTGTACCAGCAGTGTCTCCAGACACACACTGACACTGTTGTAGTTTAGCAGTAAAAATGATGAATGGGGGAGCCATTCAAGGTCATCTGAGCTTATAGTAGGGCAACCTTCCATATAATAGGAAAATGGTTTAAAAGTTAAAGGATAAAAATTTAGAAACAATGCAAAAATACATTTTACTATGACACAAGAAAACTACACATGACTGAAAGCATTTGAAAACTTTCCCAACCCCCTTCCCCAAATATCCAGTCATATATTCCAGGTTAATGAGCCAAAATAAATTTTGATTTGCAAATTGTATGAAATTCTGAGGAGCTGAGCAGCACTGTAGAAGGTATCCATCCTGATACAGGAAACAAAGATATCACAGTTCATTGACTTTACCAAACCCACCACAAAACAAGCACTTATTATTTATATAACCAATGCAATAAAACACTGCATATTTATAGTTTATATATATATATATATATAGTTTAGCACACAGATCAATTAACATCCCACTCACAGAAACAGAGTACAAATTGGAATACCAACAAATCATAAATACAGCAGAAACTAATGGGTACAGCAAAGACACAGTAATAAAAATCATCAAAAAAATCAAAAAACAAAAAATAATAAGAGAGGTTTCCTCACTAAAAATTGCAAAAGAAAGGTACAAATTCAAAAGTTTCAGGTATCACTCAATTTACCACAATAAATTAAAAAAAAAAATATTCAAAGAACTAGGAATTTTGTTAGTCCCAAAGAACAATTTTAATATAAAGAACTTATTAGGTTGCAGAGTAAAGGACAACATGCCAACAGAACTAAAGTTAGGTATTTATGAAATAAAATGTGCAGAGTGCGATAAAAAATACATTGGAAAAACAAAGAGGCATTTGGAAATCCGGAAAAAAGAACACTTTAGAAATATTCATTTAAAACAGATTGATAAATCAGCGATAGCAGCGCACTTTTGGAATAAAAATCATGAAATTAAACCAGAGTCAAAACTACTGAAACAACTTCACAATGCAATAGAGCTTTCTACTTTTGAAAAAATTTTCATTACAAAAAACAAAGAAAACTTAATGAATTTTGATTTGCCTCCAATGGACGAACTCAGCAGGTTCCAAATAGAACCAACAGATGCTGCCATAAGAACATCAAGAGACCCAACTGCCACTTCTAACAACTGTTGGTCTACAGGCTGAAGATGAGAGGTATCACTCCCGAAACATATGTCCAGTTTTTATGTAAGTAAATGGAATTAGTGAGAACAAATTTTATTACATTGATTATGTATATACAACTCCATTGTCAACAGCTTCATAGGTATATCTAATTGAACTTATTATTTAGTTTTTTTGTAATCAAAAGCCTCACATTCAGATTAACAAACCTGCCAATAAGAAAGACAGAATACAAATCGGAGTACCAAAAAATCATAGATATAACACAGAAAAACGGCTACACAATAGATCTTGTCAACAAGAAAATAGAAAAATTCAAAAAAAAAAAAAAAAAATAAAGGATATCACCACACTAAAAGGCTACAAAGGAGATCATATATATGTATATCATATATATATAAAAAATTCACACTCCACTTATGGATATACCAAAAATTCTAGAAGATTTTTAAAGAGGTAAACATCATTTTGAATCCAGTAAATAAATTTAGTTTAAAAAAAAACCACTTAAACAACAACACAAAAGAGAAAATTCCAACAGGAAAGCAATCAGCCATTTACGAAATCGGTTGCAAACACTGTGACATGAAATACATAGGTAAAACAAAAAGAAATATTACCATATGTTTTAACGAACACATGACAAATGTAAAATATCAACACACAGAAAAATCAGCAGTGGCAGACCATTTTTGGGGGGGGGGAAAAAAAAAAAAAAAAAAAATGAATTCCAAAAGGAACCAAAACTACCAAAAGCTCTTCAAAAACCCATATAATTAGCAGTATGGGAAAATTATTTATAAATAAAAACAAAGATTTTTTGGTTAACTTTGATCTCCCAAACAACGTTACTTCATCAATTAGTTTGTTAAAGTCACAGAGCGACATCTTAATACCACACTGGGAACCGGCCAGTGGGACCAGGCGGAAGATGGAGGCAAACGCCTTTGAAACATGTCCAAGTAGTGGAACAAAATTAGTGAAATTTGAGTGATTTCGTTATAATATTTTTTCATAATTATTATTTGTTTCATTTTTTTCTGCCTAAATGCCATCCAAGTCCAGATTGCCCATTTCATTATTAGTCAATATTAACTGTTAATCCTCTTCTTTAGATTATTTCTAACCCATGAAATGTACAAGTTATTTCTTTAAATATAATTGGCTGAGGCACAGGATATGCTTGAGGGCTAACTTTGTTTAGAAATAAAAGTAGAAGGAATATCATAGTTCAGTAGACCTAGTATCAGGCATAGCTCCAACAGTAGCTCAAAGGAAGTCATTGGTTTAAGTATCATTGTTCAGCATGGATACATGAAACCCTTACAGTCTTTAAAACTTCCGCAATGTCTTCATCTTCTTCCTATGCAAGATCTGAGTACTAATTTTGAAACGATTTTCACATGGTCTATCCATCTCTTTCTTGCGAATCCTACTGATCTGTATCCTCTTGGTTTGTGTTGAAATATTGCCTTAGGTAATATGTTTTCATCCATTCTATTCACTGGTCTTTCCATTTCTTTCTATATGATTGAATTTCCTCAGTAATGTTTTGATTTCCAAGTTGTTGGCGAATATAATAGTTTCTGAAGTGATCTCTTCTACTACTGACGGCCTTAAAAATTTCATCTAAACTGTCTCAAGTCGTCGTTCTTCATTTTTTGTCAGGCTCCATAATTCACTACCATGCATTTAACACAGGTTTTCTCACAGTATTATAGACTTTTAATAGCATTTCTTTTCTTATTTGTTTTCTGAAATTTCTTTCTAAAACTCCATTGATATAATTATATTTTTGAATTTGTTTTTTCTATTTCCTCTTTCTTTAAATTACTTATTTCACAGCCTAAATATATAAAGGATCTCACTTGTTCTACAATCTGGTTCCATACTATTTTTGCTCTTCTAATGTATTTTCCTTCAAAAGCTACTGTTTTAGTTTAATCTATAGAGTTTTGCATATTATACTATTCTCAACATCTGATAACACCTTGGAAAATATCTGGAGGCTATCTCCTGTATCAGAAATTAAAACCTGGTCATCCACATATATTAGGGTTCCTAGTTGTTTATGTTGCCGTGTTTCTCATTTTCCAAAGTTTTTCTATTTGATATAACTATATGTTAAATAATAAGAAAGATAGACTACAGCCATGTCTTTGTCCTAGATTCATTTTTATTTTATTTCTAAATTATTAGTTTGAAGTAATATATACGTTTCTCTATAAAGTGATTTTATTGCATGATTATAACTTTATCAACTTGTTTCATTTCTAAAATTTTAATAAATTTATTTCTATCTACTCTGTCATATGCCATTTTCTATTGTCAGCCACTTTTAACAGACCAAAGGATAGATCATGTAGGTGAAGTCAATAAGTAGTTTAAGGAGTGAATAAAGCTACACCACCATTCTCTTGACACATACATATACTGCTAAAGTGTGCTTTTCATGGTTGTCCAACAGCAGTAGATGATATTTCTTTTGAAGATTTGGCATGCAAAATGAAATGCCTTAACTGAATAAAGTACAATTCAACCACCCTGACTGTGAAATCTCATAAATATCTCCTGTTGGTCACCCTGTTTTAATCTACTGAAGTTCTTATATCATGATATGTAAGCATGGATGGCAAGAACATTTTTCCATTACATTCTTGTGAAATTTCTTCCACACACTAAGACAATAACACCCGCTACTTGTTTTTCATCTTTTGCGCTAATTATGAGAACAGTTTTTGCACAGCGAATAACCCTATCTCTTTGATTATATACCTGCATTGCATTGAACTTATTGTTTTTTTATGGTTTCTAAGTTAGTGAAGCACTACTTCTTTATTAAAATCAAGATTCCTATAAACAGAAATTGCCTCCAAAACTGAAATGGATATTTCTCTTAAGGAGCCCTTCCTTTTGGTTTCTCCCAAGTAGTTTTTGATTTGTTGAAATTATCTTTGATCCTATTTTGTTCTCCATACTCATATGCCACTTACTAAAACTTCCATCAATATGATACCTTAAAATACTTTGGCCAAATCAATACATGACACCAAATATCTTCTTTCTGTATTGCACTTAACAAGTGTTTTCCTGCCAATAGCCAGACTTCATATTAATTATAAAAAATATTTTTCATAGCTTTGTTTGTCAATATTAAACCTTTCCCAACAGCTCATATTTACTCTTCTTATCTAAAGACAAGCACCTGCAATTGTTCTCCCATCCAAGAAGCCTTGGTAATCATTCCCACATGTCTTTGGCATTTATAATAGTTTTTTTAAATAGTATGCTAAAACAGATTAAATTGCTGTTTATATTGTTCCATAATAAAATAATTATTCTAGTGTTCATAAATCACAAAACTACCTATGGATTAATTAAATTCTAAATCAATCATTGCCTCTAACCTCAAACTCAATGAAGCCTTGAAATAACATGAAAACTCAGATAAAACATAATATTCATGCAGATCAATATTACAGCAATAACAGTCAAATGGCACAATATTACCAATTGTACCACTATGCTAAGATCATAAAGATAACCATACACCTCTATCATTTGCCAAATATTAGCTGTGTAACTATTAATAACTGTAAAAAAATCCCCTCCCCCATTAAACATCTTTATTACTGACATAAATGTTTTTATGATAAGTGTTAAATAAGTTCAGCTATCTATAAATCAAGTCTTTCTAATGAAACATTGTTAACTGCTACAGGAATTAATTATATGTGAAACATTAATCTGTTTTAATTGCAACTTCTGCTAAATGATAACAATTTAATTGTAATTAACTTGAGAAATTTGAGTGACATTTTATCAGCTGAAACCCACAATGTGTAAAAATTTGAAATATTACTCTAAATTCCACTCCATTACTATAGAATAAACCTTGCATCGGGTATTAAACACTGTTTAAAAAAATAAATATTGCATATTGCTTCAAAGTAAATCAATAAAGTATAAAAATGAGAAATATGATGACTTACTGGTCTTGTTCCAAGATGATATGTATTTCCTAGCATTATTTGGCAGTTTAAAGCTTCTAGCTGCTGAGGCAATAGTCCTTTGAGTGTTCCCTGTCAACACCAGATAAATATTACCTCATATTCTGAGAATCAAATCTAGATTTGATAAAAAGAAATCAACATTTTTAGTGCAAGAGCTAGAAGGGAGATCTCTAACAATGTTTGCTTATTTTTATGTCATAAAATGCATCATGCATTTCTTATTATGTTCATATATAATAATTATTATACATATTATCAATTTATTTTATAATCCCTTTAACCACTCAATTTGTGTTTAAGGACAAATTATGCTGTTTGTAAACCACCGAATATGGATCATTAATAAAGTAATCCAAAAGTATGACTTTTAGATTGAATGTTACCTTTAATAAGATTAAATAGGAAATTCATATTTTAAAATTATAATAAAGAACAACTATTGGAAAGCTTTATTTACAACATTAAGTTGAGCATAGCAAATAATATGATTAGCTTCAGTGTGCACGTTCCAATTTACATTTAAATCCATTCTTATTCATATTTTATACATTATAATTACATAACGTTGACCAACCTGCATCTTTGTAAGTTTTTCAGCAATTAAATTAAAATGAGTAACAAACTACATAAATATATAACAGCCTGGCTCCAAGATTAGTCCACATTCTGATAAGGTCAGCTGACATAAGTTGAACACTTTTCACATACAACATACTAAAGACATTTCTTAATGTACTGAGTTTTTCATGGTTTTGTCACCCATTTCACAGCAGCTGGTGGTCAACAAATATCAGCAAAATATAATATATATACAACTCATTCAAGCTCTCATAATTACATCTCAAATTACAATGAAAATAAACATATACCTTATGATCAGGACTAGGTTTTTTTGGCGATAATTATTTAAATTTTTTCACCTTGTGATATCATACACTCTATATACTTTATTTAGGAATCCAGTACAGTTACTTTCCAATTCTATATCAGTATTGCAATGTAAATTAAATAATTGGTTAAAATTCTAATTATGATAATATTAAATATTCACAAGACTAACTACATTAATTTCCATGAACTTAATGACTCATACAGCACAGAAATTGAAAATACGCCTTAAATAAACTTTATTTATAACCTAAAAAGAATCATTTTTAGGTGTTGTAATTGACTCATACTTATCTTGGAATGAACATATTTTTACCTTAAGTAATAAATTAAGCCAAATATCTCATACAATGCATATATTAAGTAGGAGCTGTACTAAAAATATCTTGAGAATATATATTTTGGTTGCATATATTCTACATTATCTTATGATACATCCTTTTGGGCAGCAGGAAGTTCATCTATAGTTTTTAAATGGCTAAATATAATATTAAGAATAATGCAGCAATTACTACCTCATGCTCCCAGTAAATAAATTTTTATCATTGTTTATCATTGTCATTCATATACATATTAGAAACTTATATTTTGTAATAATACATGTCGGTCCTGGTGGTGTAGTGGTTACCATACTTGCCTTCTAAACCCAAGATTGCGGGTTCGAACCCGGCCAGGACCGATGGATTTTTTCGGGGCATAAAAATTCTAACTATGGCTTCCTTCAGAAGGGAAGTAAAGCCGTGGGTCCGTGTCGTACATTTACGGCACGAAAAAGAACCTCAAGCCTGAAAGAGAAGCCTCTGAGCAAAATTTGTCGGCCATTTCATGCCCTGAGTTGAATGGGATGCTGATGACCTGAGCTGTTAAAAAGCATCCATAAATAAATCATTCAAAAAAAAAAAAGTAATAATACACAGCTGTTACGACCAATGAAGATTACATTGTGCATTAAAATAGATCAACTGGGCTAATACACTTACAATAACACAGACTTACAAAAAGCATTGATTATGTGTCACATAAAGGTGCAACTGAAGAGGAATTTAGAAGAGATGGTATACATTTGAACTGCAGAAGGTCCTACAACTTTGGAAAGCTACTGTGTAATGTAATTGACTCAGTGCTAAAGGAAAACTAACAAACTGTGTGATGGATGTTAGTGCAGTGACAAAAAGATACGACTAAATTCAGAAGAGTGCAAAAAGTCAGTATTTTTTACACTTTTTATGCATTAACAGGAAATAATAATGATAGGATAAATGCTGCTAGGGAGGGATCATTGGCCGCTAAATCTGATGGGTTCAGCAAACAGATGATTAACCAAAAAATTAAAAGATTCCGGAAACAAAAAAGAATTTAACAAATCACAGCTTTGAGTGATTTATCAAGGAAAAAACATTTAAAGTGTTCACTTACCACCTATCAACCAATAAGAAATTTCAAAAAATTTTAAGCAGTGCAATATCATCTTAGCACCTCAAAACCAATACAGTGTAAAAAATTTATTGAAAATAAACAAAACAGATTCCAGACGCAAAGAGAAAAAATTTGGTGTTTACCAGATTAATTGTAAGGATTGCGAAAAAATCTATATAGAAAAAAAAAAAAGAAAGAAATACAGGCATTAGATTGGAGGAACATTGGAGAAACATCCATTACAAACAAATAGATAAATGAACTGTGGCAGAACATTTATGGAATAAAAACGATGAAATAGACAAAGGCATCAAGTTATTAAAAACTTCAACAACCAAAAGAATTAAACATATGGAAAAGGTAGGAAATTTTTAAAAAGTTCTGTTGGAGCTCACACAGTGAGTTGCTTGTTAAATGTAAATCCTATCTAATCTGTAGCCTAACACACTCTTATGCTTAACTTACTATTAAATATGGTTGGACTGGTTATCAAGTTGGTTGAATATGGAGAGGAAGTCTTTTCGAAACCAGTCCCACCATATTTAAAAGTAAGTGAAGCATAAGACTGTGTTAGACGACAGATTAGATAGAATTTACATATGGGAAAGGATTTATATAAAAAAAAAACATGAGCAAAACCTTATGAATTTTGATATCTTGGGAGTAAAGAGCTCTTTATTCAAGTTTATCACAAGACCACCTTAGTCAACCCAGATACCTAGCTACCCAACTTCTACAAATGATCCAACAGTTGTTTAACAGCTGAGGATGTGAACAACTGTTTCAAGAAACATGTCCACTAAATCTCATGTAAATGAAACCATAAAGAGTGATCTAAATATTTCGACTCAGAAGAGAATATTTAGAATTTGTAACTTAAACATGGAACAGGCCGTTTAAGGCTACTGGATGTACCATATTAGCCGGGACATTCCCTGTTTTTTAGTCTCTGTCCCATCATTTTTTAAAGGTAAAACAGGTCACCAAAATGTCCCTTTTTTGTGGCAATGAATTACTGGCATCAAATGCCATTAATATTAGTTTTCATAATGTACTGCTTAGTATCAGTTTCATGAAAAAATTAAAGATTACTGACAAATGACAAAGCAAAGTACTGTTTATATTATCGGTATAAGCTTGCAACAATGTGGGAGGTTTGCTTGGGGAAGTACACGAAATAATTGATGTAGCCGACAACTGAACTGCAGCGCTGCTCTGAGCTTTCTATGGTAAGACGAGAAACCACCACAAGTGGCCAAGGTCATTAAGGTGCAAACTAGTGAGTGGGAGGTCTGGGGTTTGAATCTCACTAGGCTCGTCCTCCCTGACTGAGGTTTTTTCCCGGTTTTCCTCAGTCCTCATAACTGCCAAATGCAGGAGAGGTACCTTAAATTTAGGCCTGGAACATTTCCTTCCTTAAAAAAAAACCCTTTCCCAATGTATCATTCCATCTCATGCATCACCAGTGTCCACAGCCTATGATGCCGCAATAGTAAAAACAGGCATTAAACACCATTAAAAAAAATGGTAAGACGATGCTATTTAATTAATGGTAATCACTCTGTTTAATATGACTGCTGCCAACAATATTGAAAACTTCAAATGCATATTCTTCAGTTGAAATAAATTCATTACAGTTGTGACTCTGGTATAAGACAGCATTGTGTTCTGAATTTATGAAATACTAAAATACAGTGTACTTTTGTAAACTGCAAGTAAAAAAAAGGTTGAAAATTTCTTTTAATAGTGACCTACAGAAGGAATATCCATACATTAAAAAAACAATTTCAATGCAATAAGTGTGCATCTACTTTCAGTATAATATATAGAGGCAATACATCACAACATATTAACAGAGAAAAGCACAAAAGAATGGTGTGCGCAAATGTGTCTTCTAGCAGTGTATCAAGTAATTTTTAAAAATGAAAGTTTTGGCAAAAAAGATATGAAATTAGCAGCTGTTGAAGGAGCATTCACTTAGCATTCTGTCTAACAAAACCAATGTTTCAGATCCATGGGATGTACTTTAAATGTTTTAACCCCATTCTAAACTAGAATCTGATTTACCGAAAGCTAATTTTATTTCAATAATGACAGATGCATCAAACCATAAGGACTTGCTCGTTAGGTACTTTAATTCTAATGAGGAGATTCAAATAAAATGTTGAATATTAAATATCCTGGAGAAACTTCAGAAACTATTGCTATGTTTTTGAGTAAGTGTTTGGAAAATAAAATACTAACTTAAAAATAAAATTTTCAAGGTGTATCTAGAAAAAGCGTTAGTGTCTTCACTAAACTGAAAGAAAATTTAGGGCATAACTTATTTGGAGTTGGGTGTTCTGCTCATATAATTCACAATACTATCCAGATGGCTACTAATGTTCTTTCTATTGATATTAAAGGCATTCTTTCTAAAAGTATTCTTATTTCTATGTGTATATTGTAAGAGTTGAAAGTCTTAAAAGAATTTTGTGAATTTGTAGACCAGGAGTACTAATAAGTACAGTAGCAAAATACGGTGGCTTGCTTTACTCCCTGCATCAAACATCTTCAATGTTTGTTCCTCTGAAATCGTATTTTGAATCTCAAAATAAATTGCAATTGTTATCAAATCATTCTATGATTCTTTATCAGAAGCGTGGCTGTACTTTCTCCACAACCAAGCATCAACTTTTCACTCTGCAGCTCAAAGAGTAGAAAGTTAAACAATTACATGTTTTGAGGTAATTTCTGTGTTATATGATTTAAAAACTAATGTAGTTGACATCAGCTGTCAGATCAATTCTTGGTAAATGGGAAAAGGAGGGTTTATCATCAGTGATTGCAAAATTTAAACATTAAGTCTGTACATTTTATATGCAGCTGAATATTTAAATAAATGGATTGCAGCCATTGATTGCAGTTTGCGGGAATACAAATGGGTAGCATTTAAGACAGGAATACCCTGATGGAAGGATATACAAAAGACTGAAGATTTCATTTGCAAAGTGGTTTCTTAATCTACAATAGATATCAGTCTGTATGATGAGTGTAGGTATATTAAATACATAACATCAAAAATATTGGAAAAAATGAAGCTGGAAAGAACATCACCTACAGACTGTCGAGTAGGAATTATTACACATTTAAATGTAAAGAATGTCTTATTTTAATTTCTTACAATATTGGAATTTCTTCTTTGTTTACTTGGAACTAACGCCCCCAGTGACAAGTGTTTTCTTGCATTAATGGTTTGTGGACAAGAACACTCTTTCAATACAAACTCTGAAAGCTATATTGATTAATAAGGTAAAGTTTAATCACATAGTGTAAACGTTTATAATTTCTGCATGAGAAAAAAAAATAGCTTACTAAAGAAGATCCATTCATCAGCAAAATGTCAATGAATGCTGCATAAAAAGTCTAGGATTGTTTGGGTGTGAATTCAATACTACTACATAATGCAAGTTACACAGTAATTATTTATTATTAGTTTCCAAACCTAAATATGTATGACAAACACTTTTAGCGTCCTCTTTTGCTCTTTTTTCATTGAGACAAATATTAAAATGCCCAGTTTTCTTCTTTTAAAAATATGGTCACCTTATCCAACTTAAATAGAGTTGGTGGATGATGGTTAACAGCAAAGGAACATACCTGGGTACCCACGGGCATAAACACAGGTGTCTGTACATCGCAATGAGGCAAAGTCATTGTTCCAGTTCTTGCTTTCGACGAACTGCACGTCGCATGTACGATAAAGGTTAGAGCCTTTTGAGCTGAATTATTTGTTGACATAATTTGGCGGTTACTGAATGCTTCCGGGTATTTAACTAATATGTAGAGAGTTGACTGTACCGGACACTGAACGCTGACAGTATAAATTTAGCCAATCATTGAAACTATATTTCGCACTATATCTGGAGTTGGTGTAAAAAATTATGACAAAATGTTGGGATCTTTTTGGTTGATCTCAGTATAAACTATTCCAGATATTTGGATATTTATCTACAAAGTTCAATATTTTCGAGTAAAATTTTATTAAAAATTGCTGAAATAGTGTGCTCCTTTGGTGAAGACACACTTTAACTACTGTGTAGATAGGTACATGCATATTACGAAGACCGATTGCAATCCAGAACCGTTCCGTGTAAAATATATTTATGGCGACCATCGTTCCCCCAAGAATGCCAAATACAAGTTATCAGTTGGCATTTATATCATAGAACATTTTTCGACGCGTTTAAAGAACCTAAAAAGTTTATAAACTATATTTAGCGTATGTAAACGAAATATAAAATAATATTAATTTGACATTATAAAATCTCTATGTAGAAAAATAATTATTCATTTACTGCTCATTACAGTTTATTACTGTGCAATAAGTAGTAGTAGTAGTAGTAGTAGTAGTAGTAGTAGTAGTAGTAGTAGTAGTAATAATAATAATAATAATAATAATAATAATAATAATAATAAGTTATTTTAAGCAAAGTTACTGCAGTGAAAAAGTAATAGATCATTTAAAATATACATGCATCTATACATAGATTTGACCTTTGGCTTTTGTAAAGCCATGCAAATATAAAAGGTTAGCTATCTATATAATTATAATTACAGTGCTCTCTACAAGTAAAACAAACAATTTTAACCAAATTGCTTGAAAAGAAAATGTAATGCAAAATGCAACTTACCTCACATTATATATGTGTAAGAAAAAGCTGCAATCCATATCAAGAGCTCTGCTGAATATGCAATTTTATTTGGATATGAAAATTTCAATTCTTCTATTGTAAAATTTATTTTATCAGGTTCCTCTATTTCCACATCATGATCTAGTCTTAAACTTTACTTGACAACGTTTATTAATGAGGTCACGGTTTCAATGAGTGAGATATTAAAATTAGCAAGATTATTCACCAAATTATCCCATTTGCTCCATATGTCACTTTTAACTACTTCCACGTACTCCAATCGAACTGAACTTCTCCACAGAGAAGAAATCCTTGAAAATTAAAAAATAGATAAATAAAAAAGTCTTTTTATTACTCAAGTTAGCGGTATAATTTCACTAAATCAATATTAATTTAATTGAAAATAAAAAACACGCTACTGTTGATTCACTTCCAACTGTAAACGATTGTAATAAACGTGTGTGCAACAAACCAAATAAACAGTTGCTACTGTAATTCGATTGCCGCCCTTTTGTGTACTATCGATACCCGAATTATGTTCTGAGCATGGCCGACTTGAAGTAAGTCTTGACGTAACTTATGCTATTCATATGGTTAATACCACTCGCTCACTTACATCTTAAGGTTCCCGACTTGCAAATAGATGAGATGGAGAAGAGGGTATCAGAACTTTTAAGATTTTTATATGCACTCCGATGTAATGTTGTTTTCATACAACAATTTTATAAGTATGGCGCGTGAAACGAATGTTAAACTGAATAGGCACAACATTTTATAAATTGAAAAAGTCACGATATTGAATAATTCCCATTTCAGAGCTAAGTTTGAAATGGATGTCCAGTTACCTACTATTGCTAAAGGAGAGCGGCAGCATAAAACTGGGGTGCACAACCTACTGCTGTTATTCTTAATAAAAATCACAATCTTCTAAAATCTTAATAATTAGAATTAACACTCATACTTACATGACTGAACATACACAACAATGATGTACCTGTTCAAACAAATAATCCATTCTTTGGTTTTCATGGCAGCAAACTTGTTGATGACCCTTTAAATACGGTCTGGAATCCGCAGGATGAAGTTTGTTGTATAGAAAGTTTGGTATCCTTCTTCTTCGTTGAAATTTGACTGAAATAAATACTAGGAGTTGGTCTACCGAATTTTATCGGAATGCGGTTGTATCCATAAAATGATCATTAAAATTTTTCTTCAAATCTCCATTGGCCCTATCTACTAGGCACCGAAAATGACAATGAAAAAACTTATGTGTGCGCGCGCGCGCACATCTGTAAACACTAGCGATCGCAATTTTTATACAAAACTCGGTATATAACCATTAATTGACAAATGACTAGTCGAGTTCGTTTACCAGCAAAATTGAATCATTTGGTGGTAGGAGTTAACCTAAAACAAAAATATATTTTATAAAAATAAGTAAAAATTACTCTAGCGGCCGCAATTTTTGCTTTTTCTAGACGAAACTCAGTACATTTCATTAAGATAGATTAATAAAAATAGTTTCTAAAAATTAGTGCAATTTGGGCCATTAGTAGTGAAATTTAAAAATCGCTCTAGCGGCCGCAATGTATTTATTTATTTTTTTTTTTAAGGAAACTCGTATGTGCAATTGAAACGAAATAAAGATAGTTTCTGAAAATCAGTGAAATCAGATTATTAGGAATGGTGGTTTACCTGAAACCCAACATTTAAAAAATTCACCGCCACGGGTGGCCGAGGTCATTAAGGCACGGACTCGTGAGCGGGAGGTCTACGGTTCGAATCCCGCCAGGACCGTCCTCCCTGACTGGGATTTTTTCCAGGTTTTCCTCAGTCTTCATAACTGGGGCAAATGCCGGGGAGGTACCTAAACTTAGGTCTGGAACGCTTCCTTCCTTAAAAAAAAAGTATCCTTTCCCAATTTATCATTTCATCTCATGTATCATCAGTGTCCACCGCCTGTGGTGCCTCAGTAGTAAAAACGGGCGTTAAACACTACTCAAAAAAAAAAAAAATTAAAAATTGTTCTAGCGGCATCAATATCTGTTTTCTCACAACGAAACTCGGTATATACCATTTAAATAAAACAAGAAAAATAGTTTTTGAAAATCAGGGAAATTGGGCCTTAGGAGTGGAGGCTTACTTGAAACCCAAAATTTAAAAATCGCTCTAGCGGCCGCAATTTTTTTTTCCCAACGAAACTCGGCCCAGGCCATTGAAATAAAATAGGAATAATTCTGAAAATCAATGAAATCAATTAGGTATGGGGGTTTACCCAAAACCCAAAATTTCAAAGTTACTCTAGCAGCCCCAGTAATCGTTTATTCACAGCGAAACTCGGTATATACCATTTAAATAAAATAAGAAAAACAAATCCTGAAAATTAGGAAAAGTGGGCCATTAGGTGTAGGGATTTACACGAAATCCACAATTTAAAAATCGCTCTAGTGCCACCAATATTTTTCTTCACAACATAATTCGGTATAAAGCATTTAAATAAAATTAGAGAAATAGTTTCTGGAAATAGGGCCTTTCAGAGTAAGGGCATACTTGAAAACTTGACATTTAAAAAGTGCTCTTACATATAATTTTCTCTCTATTGTTCTAAAATAAAATGACAAATTAATTCAGCATATAAACTGCATTTATTACATTGCATATATTTTGTATTTAACAAACAAAAGCATCGTAACGAGGATAACAAATGTGAAATATTAACCTGTGTTCGAGAATTATATTTGTATGTAAGAGCATTCTGTGATAACCTTCAGAAAACGTTTGCATTGCATGTTTTTAATATAATAATATTTTAATTAAATTTCAAAGCCAATGAAAATTTATGAAACTTTCAACTGTTTATTTTGATCATGTGTATTTTCTTGGCAAATTAAATTTGTTTTATTGAAACATGAACATCTTAAATACACATGTAACTCAAATCTTTGTTATTTTTCTCTATTTTAGTGAATGTAAAGATATCAAGGGCTTAGTTCATAAACATCGTTACATTTAAAAATGTTCAAAATTACCCACACTGTGTAGCTTGTCTATTAATGGTGATGTATTTAATTTAATTAATAGTATTCCATTAATTTTTGTGGTTTAATCTCAATAACAATAACAACAATTATTCTAAAAATGTGGTTTCCCTTACACTTATAAATTGCAAGAAGTGTAATTTCATCCCCTTAATAAAATGCAGTAATGTCACACCTCATTTCACTTTATTAATTCATAAGGCCATAATTTGGATTTTATATTCAATTTTTGAAGTTAAAGTTTCTGAGAAATTTGTTTAATTTACACAGCTCCTGCAGACAGACCTTTTCAATTTCAATTCTCTTTTCCAATGATCAGAAAGAAAAAGCCTTGGAATGTAAGCTTTGCATAGTGCCTATTTTTTTAAATTAAATTCGCACAAAACAAAAAAACAACTTCACAAATTCACACGAAACCTCACTAGCATGCCATTCAGCAACAGCTTACTACTGACAAATAAATGGCTGATATGAATAATCGCTGCATGAATGCTATGGATAGTGTCTGCTGAGAGCACCGTTACTTCAAATGTAATATTGTTTGATACTGAAATGACTGTAAGTTTTCCATATTTAATATACATGATTGTGTTGGCATTAATTTAGCCACTGATTCACTTTAATTATCTAATAACTTTTTGAATGCTTTATTCAACTTTGAAATGCAACAATTTGTATAAAATTTGAGGCAAAATTTTCTTGGAACCACATGATGAATAGTGATGTTTTAGGTTATGTGGGCACATAATACTCTTGTGGCTAAGAGATTTTTCTATCATTTCCTTTCATCTCCCAAACAAAATGCTCAAGCTTACAGAAACAATGGGTGAAACATCTACAAACCAACAGTCCTACGGATAATAACTGCAAATACAAACAAAAGGTTCAAGACAGAAACCCTGTACAGACAAGTTTTTCTTTCCTATTTCTTTTATGCACGAAAAACACCAAGCAATAGTTATAGGAAATTAAATGTAGAAATTATTTGAAGTAGCACAAACTAGGAACCTATATGCATAAAAAACATCAAGCAATAGTTATAGGAAATTAAATGTAGAAATTTTTGGGAGTCTCACAAACCAGCAACCTCCAAGAGGAGCCGCCTCTCCTTCTAAATGAAGTTCCAAATTTTGTCTCCAGAACCTGCATATATAGCAAATAATTATAATTGCCAGGTCTTACTTTTTTCCTTTTACTTGTTTGCTTTTCAGCATTAGAAGTGATTTCAAAGATAAACGAGTTGGATTATTGCATCAACTCCAAGCTGAAGGACTTGATAACTTTTTCAAGTGGGGGAAAAAAAACCACAACAAAAATTATAAAGTTTGGTAAAGGAGCTATATGGCAAGGAAAATGAAAACATAAGATAATATAAAAGAGGAAATTTGAGTGAGTTTGATATATTTAACAAATGTACAAGTAAAATACAGTAAATTCTTACTTAGTAAATTTATATTACATCACACAACACTATTATTGATATTAAATTAAAATGCAGATTTCTTAACAATGATGAAATGGATTCCTAACCATTTGTCTGATCTTTGATTAAAAATCATGTTTAATTATTAAGGTAGGTTATTGTATCGTTTTAACTGCTTTATTACTATACATATTTCCTTCCAGAAATATTAAACATTTACTAAAAATATTTTAACATTATATTAGCTAGAGACAAACTTTCACAAGATATCAAGTTTGATAATTGAAATACAGTACTTTATATATCACAAATATTAAGCCAAAATACTCCATTCAGAAAAAATGAACAAATCTGTAAACCAGTTTTTTGAAAATATTTACTCATTGAAATGTCTTTAAGGACCACATCCTACTTTAATTAAATTGCTGACTAGCAACTTGGAAAAAAATAAATGAAAAATAGAAAATTTTCTGCAGAATTCTGAATACCAATTTAAATAATATATTGCAAGAAATTTATGTCAAGGACTTACAATAATGCTATGATAAATAAATTCTTGCAAAGCTTGTCACAGGCATAAGAAATACAGGCACAGCATGTAAAAACCTGAGGAAACACACCTATTTTCTATGTTGTACTATTAATCTTCTTTCATGAATCGCTCTGACTTTGATATATCCATCTTTACTAATGCTAAGTGAAATTGGATATTTTCTTTTGCCAACAAGGGATATTACACATAAGATGCACAAAATTATTTTAAATTATATTACATTCATTAACCACATCAGAAAAAGTTATCTCTGGCCTGTTTCTAAGGCTGAATGCAAACCACAAGAAGCCAAGATCACACCAGTTACCAGTTTCATCAATGGATGTTTCCCCCACACCAATATTAATATAACTTACAACAGTAATTGCATGCATATAATATGTATTATATAAAATAAAACTATATTATGCTATAGAAGTTATTTGAAATGGAGATCATTCATTCACATATTTTTGAAATCTTTTTATTAAATTTGCATTCACTCTTAATGGCTCTGCTTTCATTATTCTTTATTTATGTCCTGATTCTGTATGTTCTTCAATATGATGGGGGTTGTTCTATACTTTTTCCCCCTCTGTTCTAGTGGTAACATTTCAATACACTGCAGTAAAATTTACTTTGTTAACACATGTAATTAATAATACTGATACATCAATGTGAAATAACATATAACAACGATTTAAGTTATACTAGTCTCTTAATGGAAATTTAATTATAATTATGCTGCGGACACTGCCTAAAATGGCTATATTTTCTTTTCATTGTAAATATAGGAATTTACACTAAAATATTTCAGTTAAAAATTTGTTAAATAAAAAAATTTATTAGTGCCTTTAAATGCCTATTTTAACCTTTATTGCATTTTGTTATATTGTCTATTTGATTGCTTATAGCAGTTTATGCTATAAGCAAGCTTTAGAATTTATAAATTTCAAGAATTTTTCTTCAGGTGGCTAGCATTATGAAACATGAATTTGAGCAATATGGTCAACAATAAAAAATGTCACCAAGCAAAACAAATGGTTTTTATATAGTACTGTTTTATGCTTGTAATTTTAAATTATAAATTCATCCCAATAATGTATATATATTAAATTATAAATTCAATTTTTTTTTGTGTGCGTGTGTGTGTGTATTGTTTTAGAAAGCAAATCTCTTTTAATCTTCGATCTCTGTTTTCATGTTCATGTAGCATATGTTAATATATTTTGCAGGTAGTAGATATGTGGGGTTTACGATATTCTTGTATTGTCAAGTAACCTCAGTTTCAATTTGATTCTGTCATTTAATGAGAAAACCTTAACAAAAACCATCTAAAACATTTCTGTATAAGCAGTGAATTAATTATGATCAAATTTTATGATGAATGGTGAGTTGATATTCTGCCATAAATGTTATAGAAGGAAGTGTCTGTACAAGCATATGCAGTAACCTTGTTCTCAATAATTCGTTCACTTTAGATGACTGCGTTTTATCTTTTTTTTTTCAAAGAGACAGCTCTCTATAAGATAAAAATAGAAGTATAATTTGAAACCTCAATTATATACAGAAAAGACCAAAACAAAAATTTTGTACAATAATTTTTCCTCCAGCTGAGCCATTCAATGATTTAAAGTTACCATTAAATTGTCTGTTTCCACTTAACTTTGGTGCCATGTAGTGGTGCTCATTCTTCTGATATTATGATTTTATATATATATATATATATAAAATAAAAATACAAATAAAGTAACACTATTAACAATGTAACAAATTAACAGTAATTATAACAGTAGAGAGGATAAAACACTAAGAGAAAGTCACATTTGAAATCGCTATATTTCGAACTCGTTGAATTGTTCTATGGCAAGAAGACAAGTCAAATTTTCTTCTTGCCATAGAAGAACTCAACGAGTTCGAAATATAGTAATTTCAAGTGTGACTTTCTCCTTTATACTGTTATAATTACTGTTTTTTTTTTTTTTTTTGAGTAATGTTTAATGCCCATTTTTACTACTGAGGCACCACAGGCAGTGGACACTGATGATATATGAAACGAATTGATATACTGGGAAAGGATATTTTTTAAGGAAGGAAGCGTTGCAGGCCTAAGTTTAGGGTGCCTCCCCCACATTTGCCAGTTAAGAGGACTGAGGAAAACCTGGAAAAAACCCCAGTCAGGGAGGACAGTCCTGGGGGGATTCGAACCCCAGACCTCCCGCTCACAAGTCTGCAGTTTAACGACTTTGGCCACCCGTGGCAGTTATAATTACTGTTAATTTGTTACATTATATATATATATATATATGATTAGGTATGTATGCTTAACTAGTAATTAAATAACAAATACACATACATGCACAAGCACATTCACACACATATACCAGACCCTGGGCATTATAAGAAACCTTCCAATTTAAAGAAAATTTCTTGTGTCCAGTTGAATCAAACCAGGAACCCTAAGTACAGAAGGCAAACCAAAACTCATAGTGCCTATTTTTAAAATTTGAATGCAATTTTATGCTATTTCATATTTTTAGTGCCTAAAAATCCTAACCATAATTATAGTAACATAAAGACAGAAATATTACTTTTTCCTCATAACAGCAAATGGCAACTAAGTGTTCACGTGCAGCCATCAGTGTATGGATTCTTATGAGACAGGTTACTGGTGCGATCTTGGTCCCACTCAGCTGAGGTGCAGGTCATATTTTTTATTCTTGCTATTAATGCACAGAATTTACTAGAAAGATCTCTTTAAGCTTGTATTCATTACTAAAAGATCCTTTTCTGCAGTATGTGCATCTAAAGCAGGTTTCCTTTTTTATTTTAATTTAAGGAATAGATATTGAAGAATAATTACTATTTCAGGTGGTTACTGCTGGTACTATTTATAAGTTACCACCTTATATTCAGCAGTCTACACCTTCACAGATAACCATCAAGTTAATCTGTTAAGGAATAAAGCTGCATCAGCTAGCACTTGTCATATCGTAAGAGACTCAGTGAGTGAAGGTATGGATTTTAAACTTATTTGCAGTAATATAATGACATAGCAGTATTTGTAACATGCTTTCATGGCCATTATTGTGTAATATTAATATTTCATTTTTTCTAAAACTGTGTCAAATGAAAATCTCACTTAGCTGAAAATCATACCCTGATGAGGGAATTTGCATGACCTTAAATTGTATAGCTTTGAATTCTATTTGCCATGGCTTTAGCCAAAAAAGTTTTAAACATGAATTTGCATTTGATAAATAAATTAGCTATTTTATTTCAATTTTATGGAACAGATTAGTATATCAACAGTGAATAGGACATAGTTTCATCTGCTAACTGCATTCACATCATCTCATTTGCATATACAAACATTTAATTTTAGAAAAAAATTGAGGATTTATTATTAAATGCAACTATAATTGTAATATTCACAGAAAATATTTATAATCCGCCAAAGATAATTTTTATGGTACGACAAGTGTAATGTCTACATCATTAAACTGTTTTGTTAAAGTTGTTACAGAATTTTTATGGGTCAGTCACTACGCAATACTGATCATAGCCAAATGTTGGGGAGATACTCTAAAATAAGCCTGGAATGCTTTCTTTCCAAAATTCCTTTTCCAATTTTTTTCATTTCACCTCATGTATCAGTATTCACCATCTGTGATGCCACAGTAATAAAAACAGGCATTAAACACTATTTATATATTGAAATATTTAATGCTTGTTTTTTACTTACAAGAAAGAGGTATTTTATTTTAATATTACTTTCATTTAGAAACCTATATGGGAATGAAATAATATTAATAATAATAATAATAATAATAATAATACTGCCCAACTTGAGTTTTTAGGTGATTTATACCTTCAATTTATGTCCTACACCTATATTTATACATTAGATACTCTCATTTAGAATTTGCAAATTCTACTGCCCCCCCCAGGATAACAGAAATTAATTAACCTTGGAGCCAAAATAAGAATGAAACAGTTTGTATTTTAAAACGAAAAACAAGAAGGGAATTGCTATATCGTTTTACAGAAATTAATCAAGAAATGCATGCTAAGAGGTGGTAATGTCATTCACATGAATCAGCTAAAAGCACACTATAAACAGGTAATTTTGTTTCATTAATAAGTAATTTAAGACATGGTTATTACCAAATTTTGATTGGTTAAACCATCTTTTACTCAGAGACAATTACCAGTACTGCTTCTCCTCTCGCACAATTGCAAATTTACATTATGCTTATGCTTATAATTCCATTCCAGGTGCTGACACAATGCTTAGGCCAATATACCTTCTTAGGTCCAACCCAGCAGCTGCTCCCAAGGCCATTTTGTGTGAATATTCAACTAGCTGACTCTCTGGCATCATTTGCGTAGGTGACATCATCCATACTTATCCTCTTTTCACCTAACTACTGCCTGTGTCATCCCTTCCTTTGGCATCTGTTATGTGTTCTCTTGCTACTGATGTCTGTGCTGTCTGCTTTAATTCCTGCTTCCAGCCATCTATCCATAAATGCAATTTTTGAACATAATGCATTTCTTCCTTCCGCCGTGGCTTTTTCATTTCCTTTAAAAGTATCTCTGTCAACACACTGTCTTCTTTCCCTAATTATTTTCAATAAATGTGCTTGATCCTTTTAACATTATACCATTTAATAAAATTATCCATTGAAACTTCATAGTGGCAAACTTGTCTTATTCACCAGATATTTTTTCTGATTGAATTTATTTATGGACACTCTTTAACATCCCAGCGGGACGCTGATGGCCTAAGGGCAACTCAGGGCATGAAACGGCTGACTAATTTTGCTCAAAGGCCTCTCTTTCAGGCCTGAGGTTCTTTTTCCTGCCGTAAAGGTACGACACGGGACCCAGAGCTTTACTTCCCTTCCGAAGGAAGCCATACTTAAGATTTTTACGCCCGAAAAAATCCATCAATCCTGGCCGGGTTCGAACCCGCAATCTTGGGTTTAGGAGGCAAGTATGATAACCACTACACCACCAGGACCGACTTATTCACCAGATCACAAATGTTTTGTAATAAGGGCCCATCATTGTTATTCTCATAGTATGTTGGGTTTCTTAAATTGGTTGTCTGTAATATTCTCTGACATTAAAGATTACATAGTTTCTCCTTCTTATTCCAATTCAGAGATTTTTTTTTGTTGAATGATTTATTTATGGACGCTCTTTAACAGCTCAGGTCAACAGCGTCCCATTCAACTCAGGGCGTGAAACAGCCGACAAATTTTGCTCAGAGGCCTCTCTTTCAGGCTTGAGGTTCTTTTTCGTGCCGTAAAGGTACGACACGGGACCCACAGCTTTACTTCCCTTCGGAAGGAAGCCATACTTAGGATTTTTACACCCCGAAAAAATCCATCGGTCCTGGCCCGGTTCGAACCCGCAATCTTGGGTTTAGGAGGCAAGTATGGTAACCACTACACCATCAGGACCGACCAATTCAGAGAAGTAAAGCATTGAAAGCTGAGGGCAAATTTGCTATTCACTATATTTCAATCACCCCTATGTGCTTTCAGACAGAAAATATAACTTTAACTGTTTTTAAATATTTTAATAGTGCTTTATAATTCCTATAAAATAATACACTTATAATGTAGCTGATCTTGCTAACTTAAGCAAATGATTAAACTCCCTCTTAGATGGAGTATTCTTCAGGAAGATTTTAATAATACGAAGTATTATATGAGATATTGCTCTTGGAAGAACAGCAGATTGGGTATGAACTTAGATGTTTGGCACAGTGAACTGCAGAATTTGATCAAGATAAAAATTTGATACAAAGTAAATATATGAAAGCAATTTATTCTTAATTAGATAGTGAGTGGGTTTAATACTCTTCTGCTCCACTTACCATTGAATTATACAGAACAAGTTTTACAGGCTTTCGCCCACATCATCAGCTGTGTGTCGACTGCCAGATTCATTGTTGATTGAATGGACTTAATGTAGCTCTCATGGACATTTTATGAACTTTTAGATTAATATGTCTTCTGTTGGGATCTTGAAGTTCATAACCGTATCTTCTTAATGTTTTTTATAAAATATTTTCCTCATATTCCCAGGTCCAAGGGCCTATCTACGAATTTCAATAAGTTGACTTCCATTTCTATATGATGTTTATCTCTCCAAAAGTGATGTGCAACTGCCAATTTATCTATCTGATTGTACCTGATGTTTCTCCAGTGTTCCAATGCTTATTTTTGTTTTGGCAATATGTACTTTGTTGCATTCTGAACAGTTGATTTGACATATTCCTGGCTTCTTCTCAACATTATTACTGAGTTGAGCAGATTATATAGACTGAATTTGGTATATATACTGCTAAATTTTGTAAATGGAGCATAAGAGAATTAAATTGATTCACTATCTAATTAAGAATAAATTAATTGCTTCACTGTATTAGTTCCAATACAAAATTAATTTTAAATTTAATATAAAAATAATTAGTAAATAAGTTTTAAATTTCCATGTCATTTGTACCATCTGTATAATTTTAAGTAATAATCGTGCACCCTAAAAGAATTATTTTTGGGAAGTAAAGCAGGCCATAAGTTCTAGGCTGTACTTCTAAAATAAGATGTGTTCACTCCTTAAAAGCTAAGTTCTTTCCATGCCTGTGGCATCTACTTGTGATTTTCAATGATAATAATCTTAAGGGAATTGAATAATTATTAATTAATGTAGTACTATAATTCCTTTTTAAAAAAATTATACTGCAATTCTAATGCATTTATTTTTCTTAAAAGAGGTAATGCATATAAGATATTTGTATTTCTAACTTTTATTATGCAAAAACATACTAAAATATTAGAATTTGCACAAAAAATTCAATAAATGTCAGCATTATTTTAACAGAATATTTTTAGCAGACTAATAGTGACAAATATGGAATTGCACTGTTGTTACCACCACCATTATTTTCATAGTTTTCTCCTCTGCTTTTTCCAATTTCTGTTCATGATGAGTGTCTTAACAATTTGAAAAGAATTGTTCATACTGCCCTTGCTTCTCTTTTTTTTTGCTGTGGTTAAAGCTGTATTTAAGATAGCAGATGGACATACAAGGCTATTTTTCTTAACTTACATTTGCACAACAAAATTTAAATTTTTTTTTCATTAATATTAGCACAAAACTAACAAAATACCATTAATAATTAGCATCAAATGAGGTGTATTTGTACAATAAAAATAAGCACATTGGCAATAACCATGGCACTGGAAAAAGTAAAACATTGTATTAACTTGCCACTTTATCATTAGATATTTTTGTTGTTGGTCGGCTTGCTCATTAAGGGAACTGTACTTAACTACAATGTACTTCACGTGAATGCCCACAGAAGAGAGCAGTATAGTCCTACATTGTAGCTTAAGATTAAAAAAAGATGAGTTACATAGCAAACAATCCTGCTTAATCAAACTGTCTAAAACAATAAATTGTATTATATTAATGCTGAACTATTTTTCCCTATAACTGACAAGTATTAATTTCTTAAAAGGATAAAAAGTCCGAGTTTGAACAAGTTACATTAATAATAATGAAGCTTGGCAGTTGTATTAGTGACAGCTTTACAAAGAGGGTATTAAATAAGCCATAAAATCTGAAAAACTTGTTCAAAAATCAATTGTAGAAAATTAAATAGTTCCTGTGCATTCAAAGAAATCTAGAGGTTAACCTTAACTTAATTAGAAGTTGTTGATTGTTTATTTATGGAGGCACTTTAATATCTCAGGTCATCAGTGTCCCATTCAATTCAGGGTGTGAAATGGCCGACAAATTTTTCTCAGAGACCTCTTCTTTCAGGCATGAGGTTTTTTTCATGCCATAAATGTACGACATGGGACCCATGGCTTTACTTCCCTTCACAAGGAAGCCATACTTAGGATTTTACGCCCAAAAACATCCATTGATCCTGGACAGATTTGAACCCATGATCTTGGGTTTAGAAGGCAAGTATGATTACCACTACACCACCAGGACCGACACTTAATGAGGAGGAAGAGTAGTATTTAATGGCAGTGATTACTGTAGTCTCTAAATGAGGATTTTCTTTAACAAATGTGAGGCTTTTGGTAATAGGTTCTTTACAATGGAAAAACAAAAAAGAGAAACATTTTACCAACAATCTTCCAAACTGTACATGTGCTAGATATTTGTGAAGTAACAAGAAAAGCACTTGCAGAAAAACTGTATTAAAATATAAGCAGCAAATGTGGAGATAAATAGCACTGATGTTAAGAATAACTGATAATCTAAGACTTGCTGAAATATGGTATCAAGAAAAGTTCATAGCAGGATGAACAGCGAACACCTACTACACTGCAGAAAACTTGATAAGGAGTTCCAAAAGAGCAATAATATCTCTGTTCTGTACTGGATGCTAGGAAGTAAATGGGATGAAATTCCTGAGCTGCAAGGAGGAGGAGGAGGAGGAGGAGGAGGAGGAGGAGGAGGAGGAGAAGCAGAAAAAGTCAATTATAATGCAAATATCTTTGTAATGGCCCTAATATGCTCTGTGAAAAGAGCCTGTAAACATGCAGAATGGTAATGAATTTTATAAAAACATACTATAGGCAGCACCAGCAGTTGGAATGTTTCTACCATCTTATGCACTTCATCAGGTGAAGAATGTATACGATACATGGAAAATTTACGATTTGGTGTAACAAATTTTAAAGACTACTGTTTTCCCATACAATAAAGTGGTGCCCTATGGGTGTTTTAGCCTTAAAAGTTTGCTACAATATCACCTTGCCAGGGAGGGAATGTTCACAAGTTTGTGAGAACAATGGGCTGGCATTGGACAAAATATAAAAGTTTTATAACCAAATAAATAAATAAAAAATATTTTGTGGCAATAGGATTCTTGTAGGTAACAGTCTTTCAAGCCACATATCCTTAAAATGATTGTAGTATGAAGAATTAAATTTTGCTTCAACAAATGGTGACACCTGCTACAGCTCTTTTGATGTAGCAGTCTTAAAAGTCCTATAAATATGCATGAAGAATAGCTCTATAAAGCTGGAAAAAGTACACTAAGGCAATTATATCATGGAAATCATTTCCATAATTTCTTAAACCTTAGATAAAATATCTTTTAGGATGGGTGATAACATTATCCAAAGATTTACGGCTACTGCACAATCCTATTCTGTCATAAAGAAGCATTGCAAATCTTCTGGATAACAGTGACAGTGAAAATGCAGCATACACAGCTTTGAGGATATATGCCCAAGCAGAACTCTATTTAGAAAAAAACTTTGGCAATTTAAATTCTGAACAATTCTTTGAATAATTCAATGATGAAGAAAATAAAGTGGCAACACAAGCCATAACCACTGTATTTGTCTGCTATTACCTGATGCTACATGCTGTGAAGTATGACTAATGTTTGAAAAAATACAGAAATTGTTTCCTGAGCATATAATTAAACTGATGATGGAACTGTTATCACATTTCTATGTCCAAATGAAGGAGAACAAGATTGCTTTAGTTTTCCCAGATATAGAACATGGGGATACAGTATACAAGATTAAATTATTAGAATAATGTTACATCTCAAGGAATTTGTATTTTTGCTTCAATTTTTTTTTATTCCATTACTGGTTTTCTCTTTCCTTGTAACACATTATATAACTTTTTCATTTTGTATAATTAAATGCTTATTATAAAGCACTTTTATAATTTTACATCTGAAATGTACTTATAAGGACAAATTGGACAAATAAAATATAACAAATTTTAAACTCACCCTAACATATAATACAAATTAAAAATTAATTCTGAAACATTAATCTCTATTCCTACAAGTTATAACTCATTCATATAAATACTTTAAACTTCTTTCCATTGGTGCTTAGGGCAATTAAATAACAATATTAAAGCATACCAAACTTACCTCATTTAAAGGTATTTACAGAAATGTTTATATACAGTTTAAATCCTGCTTCATTAAATGGAATATATAAAGAAGGATTTTTGTAGATGTGTTCTGTCTTCCATTTTATACAGCATAATGTGTTCTCTGGAAACCCTGTCCTGAAGTACATAAAAGTAAATGACAGAACTTTGCTATACATTTACTAACTAAAACTTTCTTTTTTTCTTTTCATCCTTTATGAGAGAGAGAGAGAGAGAGAGAGAGAGAGAGAGAGAGAGAGAAAGCAAGAAAAAGAATGAAAGGAAAAACAAACATTTTGCATTTTTTATTAAACTGATTTGATCTAAAATTTCACTAATTTATAACTCACAATTCCAAAGTACAATTCTTTACCAGCAACATTAAAAGAGAAAAATGCAAGGTTGTTGACTTTACAAGCTCCATTTCTTTTGTATGTTTTCTAGTATAACACTATTTTGCTCAACTCTGCCATAGAAATACTTAACAATTCTATGTAGTATCAGTATACCCTCCATATTTTACTACTTTTTGACACAAATCTTTTTTTTCTCTCTACCATTAAATAAGAAGAGCTGCAGATGCAGATATTCATAAATATTTTCAAAATAAACAGACAAGTTTATTACTTAAATGTAAATTGGAATTTGCACAGTGAAGCTAATCATATTAATTGATATCATTGTATGATTCAGTTGAACTACACACTCTTAAAGCTTCACTTACTTTTCATAAATGTATGGAACCAGTTTCAAGAACATTTAGTTCCCATTTAGTTACTTCAGCCAGGCTAAAGTTCAACTGTCGGATCATTCGTTGAGCTGTGGGAATGTATATTCTGCTCTGGTGGCAGTGTGATAAACTTGTAGTTTATGTTTTCATCCTAGGCAATGTCGAAGTTCATTATGCTGTCTTTGTATTTGTAGATGTAGATTTTCTCCCAGGTTGCTAATTCCGTAGGTCCTTGTACTGATTTTAATAATTTTACTTTATTTATTATGTCGTGATTTTGTGTCCAAAAATGATATGCTACTGCTGATTTCTCTATTTGCATGTACTTTATGTTCCTTTAACCGTGTGCCTATGTTTCTTTTTGTTTTTCCAATGTAGATTTTTTCACGTTCTGCACAGTTTATTTTGTAAATACCTGATTTTTCTTCTTGTGGAATACTGTCATTAACATTATCTATCAATGAGTTTTTAACATTAAATCTATTAATCGGGGCCAACCTGATATTAAAATCTTTAAGAATATTCTGAAATTTTTTTGTGACCCATGGATGATATGTGAATTTTTTAAAAATTAGTTTATCTTTTCTTGCTGAAAGTGTTGTGGTTTCTTTGATATGTTTTTGTCTCTCGAATTTCTGCACCTTTTTATGTACTAGTTCTTTTTTAAAAATTTGTTCACACTAACTCCATTCACTTACATAAAAATTGGACACATGTTTCGGGAGGTATCCCTCCCATCTTCAGCCTGTAGACTAACTGTTGTTAGAAGTGGCGGTTGGATCTCTTGATGTTCTTGTGGCAGTATCTGTTGGTTCTATTAGGAACTTGCCGAGTTCGTCCATTGGAGGGAAATCAAAATTTATTAAGTTTTCCTTGTTTTTTGTAATGAAAAATGTTTCCAGAGTGGAAAGTTCTATTGTGTTGTGAAGTTATTTCAGTAGTTTTGTCTCTGGTTTAATTTCATGATTTTTATTCCAAAAGTGCGCTGCTATCGCTGATTTATCAATGTGTTTTAAGTGAATATTTCTAAAGCGTTCTTTTTTCTGGATTTCCAAACGCCTCTTTGTTTTTCCAATGTATTTTTTATCGCACTCTGCATATTTTATTTCATAAATGCCTGACTTTTGTTCTGTTGGCATGTTGTCCTTTACTCTGCAACCTAATAAGTTCTTTATATTACAATTGTTCTTTGGGACTAACTTAATTCCTTGTTCTTTGAATATTTTTTGGAATTTATTGTGGTAAATTGGGTGGTACGTGAAACTTTTGAATTTGTACCTTTCTTTTGCGCTTTTAAGTGTGGAAACATCTCTTATTGTTTTTTGATTTTTATTACTGTATCTTTGCTGTACCCATCAGTTTCTGCTATCTTTATGATTTGTTGGTATTCCAATTTTTATTATGTTTCTGTGAGTGGGATGTTAATTAATCTGTGTGCTAAACTATAAAACACATCATATTTATGTGGAAAGGGGGTTATAACTGTAATTTTTTATGTAATTTTCTGTGTGCGTATCTTTTCTATGGATTCCAAAGGTAAGATAGTCATTTCTTATTTTTTTTATATCTAGGAAGGGGAGATATCCATTTCTTTCTTCCTGTATGGTGAAATTTATAGATTTGTGTTGCAAATTCAGAAGTTTTAGTGCATCTGTTGTATCTTTTTTTGGAATTATTGCAAATATGTCATCCACATTCATATCCATGTTTTGAAAATTAGAGGGAAGGCTTTGGTGATATGCAATTCAAACGAACTCATAAAAAATCTGCAAGAAATGGAGATAGGGGGTTTCCAATAGCTAGTGCTGAGACCTGTTGGTAGTATTTTTTTTTTTTTTTGTTGAAAATGAAGAAATTTAGTTCAATGCAAATGTTAGTAAATTTTATCAAGTCTTCAATTTCTTGTGCTTATAGATCTAAGGATTTTAACAAATTCTTTAACATTAGCATAAATTTATTTGTTGGTATGCTTGGAAATAAGGCTTCTACATCAAACAATACCATTATATTTTTCACTGTAATTTTGTAATTTTTCTACCAGATCCTGTGAGTTTTTGACACTCAAGCTTTATTTTTTTTTTTAAATAAGGATTTGAAAATGTGAGTTAATTTTTTTGCTAACAGGCATGTAGGTGAATTGATGTTATTTATTATACGTCTCATGCTGTTATCTTTTTTGTGTAATTTAGGAAGTGCATACATTCTAGGTAATACTGGGTTACATTGTGTGTGTTTTTGTTTTTCCATAGTGGACAGTACTTTTATTTCATCCAATGTTTTACTCAAGTTTCTAGTGCAGCTTTTTAAGTGGATTTTCTCTAATTGTTTTATAATTTGACCTTTTAACATAGTTTCTATCCTGTTTATGTAGTCTTCTTGGTCCAAAAATGGCGATTTTATTGCCTTTATCTGTTTTTGTGTATACTACCGGTTTTTCTTTTAGTTGTTTTATTGTATTTTTGTAATTGTTGAATTTATTTCGGTTTTTTTATTTTCTCTAAGGTTTTTGTACACTTCAATTTGATAAACAATTTTTCTCTTTCTTCTAACAACAGTTGGTCTACAGGCTGAAGATGGGAGGGATCACTCCCGAAACATATGATCAATTTTTATGAAAGTGAATAGAGTTAGTGTGAACAAATTTTAGTTCATTGATTATATGTTCTGCCAATGCTTACTTGACTACTTCAACAATAAAGGCACAGAATTTTTGAGATAAAATGTAGGTTCATCATTATAAGCCAGAATCCAAATGCCAGAGTTTGGGGTGGAAACATCCAGGATCGCCAATGAAGAATAATTCCAATTGTCAATCTTTCACAGGTAAGGGCATGCTAACCATTTTCTGGGACAAGAAAGAGTCTATACTGGAAGACTACCTGGAAAAGGGTATATGATCAACAGGGCAAGATACAGTGATTTGCTGACCAACAACCTAAAATGAGCAATTTCCACCAAATGCTGAGGCTTATTATCAAAGAAAATGTTGTTTCATGACAATGCAACACTACACATGGCAGCTAGGCCATTGAAACTATTGAAACACCCTGCCTATAGCCCAGATCTTGTCCCTTCTGACTATCATCTCTTTGGATTGCTCAAAAATGTTTTATGAGGTCATCAATTTTCTGCAGATGAAGAAGTTAGGGAAGTGGTGCATAAATGCTTGCACAAACAACCAAAAAGTTCTTCTTGGAGGGTATGCACAAGATTGTGAACTGCTGAAACAAGTATATCAAAAAGGAAGGAGATTATACAGAAAAATGACATACTTGTTTAATCCGTACTTTTGTGTAAATATATCGGAAAAATAATAATACAGATAATTTTTTACTTTCCCTGGTATATTATATTTATACAGAATATATTATATGTATATACCATTAAAGATTAAACCTTACAGTGGTATAGTGTTTATGAGTAAAATAATGTATTTTACAAGCCTCATGATCAGATATGTTTAAAGAATTAATAGCTAATACATTATTAAATTGTTTTTGGCATAATAAAGAAGTCTGCATTACTACTTATGGTGTTGCTGTCACCAGCAGTCTCTTAGGATATTCTGTTTGTTTTTCTGATCAGCTATGAGAATAAACAGATTTAAAATAAACAGCACTTAGATTGTCTGTTCCCCCCTCTTTATTGCCTTGAACAATGTTTGAAATTCTTGATATTTTTTATAAAGTTATAAGAAGTGCCAGCTCTTCATTCTGTACTAAATCTGTCAACCATGACTATGACAAATGTGTGACAAGGAAGGAAACTACGTTCTACTCATGATAGCACTGCACTCAATGACTGCATTAGTCCCGTGCAGTTCCTAGGATTTATTGCTTGCTTCAAGGATTCCATGCTGACATGTCTGCAGCTACCTACCATCAACAAGGATTCAATATAGGATTGCCAAAGTAAATGGAAGGCATGGGATAAGTAAAACTTTTATGTACATAAAGTTTAGCTATGAAAGAGTCTTGATATATTGTTTATTATGAAAATGCTTACCTATGCTTTGCAGAATTGTTTTGATGTCCTCTTCATTGTTACAATGGAAGACAAAACACGTGAAGTTTTTGGCAATGCTACAGTTTTCCTCTCTGTTAAGAAAGAAGCAATTGTACGATTTTTAGTATATTTCTTAGTGCAGCTTTTGATAGCAATATCTCCTGTCCTGCTTACCAAGAATTCTGGTGAAAGCTACTGAACATGGATTCTTGTATTTATATCAAATATAAATGCATAATGGATGGAAATTTACATCTAAAGCTCCAAATATACAACAGCAGCTATACCTGTTAATGTAATATATGAGACAAATCTGAGAAAAATGAATCATATTATCTGCTTCTTATGGATTTTTCTTTCTTCAATTAAAGGTAAATGCTATATAACATTGGACGACTATTCTCCTGACTTGTTTACAGACTTTAATTGTATACATAAGTGTGAAAACTAATAATTTAATAGTCAAATATTATATTAGACTATTTTCTCATAATGTTCCCAGCTGACACTTATAGATTTATTATCTTAATAGCATTTATTCAAGTACAATAAAGGAACAACGTAAGCTTCATTGTTAATAAATAAAACCAAATTAGCATAACTAATACCAAAAAGCAGTTACTAAGTCAGCTTTTGACATTTTCTATTATCAGTCACAGAATGTTGAACACCTTGCAGCATACTTATTTGTTTCATTTTGGTCATAAGAGTTATAATATTATAACTCAAACCATTTATTTATTTATTTTGGGGGGAATTATTTCCATTTTCTACCATAAGAAAGAATTTGTAATTTAGCAACTACTTACCCTGCTATGTAAGCAAAATAGTTGTTAAAACTCAATGTTCTACCACAAGATGAAATCTCCATATATGAATGTTTATGGATAATCTAAAAAAAATAATAAAAGCCTGTGAACCATCTTAAAATGGTACAAGGAATGTAATTCTAATTCCTCTTCTAATATATAATATAAAATCACTAATTTACTATTAGGACATTAATATAAAAATATTTTCATTTACAGTATTTTGTCTTTGTTAGCTATGACAAGACATTTTTAAAAGAATTTTTACTAAAATCTACTGATATCTTCAAGAAATGTTATATGAATGCCATGCTATTTATGTCTGCTACATTTACTGCAGCTAAATTTAACTATTTGAGAGCTTCAAAAAGATATTCTGAGGTTCTTTTGACACTAGCTATCATCAACTTACAAGACTTAGGCCTATGGGTTCTGACACGCTATATGAACTATTTGAATTTAGCTACATTTAGCAGCTAGTAACACTAGTGCAGTTGAAAATCACACCAAAACTGGTGTATACTGTAATGAACTATAAATCCTTGTTAATATTTTATCATGATTGCTGCCAATACGATGTTGTTTAGAAAAAACAAAGAAAGACTGCAACTGCAACTTTATTTACAACTTAGGGTGCTGCGGTAACTTTCCTGGTGGAATATCTTTAAATTTAGGTGAATTATGATTTTTTAAAATCTTGATTGCAATTAATTGGTAGGACATGACTTATTTTAAAAATACTAGTAGCAAATTGACAATTTTCTATTTTCTATTAATGTGAACAAAATTAGGATAGACTGGAAAATCCATTCTATTCCATTTTTAATAAAATGTTCTGAAAATGGAAGAGATAAAATGCTGACAAAATAAATATAAATCTACACAAAATGAGAATATTTCAATATGTGAATGAAACGAGAAAAAAGGACAGGGAAGGAAAAGGGGAGGATATGAAATAATTCACATTATATATGTAAATAATTGTAATAACAGATTATCTGAAAAAGGTAAACTTACCTTTCCATCAGCTTTGTCTGTCACTCTTACTCCAACCTCTTGAATTTCAAATAGACATGCCTTATTGACTCGTATTTTATGGTTGTGGATGAAACTCTTAATAGCCATATCAATTTGTCTTACATCACCACGCTTTCCTGTTGCTATACTTCCCATGTACATCACTTCAAATCCAGGCCTGTGAATAGTGAAAATCAGGATTCACTAAACATGACAGTAACATTGATATGTGCATTCAATGTGCCAAAATTTGCATTTTGTCTAAGCTGAATTATAGTGAAAATGAAAATTTAAGTAGCATATGTTGCTCAACAAGATCACAGATGATTAATAAGTACCATACAACACAACATTAAATATTGTACTTACAAAGCTGTTGACAATGGATTGGTAATATATCCTAAACTTAGGTATTCATTTTCTACACTAAACTCCCCTTACTTAAATAAAAATAAGACGTGTTTCAGGAGAATCTCTCCCATCTTCAGTTGCTCAATGAACCGCCGTTACTCGGTGTCTTATTTTTATGTAAGTGGAGTTTAGTGTAGAAAATAAATACCTAAGTTTAGGACAACACAACACTCTTTAAAATTTTAATCTAAGATTACCAGATTTAATTAAAATGAGATTTCTTCCATCCCTGGCTCTTGACAATGTTTTTCATTCTTCTGTTTATATAATACAAAAAATTAAACAGCATATACATATGTGCAAACACAAATTATCTAACCTAAACTAACCTGACAACTTCTCCTGATTTTTTTGTTTCTTCATTCTTGTTTCTACTAAAATGCTGGGAGAGAAGCTCATCTGGATCAAGATGTGCCTGTCTTAGTAGCCCCACAATGGGAGGATAAAGCTCCTGAGTGTTGGGGATCTGTGCCTAAAAGACATTAAAATGTATAAGACAGATATTAAACTGTTATGAAAAAAAATCTTACTTATCACCTTGGATTTGGAGCAAGTCAAGTAACCAAAGTAATTGCACATACATATATAAATTACAGAAAAATAAAATAACTATTGGAACAATGCAGTTAAAATAACAAGAACTAGGGAAGCAGAAATAGATAAAATACTTGATCTAAAAAGACCAAATTCAATTCCTCTGGTTGAGACAAGCTATCCTAGGTAATGTTTCTCCACAGCTTTTCCAAACAATCAAAAGCCAACATACATTTTAGTTCATTATAGGTATGAGGTAAGCCATCAAGTTTACAAATGAATGTAGATTTAAATAAGAGTACGGATTTGAAAAATTTCTCAACATAATCTCTTGGCACATTAAGACACTTGTCCCATCGTTTGACAAGTCCCTGAAATCCAGCAGCAGAAAAAATTCTTTGGCTACTTTTGGAACCAAGTGGAGACTTCCCTTTCTACAGGTTTATTGCCAAGAAAATGTTCGCCTGAAAGATGATATTTAAGAGAGCCGAACAAATGGAAGTAGCTTGCACTAAGATCAGAGCTCTGTAGGAGGACTTCCCACTTGAATTTCAGAGCATCTCATTTGTCTTGCTGACAGTATGAGGTCATGCATTGTCTTGCAAAAGCAACATAACTCTGGTGAGGAGTCTGGTTACCTCTGTTGATTAGCCTATCAAAGTTTCCTGGGGATGGCACAGAAGGAGTCGGCATTTACAGTTTGCCGTTGAGGCTGGAATGCAGTTACCAGTAAGCCTTTGTAATCCCAGAAGACTGTGAGCATCACATTCCAGGCAGATGGTGTCACTTTAAACCTTTTTTTTTCGCAGGTGACACAGGATGTTTCCACTGCATACTTTGTCTTGGGGTGGTGGTGGTGAACCTAAGACTCATTGCCTGTGATAATTTGAGCTAGCATACTGTGTCCTTCACATGGAAGCAACACGATAATGACAGATCCATTTTTTGCATTTTATGGTGTGGGGTGAGCATGCAAAACACGAATAATCAATAGCAGCAACTATAGTGTCTATAGTTACCTACCTTTTTGTCAGTTCAGATTAAGTCTTCAACTTGTTATAAATTTGCCTCTATGGCAATCTCAGTTGGTCAGTCAACTTGATATTTATCTTCAATATGTGTCTGTCCTTCAGAGAACTTGAACTTCTGCACCCATTTGCAAATAGTTTGACATGACAGGCACTTCTTGATGGGAAGCATCTGTATGAATATTCTTTGATTCCATATCTTTTGCCCAAAAAAATTGCACAATGGAGGGTTGTTCACTCAGAGGCACTGCCATCTTGCAAATGCTATTTTGCTCTTGTAAATATCAATTGTCTCATGTCGAATGTCACCATTTGCCATTGAAATAATGCTGTCATCCAGTGACAATAGCTTCAGGTACCTCATTCAAACATGTAGTACCCACATCAATTTGTAACTTATTTAACAATTTCCCTCATATATATTTTATTGACTGTGCCAAACTTGCAGTTGTTTGGGCTAATAAAAATACATAAAATAAACTAATAAATAAATAAAGATGATTTCAATCTTTACCTATTTTACAATTGCTTACTGTTATCAAATTACATTATTGGATTCCACACTTTGAATGAATGATGATGTGTAAGCTTAATTGGAAAAGGTTAATGTGAATTGAGAAAATATTATTACAGACCTTTATTATACCAACTTTAATTGGTTGTCCAGAACACTTTCTCATAACTGCTGGTAAGCTGCCTTTCCTCTGTATAGTTATCTGGCAGCCATTAAGTTCATCCAGGATATCTCCAACTTCAATCTTGTCCTGTATTTAAATTTCATAGAATTATATGTAACAGCATTTATCTATAATGCTTTGGAAAAAGAAGTTAAATGAAGAACTGATTCAAAAAAATCATTAAGCTATGTTCTTTCTACTAAAAATTGTTTGGAAAAATTGCTAAAGCTGAAAAAATTGGGTTGGAAAAATAAAAAACAGAGTTCTTGTGAAGAGAGCAGTCGTGTAGAAAATTGAATATATTTACTTGTTTACATATGGTAGCTTCTTAGGTAATCCTCAGATCGTATCATACAAGTGAATAAAACTTTTCCAAAAAGAGAAATTGAAAGAGAACTTGCCTTTCCCTGGCAATATTACATAAAATAAATTTCTGACTTGTCATTAAATGCTCAAATCTTTTTAAGCAATTAGCTGGCTAGAATCCTGAGAGCATTTATTTACTGATATTTCAATGTTTAAAATTTTATACACTTTCCCTATCTAACAAAGTTTATCCTCAAATGTGTTTGGTTTTTCATTTTACATATGAAATGGTTTTATGTGGGCTACTGTTCACCAGAGTTTGTCTCTATGGGGATGGTTACTGGTTCTCTGGATAGGGAGAGTTACTGTCATTAACAACCATTGCTAAGTGGATGCTCCTAATTCCTAGTGGATGCTAAAAATGAGAAGGCAATATCAACCTATTCACTAATGTGAGACCGCTGCAGTTGGTCGAAGTCATTAAGGCACAGAATGGTGAACTGGAGGTTTAGGTTTTCCTCAGTTCTAATAAATGGCAAATGATGGGAGGTACCCTAAACTTAGGTCTGGAACATTTCCTTCCTTAAAAAAAATTATTTCCTAATTTATAATTTTCATTTCATGTATCACTAGTGCCCATCACCTGTGATGCCTCAGCAGTAAAAATGGGCATTAAAGGCTATATATATAATAAAAAACATCAGTTTGCAATATGCAGTGTTGTACTTATAGTGCGAATTTTATTCACATGAGTAAGCAAGACAAAAACACTTAATGATGCTTGTAAGATAATCATATTTATTTATATGACTTGATGAGGGATAAAAATGAGCAAAGTTAATATGCAACTGACAGATCTGTTGCTTTGACAGATGTGGAACATATAGGCTCTCAATAACCAATAAGAGCACCAAGAAATTGCCATCCAGGACCAAAAGAAAACAATGTGAATATTCATATAAGAACTTTCGAAAAATAAGACATTTTTAAAAAATTCTGTTGGAACTCACACAGTGAAGCTTGTTAAATATAAATTATAATTAATCTGTCGTCTAAAACACTCTTATGCTTCACTTACTTTTAAATACGGTGAGATCGGTTTCGAAGAGACATCCTCTCCATCTTCAACCAACTTGACAACTCTATGTGAACTGAGTCGACTTGATATGAATATTACTGGTTTTGACATTGCTATTATTGTTATAAAATCTACAAGGACTAGTTTTAATGCAGTAATAGCTGTAATTTTAATAACAATTCTAAAAATGAAAAATAATAATAATAATAATAATAATAATAATAATAATAATAATAATAATAATAATAATAATAATAATAATAATAATGCCATAAATTGATAATGGATTTCAGCATTTTCTTAGATGCTATAAAATAATAATTAACCAAGAGAAATTATATGTTGAATTTGCTATTACAGAGCATAATATGACATCACTATTCATGTACTCTTATGAGATGCTGCAGTATTGTATTACGGCATCCAGAAAGTAAGTTCCAATCGCGCCTAGAGATGGCACCGCTAGTCGGATAGGAATGCGCATGCGCATGAATAGACAGGAAGTATGTGGTAATAATGCAGTAAAATTTCAGCCTTGTAACGGCCGTGGTTACCGCGCTATGCTAGGAGAAAATGGGTGCTCTGATGTTGTCTCCCGCCAACTGCGAAGTTCGTGCAGTCATCCGAGGTTTGCACGCTCAAAAGCAAAGTCCAGCAGAGATCCATCGCCAATTGTGTCAAGCTTCCGGGAGACAATTTCGTGCACAAGGGAGCGAGACATCTGGGGAATTGACAAAAGAGTTCTGAAATTGTGAAGCGCCGGTTCTGCTCAATTGCTTGCCGCACACTTTCCAACACTTCTGCCGTCACCAGGGACGGTTGGCCACTACGGTCGTCGTCGTGAATATTGGTTCGTATATCAGAGCAGCCATTTTCTCCTAGCACAGCGCGGTAACCACGGCCGTCACAAGGCTGAAACTTTACTGCATTATTCCCACATACTTCCTCTCTACTCCTGCGCATGCGCATTCCTACCCGACAAGTGGTTCCATCTCCAGGCGCGATTGGGACTTACTTTCTGGATGGCCCTCGTATATGCAAGTTGAAAAATGACACACATTGCACAAAATTTAACTTTGCTATTTGATTAGAAGAAAACATATAAGTGCAACATGAAAATAATATTTTTACCAAAATGCATTTTTCTTGTAAGATGAGAATTGTATTTTTTATGTACAACATGTTTTAACAGCACATGCCAGGCTCATAATAGTTAAATTGGCAAATGTTTTCTAGCACAGTTGCAATCCCAGGGTAATTTTCACTGCTATGCTATATCATTACTCCTAACTTAAATTCATTTCAGAGACAAACTCTCAAATGAAGGTCAGTACATATAGGTATCAACCACTGATGAAAGAGCAGTTTAGACTGGAAATAAAATGAGTTCCAGTATGGTGAAGGGAAACAAACACTGAAAAGATGAAAGAGAAGAACTGAAGACCACAGCAAGGCAGGAAGAATGCTAAAAGCAGATGACTTAAAAGAAACTTATGAATAAAAGTAACAAATAAGTATTTTCCCCTAGTATAATACTTCGGAAATTCAAAACCTAATTGGAAGCAATTTATCTCCTGCATAGCAGGCTTAAGTTTGTAAAGAACTCCACAATACTATCATAACTGCCACTTTTGCAAAAAATGAAGTTATGATTCCCTCTAATCACCCACCCTAACATTAACCTAGTACAATAAATTAACACACACTTTTGCTACTATCATAACATACAAACTTGGATGTCAAGCATCAAATTAAGAAAATCAGTCAACATTCTATAATAAATCATCATAATTTGCCATACTGTAAAATTTAATTTTCATCAGTTACGGCAATAATGTTTTGAACCATAAAACTGTGCTGTGCAGTCTATACCTACTAAAATGCTTATGTTTTAAATCTTAAGCACCCACATTCTCTCCAGTGATCCTTTAATCTATTTCTTCTCCAGAATCCTGAAATCACTTCACATAGTCATTTATATATTTAAAATGTTGTTCCACCTTACTTTTAGCCAAACTGCTCAAAGTCTGGATTCATATTCTTCTCATGTACAAGTGCAAGCATGCTCCACAGAAATGTGTATCAATATTTTCAAAGTACTGCTGACTTCCATTGACATAACACTCATTGCTTCATCATGAATCAGTTTCTGTATATTTGATGTGATATCTTTTATGCTGGAGAAATACCAACTTACTAACCACACAACTTCTACAGCAGTGTGTCTGCTCCACATCTTTTTATTTGCAAATAAGAGCTTCAATTTAAAAACACCACTTAATAGAATTTAGATCTTCAATAGCAATTAATCTGATCACCTCCAACATATAAATTACCTTTTTAAAAAATGTTTCTACTATGCATATCATGTAGTAATTCTTATTTCTATTACTTTAATTTTATTTGTGTGCTCTCAGTATTCCATAATCTGCTGATATTTTTCACCCAGTCATTATTCTTTTTCCTCCTTGTGAAACTATGTTTCTCTTATTTTCTGCATTATTACATTCTTAACACTGCATACAATGCTTTACCATACTTTAAATAGGGTTGGTATGCATGCTTGGAAACATTCTCCTTTTTTCAAGCAATTTTTACCCACCTACCATTTTGGAGCATTGTTAAAAAAAAATTGGTTGAATCATCAAAAATATTACTGTATTCATTTAAGCCAAATGAAACTCTTTTGCTATAAAATATGCTAATGAACTGCATCTTATAATCCTAGGGTGCATAGTTGCAATATACATTTTATCAGAACTTCTTTTCAAGTTTATGAAAAGACCTTATGAAACACCTTATGGTTCACAAGACAGGATAGTTAATAGAGTATTATTTCAATATTTTAGCATTGTTTCCTTTAAGTTAACCACAAAATATGAGAATTAAAGCACTGTTATGGAGATGTTTCAGAAATGAATGCCTAAATTTATATGCCTGCTAACTAGCTGACTTTCAGTTACTGAAGCAAAAACATGAGAAAACATGAACAAGCATTCTACTAATTTTATTTTGATTTAAAGTAAAACACTAAAAATCATGTCATCATATTAAAACTCTCTAAGTTTCACAAACACACTTATAAAAGTAATTTTGGTCGTCGTCAGTCGTCGTTTTGGTTGACAATGTGAGGAATGTACCTCACGAAACATGTACCAAAATTACTTTTATAAGTGTGTTTGTGAAACTTAGAGAGTTTTAATGTGACGACATGATTTTTAGTGTTTTACTTTAAATCAAAATAAGATTAACAAAAGTTTCACTGTGTGGATTTCGACATTCCATAAACATATTCTACTAATTATTTTTGGAGAGTTTATAAAAATCTATTAGTGGGCCGAAATGTTTTCTACAATGTAAAAATGAAGTTGACAGGCTGTTAGAACAAAAAAGGAAACTTATTTTTATTCTGAACTTACGTACATCTTCTGCAGCTACACTGTTACTTTTTCGGCCTACAATCACTGCCTTTCCTCTGACAAAGCTACATAAAAATATAAAAAGAAACAATTAAAATTTTCTTGTTGTAATGCTCAAATGTCCATATCTAATATATTGCTAAATAAAAAGAGAGAAAATTAGCTAGTTCCCCCCCCCTCAGTTATGTTTGTATGTTGTTATATTAATAACAGTTATTTACAATGCACATAAACTGTTTTGACTTGTAGATACAAAAGTTTTACAAACCTTACAGAAATTCCTAGAACTCTACAAGGCACAAACTCCATTTGGATAAATAATGGCAGTAGCCAGGTCTCATCAAGAAATGAGGCATTGTTGATGTCCAGTTCAAACTTCAAACGACTGCATTGCAGAAGAACAGAGAGGAAAATCTCTCCTAATATCTCATCTCCTAGGATCGAGTGCTCTTTCTCATATATAAGACTTGGTTGTTTCTGTCTTACCTAAAGAAAAATGGATAATGCTGTAAAATATGCAATACAGAAAGAAATAATGACAATTTTCTATTATCTTCAGATACTTTATAAATTTATTTTTAAATTCAAATTTGATTCTATATCAATATTTAGTTCTATTTAAAAGTTAAAAAAATATGATTATTGATTGATTTAAAATATACTGAGTCAATTACTTAAATACTAAGATGGTGAATTAATGTGTTCTACCCTGCAGGCGATAATGCTTCAGACTCATATTCTGGAGGTCTCAGGCTCAGTTCTTGTTGAGTTGGTCATCCTGACCTTGAGTTTTTTCCAAGTTTCCCTTGGTCACTGAGGCAAATGGATATTTCCATTCCACAAATTTTTTGCTCTCACTGGTTCCTTACAGGGTCAAAAGTGTCAGGGTAAGGGGGGCTGGCAAAGTGTAGTAGTGGCTTGTGCTTTGGAAAGATTTCTGACTGGCATCTGGAATGGAGGCTGGCCTTTTGAAGAGCTTGGAGGAGGGTTCCATTGTGCCATGATGTTCTCAACATATTAGGGATATCTTTATCAGTGCAGTTATGCCCATAGATCCTGGCTGCTTGGTGTCTCCCTTAACTCATTCCTTCCTCCTGGAGGTATACCATTGGGAATGCAATCACAAAGGGCCAGCCAAGAGCAAGGCTCAAATACCAAAAGAATCCTCATCCATCCTCAACAGAAACAAAGTATTTTATTTAATAAATTATATATGGAACTAAACACAGTGAAGCTAATCAATTTGATTGAATTTTTTGTCATCAAAACACTCTTAATGCTTCACTTACTTGTCATAAAATGTGGTACATGTTTCGAAGACGTTCGTCTTCATCCTCGGCCACGGGATGACTGATTGGAGACTCGATTGCACTTTTTGATGTAAGGTTTTGCCCTGGTGGTACTTTGATGAACTTAAAGTTTGTGTTTACTTCTTCCGGAACGTCAAAGTTCATTATACGATCTCTGTGTTTGTAAATATGAATTTTTTCCCATGTAGCCAATTCTGTAGATCCCTGTGTTGCTTTTAACAATTCTACTTTTTTAATTATGTCATGATTTTTTGTCCAAAAATGATATGCTACAGCTGACCTTTCCATCTGTTTGTATTTTATGTTCCTAAAATGTTCTTTTAAACGTGTGCCTATATTCCTTTTTGTTTTTCCAATATAAATCTTATCGCATTCTCCGCAAGTTATCTTATAAATACCTGCTTTTCCTTCATTTGGGGTACTTTCATCAACATTGTCCTTTAGAATATTTTTCAAACTATATCTATTGACAGGTGCCAATCTTATATTATAATCTTTAAAAATATTTTGAAACTTCTTCAATGCCCTTGGATGAAATGTAAATTTTTTAAAAACCAACTTATTTTTATCTGCTGAAAGTGTGGTGGTATCTTTTATCAATTTCTTCCTTTGGAACTTTTGTACTTTTTTGTATACCAATTTCTTACTAAAACCATTTTGAATCGCAATTTCATCTATCATTTTATATTCTTTAAGAAATTCTTCTTTGCTAATTGGTAAGTTCACCAACCGATGTGTCAAACTGTTAAAAACTGCATGTTTATGTGTTATAGGGTTAAAACCATCTGCTTTGATGTGATTTTCTGTATGTGTATCTTTTCTGTATATACCAAATTTCAGATTTTCTTCATTCTTCATTATTTTGATGTCTAAAAAAGGCAACATGCCATCTATTTCTGTTTCATATGTAAAAGAGATATTTCTATCTTGTATGTTCAAGAGTTTTAAGGCATCAGCAATCAATTTTTTGTTGACTATGGAAAAAATATCGTCTACATATCTATACCAAATTTTAAAAATACATGGAAAGGCAGAAGTGATATGTGTCTCAAATCTACATTGAAGAAGTTTCAAAATATTTTTAAAGATTATAATATAAGATTGGCACCTGTCAATAGATATAGTTTGAAAAATATTCTAAAGGACAATGTTGATGAAAGTACCCCAAATGAAGGAAAAGCAGGTATTTATAAGATAACTTGCGGAGAATGCGATAAGATTTATATTGGAAAAACAAAAAGGAATATAGGCACACGTTTAAAAGAACATTTTAGGAACATAAAATACAAACAGATGGAAAGGTCAGCTGTAGCATATCATTTTTGGACAGAAAATCATGACATAATTAAAAAAGTAGAATTGTTAAAAGCAACACAGGGATCTACAGAATTGGCTACATGGGAAAAAATTCATATTTACAAACACAGAGATCGTATAATGAACTTTGACGTTCCGGAAGAAGTAAACACAAACTTTAAGTTCATCAAAGTACCACCAGGGCAAAACCTTACATCAAAAAGTGCAATCGAGTCTCCAATCAGTCATCCCGTGGCCGAGGATGAAGACGAACGTCTTCGAAACATGTACCACATTTTATGACAAGTAAGTGAAGCATTAAGAGTGTTTTGATGACAAAAAATTCAATCAAAGTATTTTATGTAGCACTGATCCTTTGGATTGAGAAAAGCCATGAATAAACACTTCAACAAAGAGTTTTAACCAAATGGATTTGCACATTCCAGAGCTATCAAAGGCAGATCAAAAGGTTTATCTTAGACTGCAGCAAATGTGGGGGCAGAAGCCATATAACCATAATATTAAGAGTTTAGCTTTTCATCATTCATCACTCCATTACTGTCTGTTAAAATTTTTTCCTTCCCTTCTTTATATTTCACTTTTACTTTCATTAAACCCTTAATGTATCTCTTTATTATCGCTTATTCCAAATGCAGCTACAACTGTATGCTACAATTTGAGTGTTGGAGTCAAAGCCTCAGCTTCTAGATGTACTAGCTCATTTTTAGAAATAATGATTTTGAATATTGCTCTACAAGATATTTTTAAAAAGTTTTGACAGCTTAAGGTATTCAAGGATATATAAGGTAACAATTTGACACAAATAAGTTTGTGCTTAAGATTACCTGAATCTCTGATTGGCAGGGCATTTTGAACCAAATAGTAAATTAATATACAGAGAGCAAGCTTTTAATATCCCAGATGAATGTCATAGATTTTTTGGAAAATCAAATTAATTAATGATGGGCACAAAATGAATCTAGAGTATATTTGCATCTTGTGTTACCTTACATTTGCTTTTATACACTAGGAAAGAAATTTATGCTATGACAATTTATTCCAAACGGATTGAACAAGGGTATTCCATTGTTAAACACTTTTAATGCCCGGGCTACTTTGATGGATAGTTTGGAGCTACTGTGTTTTCCCATAAGAGAATGATGTTCACTTACTTAACAGAAACAGAACAAAAAAATTAAAAACTATACAAGGCTATTATTAATACTACCTTTAACATAATCATATGACGAGGTGGTTATTTTGTGGATGTTGCATAGAGCTTGTTTTTAGAGATTTCTTATAGTGTCCAAATAGCACATACATTTTATATTCTGACTTGATAGTCTATTATGAGCTCTCATCCTATAGAGGATTTGCTGTCATCAATATTAAACCCTTCAGCTGAACTATTGTATTATTACCAAGAGAATAGATTTTTAAGGTGTAAAATTATGATTGGAAATGGAAGAAGGTTTCTAAAAATGTATACAAAACAGTTAAAAAGAGATGCTATAAATGTTGTTATTCAGTTCCATTAACAATGTTGTAAATTACATAAAATAACCAATATTTAGGAAGTAACCATGGCATTTATTGGGTTTCAATCAATTTGTTACATTGGATTATGCACAACATTTCTGCTTTTGAATGTAAGTTGCTGGTGCTTTGAATTCAGAAGATCCTTATATATGGAGAAACTTTGTTCAATATCTAGTGAAACCAATGGAAATTATTTTGTAAATACACAGAAAAGGAATTCAGTGGAAACTGCAAAGGCTTCCACATTTGGATTATTCCTCAAAGTTTGGCAAATCTGACAAGGTTGTCCCTCATAGTTGTCAAGTTCTTTCACTGTCCTTATTTCTTCATACCTTCCTCTTTTAAACTATGAATCATATCAAGCAAATGCCTGTACACATGCAATGCAAAAAGTTTCAAATCTAGGTCTTATTTTTTTGAGAAATTGTTGTATATGCTTGATGACTGTCGCATTTGTTGATCTATCGCACATATGAAGCTTTTGATTTTTTCGAAGATTTCACATAAAAAAAAATGCACATCTTATTCCACCTTGTTATGACAGGGAGTTGTGGTAGGCAAAGCCCACTAACTTTTCAGTACAAAAGTTGAAGATCTGGGACCATTACAAGAATTTTCTATAGTAGCAATGTAGTCTTTTACCCTAATTATTCCTCCCTGACTCTAACAAATATGGTGTAGTCCATGTGCAATACAGGTCACATGGTTGATGTTAAGGTAAACAAACTTCAGTTTTAGGAAAGTCAAAAGCATGTAGCATGCTTGATTAGTCACCCTAAATCTGACATTTTCATATTTTATGCCCTTCAGCCATAGCTTCATGCTTGAGCCATTAAATGACTAAATTAATGTGCAGGCATTTATCTACTTAAGTAGATACATCCTAAAAAGATGTTTCACCCTTTCACCAGATAATGGAAACATCAGTACATTCAGCATATATTTTTGCAGTGGATCATTAGTTTTATGTAACAAGAATCACTTCATGTTTGCCAACCACCTCTTTTATTTTATCAAAAACATTGTCATTAATTGTATCGTATAGCATTGTGAATTTGTCACAATCTAGTCAGTTGTAGCAGTTTTGGGACCTAAGCATTCATCATCTTAAATGAATGTACAACCAGGTTCATTCAGCAGCCCACTTTTTAACCATTGAAAACAAAGGAAAGAATAGTTTAATGTGGAATCTAACTCCTTTGGTACTTCTGTTGGGAATAAACCCTTCAGAACGAAGTACTTTATCACAGGTCATATTTCAGTTTTATCCATTTTGTAGAAAATGTTAACACCAGCTTGTTTACATGATTGTCACAAACAAGTGACTACACTTAGGCATCTAAAACTTTACAGCTCACCAACTAAAGGATGATACTTACGAACTAACATGGTAATTTGCCCATCTTCATACATCTCTGAGCCAGGCCAAGAACTTTTAGAACACTCTTTGCATGTATCCTAAGATTTTGTAAAACAATTTATATTTGATTTTAAATGTTTACATACTCTATATCTTGCATAACATGCTTTATATGTTTGAATGTTTATGTATTTATTTTATATCTTTATTTCATATATCCTTCAGACTATTTGCGAGTACTGAAAACTTGTACATCAATTCTACGGGCAATAACAAATTAATATACTAAGCCTCTAGAAGCATTAATGTTAAAAAAATTACTAATAGGCCACAAACAAATTAGGGAAGAAAATGATGATTACTTGCATTAATGGTTATAATTGACAAGTTCCATAGCACTCTTAATATGTACACACTCTTATGGAGATTATAAAACACCCATCAATAACCATATAATCTGCAATATACATAAAAAATAACTTTTCGCTAATTTTGTGCTGTATTCTTGGATGCCATAATGGTTTACATTAAGACTGTAATGGAGTGTGTATACAATTGCAATAGCCTCAAAGAGCAGTAATTTACATTATTACTAGTCCATTGTAATACATATTCTCAATGTCTTTGTAGGAAACTGTTGACATGATATCTTCCTTTTATTTTTCTTCCAAAATATATTCACAGAGGTGCTGGTAAATCTTCATGATGCACTTTCCTTGATTGATTTCCTTACATAGCAAAACCAAGATGTTGCAATGTCTTTTACATCTACCTTAGTCAATAAGTCTTGATTACTACTCTATGGACAAAATAGTTCTCACCCAGTCTAAGATAATCTAACCTAAGCATGTCCCATTAAGTCAGAATATTGAAGTCAAGTGTGCCCTTCATTCCTTTCTTTCCTAGAGTTAATGCTGCTTGAATAACCTTTCTTCCATACATAATGTTCCACTTACTGCACTGGTTGTTTTACTATTCTGCAACTTAGAAAATGCCATGTGCCTTATTGTACTGAATCTTCAGATGATAATATATATCTATCATGTTGAATTACAACTTTTACAGTATATGTGAACAACAATATGAGCAAATAATATTGATATTAATTATATGAAATTGCATTTACCAATAGCTCCACTGGAATGTGTAGACATTTTTTTACAAGACAAATTCTTATCAGCAAACGTAATTTTCCTCGTGCTGTGGTCACCTTTTGGGAAGATTTCACCATATTCAGTGCAGATATATAGCTGAAAGCCACTGTGGCACTAATAAAGAAAAAATAAGGGGAAGTTACAAAATGCACAATAATGAATAACATTAGCAATGTTATGTATGCATGCTCAATGCAATTATGTATATGCATGCACCCTCTGTGACATAGTTGGCTACGGTATCATTGTACTTAATTGCAGCATAAACAATGTACTTTATTTTATTTACTATACATATGAATTCATATATCCATTATCTTTATCAATTCAGAATATTTTGTTTGACATGCTCAATATCCTCGGGCCTGCATTTACTATAGGAACTACACAGCAGCAACTAACCATCAATATCCAAAAACAGAATGCAGTTTCAAATCCTACTTTGGTCAAATGGTCTGGGTAAAATTTGTTTCAGTTTTCCTTCACTTTGAAAATGTTAAAAATAAGCACTGATGGACTCAATGATGATTAATATTGTCATTAATTTATTTCATTTGTCTTTAAGATGTGGCATGGAATATTAAAACACAAAAACAAAACAAGAGAAACATACACTACTAGTGAGTTTATTTTTATTTAAAACTTTAATTTATTACACTACAAAAAACCAGTGATGGATCAGTGTTATTAAAAACCGGCATTTATAAATCCACTCTGGTTCCAACTTTTAAAGATGGTCTTTCCATCCTGATTGCAATAATGGTTTTTGAGATATAATTTGCTCTTTACAGTATTTTATCATTCAAAAGTGGTAACTGATATGAAATGTATTTTAAGCTTCTGCTACACCAAATGGGATTATCTTCTGGCAAGCTTTTTTTTTTAATTGAGAAAAGTTTTTAACTTTTGATTAAATGTCACTTTTACTTACTCATTAATGTAATTGGGAAGATGCCCTAACCAATTCCAACTTTCTGGTTCTTTTGAAAATCCCAAAGTGTAAGTACGGAGCAGGCCTCTTTGGAATATTCGTTCCACATTTTGACAAAGTGGCAGTAGCTCTGCACTGCTATCTGTAATTTCATCCAAACCTGCAGTCTGTACCAATTTCAGAACACATCCTGAAAATCATAAAAATCACGAAATAAAAATTTGGGGTTTTTCAGTGCCTGTGGAGCCCAAAGTACTAATGATCAATTCCAGATGGGAGAAAAGCCTTTTTGATACCGCCTTTTATAATAATCTACACCTTTACAAACCCAATAATCCCTAATTTTATAAGCATTGCTTTTTATTAATTTTCAGTGCAGATCCAAACACAAGTTCAGATCATCAACGAATAATTTTTTCATGCTGCTAAGCTTTATAAACGATACAGACACTTTGTAAAAGGTTAGGATATGTCTAATATGCAGCATAATGGAATGCACCCTGAAATGTCTTTACTTTTAACTGTGTTACTTGCTGTTATTCACTTTTTGACAAATGCTTCCGTTAAAGTTCAGCATGACGTGTAAAATGCTGTTAATTCTTTTCTTCCGGGTTGTGTAGACTATAACCAATAACATTCTGTAACCACTCCATGAATATATTATTTGAAAATGAATCTCTTAAGGTTCGGCACAGTTTGGGGCTTATTTACAAACACTTTAAGAAAATAAGATACCTTTTAGCTCCTTTAATAATGGATCTGTTACGGACATGATTCATTATATCACTACAGAGTAATTACTTAAGACCCGGATTTCGACCGGCGTTAAGCTTTCGTATGCACATGCATGAACCATGTCCTGTTCATGCGCATTCGCACCTGATAGCTACAATAGTCTGTAATTTAATAATACACACATAAATGCTTCCAACATTCGACGCACTCTACCAGTAAAACTCTGAAGTGAAACAAACAAAAAGAATGGGAGGGGAAGAGATGCGAACTCCAGATCTCCTGCCTCCGCTCAAAGAGGATACCCAATAATTGACACTTTTAATTGCCCGCCAGCTTGGGTACTCAGGATTATCGTGCCATAAGCACATACACATGCCACATGTACATCCATGCCTTATCGAGACTCGCTTGTTTACACAAAAACAAGTTATTATCATTGTAACGCTATTCTTGGAATAAGCAGCTGTGATATTAAGGCACAGTCAGTCATTACGCTTGGAGCAACAACTCATTGCAGAGGGTGGTAGTTTATCTAATATCTTATTTTTTCCGTATATACTAAATTGTTTGGCGCCTGAACAGAGCGAAAATTAGCAGAATACTTGAAGATTATTCTGCCAGTAAAATGGATGATGCTGAAGAAATAGTGACAAGAGAAATATTGCTCGAAAAAGCCAGAGAATTATATGCAGAAGAATACAAGGAAACTGCAGAGATAGCAGCATGCGCACCAGGAAGGGTGAATCTTATAGGCGAGCATACAGATTACAATAAGGGCTATGTGCTTCCAATGGTAGGCAGATATGTACAACTTCCATGTTCAGTCAATGCTATTAATTATTTATCACCATTTGTCTACTGCATTATTTCTTGTACTTCTGGCTGTAGATTCAGGTTTTTAGAGCACAATGAACATTAAAACCTTAGCATACCTTAATAGTCTTTATTTTTCAGTAATTAGCCTGATGGTGCATCTTAGGTTGCAACATTCAAGCATATGATTTAAAATGATCTGTTTCCAACAATTTTTTCCATTTTCCTTTTTAGGTATCTGCACTAATAACAGAATTGTCCTATGGTCCGCAACTTTTGAATCACTCTATATCATATTTATTCACTTATTTAATAAATTATTTATATTTATTAAAGCATGGTTAGTGATCATAATAAGCTGATATTAAGTGTTAGTTATTCCCTTTTTTATTTTGTTTCCATACCCATTATCTTTTATCCTCAAACAAAAGTTCACCTATTTCCTAATTTTATCTTTAAAAAATGTTCCTGTATGCTACTAATTTTCTTGTTCAAGGTTATTTTTTTGTAATCAATACATTCCTCCATTCATTGGTTATGGACATTCAAACATAATATGAATTTACTAAAAATGTTAATTGGAACTTGTACAGTGAAGCTAATCATACAATTAAGATTATTGTATGATTGAGTCAAACTACACGCTCTTTTGCTCCACTTACTTGTAGTACTAGTTTCAAGAACCCTTTGATCACATCCTCAGCTAACTGTTGACTACTGGATAAACGGAGCATAATGAATTATCCAGCAGTTGACGGTTAGCCACGGATATGAAAAAGGGTTTGTAAAACTAGTACTATATATTATAAACAAGTAAGTGGAGCAATAAAAGTGTGTAGTTTGACTCAGTCATGCAATGAGCTTAATTAAATAATATGAATTGGCTGTACAGCTGCATTTTTTTGAATAGTGTTTAATGCCTGTTTTAACTACTGGACATCAGAAATGGTGGACACTGATGATATATGAAATGATATGATAAAATATAAACTGGGAAAGAATTTTTTTTAAACAAAGGAAACATTCCAGGCCTAAGTTTAGGGTATCTCCATGGCATTTGCCATTTATTACGAATGAGGAAAATCTGAAAAAAATCCAGTCAGATAGGACAATACTGGTGGGAATGAAGCACCAGACCTCCTGCTCACTAGTATGCACCTTATGAATCTTGGCCACCTGTAGCGGGGATGTTGCATATGCCCTATTTAAAATTAGGTACCTATAAAGTATCTTAGTACAATATGAAAATGAAATCTACAGAAATATTTAAAATCTACTATAATCAGCATAAAAATTTACAACTGAGTAATAGAACAAAGTAAAATACCACATGATTATACATTAATACATCAGCCACAAAAAAAATCAATAAAGCAAGATAGAAATATTCCAAAAACATATCATATTATGACATATAAGGTCCAACATAAGTAAATCAATATTTTCAACAGCTTCTAGGCAGGTATAGCTAAATCTCTCTTATGGCAACTTACTATGTAATAATCCAAAAAGTAGAGTAGTTTAATCACAACTATTTTATAGGATGCTTTTAAATCTGATCACAAACTCAAAATTAGTTAGTGTAGAAAAAAGAATAATTAGGCATTTATTGATAAAGTCTTGAATAAAATTATAAAGGAATATCATTAGTAAGACCCTTATATTACATAATAAATGTATCTTTTAGAACTTTATTTACCCAAAGTAACAAGCACTGATGACATCAAGAACCAATTATAAACAAGGGACAGAGAAGTACCAAGTAACTACCATCCATTAGTTATATCAACATTATCAAAAGTTTTTGAAAAAATAACTGTAAAACAAATCATATCATTTTTAAAAAAACTAAAATACTGAATTAATTACAGTTTAGATTTAGAAAAATATAAATATACTAAAAATTCAATTACCACTTATATAATAGAGAATTTAGATAACCACATAAATAATAATAGTTAACACAAAACACAGTTGGTACTGTCAGTGAAGTAAATCATATAATTATTTATATGTGAATTAAACACACTGGCAGCTTCACTAAGCTCCTATTTCATTAGAACAGTTTTGCAGACCTTTGTTCCCATCATCAGCTACTTATCAACTGTCAAAAGGGTTGTCTCAATTCTTGGAGGACATATTTTGGTTCTAGCAAACATATAATGAACCTGATATCAGTGTTTTCTTCTTCTGGGATATCGAAGTTCATTAGCCAATTTTTTAATTTGTGGATATAAATTTTTTTCCATGTGTTCAGTTCTGTATGCCTTTCTATTACCTTTAACAATTGCACTTTTTCTTCAATTTCATGATTTCTTGTACAAAAATGAGCTGCCACAGCAGATAGTGGTTTTTCTATTTACTTAATACTTATGTTCCTGCTGTGCTCTTTCTGTTGGGTACTTATGTTTCTTTTTGTTTTTCCAATATATGGTTTATTGCAATCTGCACAGTTTATGATAGATTCCTGACTTCTTTTCTGGTGGCATACCATCTATTTATTGTTTATGATTTTTTTTTTATTCCTATTGCTATTTTATTCCTCAATGCCAATGTGATGTTAACTTCCTTAAAGATCTTCTGGAATTTATGCATAGCCCAAGGATGATAGGTACATTTTTAAAATATATTTTTTTCTTTTACTTCTTAAGATTTCTTTTAGCTGCTTAAGTTTTTTTTTTTTAACTTCTTTCTTTTGCTCTTTAACCAATTCCTTACAAAATCCATTTTTCACTGTTTTTTTTTCCCCTCCCTATTTAGTTGTATTCCTGTTGATATTCTGTTTTTTCCAATGTTAAGTTCACAAGTCTATGTGTTAAGCTATTAATTTCTGCTTGTTTATGTTGTCTTGGATTAAAGCTACTGGTTTTTATCTAGTTGTCTCTCTCTGTGTATATCCTTTCTGTGTATTCTAGATTCCAACTTTCCATTGTTTTTTATTATTTTGAGATATAGAAATGGTCACACACTTTCTTTTTCACATGTAAGTACTGCACTTGATTCTTGCAAGATAAGCAGTTTTATGGTATGAATAATATCTTTTTCATTTAGTATTACAAAAATATCATCAATGCACCTGTACCATGTTTGGAACATGTATGAAAAGGATTTTGCAATGTGAGTTTCAAATCTACTTATTAATAGATTAGTCAAGGAGGAGAATAAGGAGCTTCCCATAGTTGGGTCTGATTCTTGATTGTAGAGTTTCCCACTAAACTTAAGCTTTACCTTTGAATGTTTTTAGAACTACATGACTTGTTTTATATATGAATTGTGGAACCACAATGGTAAGAATGTCAAATTTTTATTAACATAAAGGTTAAAATAATATTTTTATGTGCAATAATATAATAAACATTCCAAAACAGCTCACATATATCAGAAAGGTGTCACAAAAATTTAGGCTAGTTAATCTTGTAGATTCAAAGGAATGCAGCATAGACAGGATAACCAATCAAAAGCTCTAAATTGAATTGTTAAGACTCTCATTGTGCCCCTCTAGAGATTATATAATATATTCATCCCTAGTTAAGAGTGAGGAAAAAATTGAACCTATGAATATCAATATAATTCGATAGATAAGTAGCTTCTAAGGAAGGCATTTAGGTCAGAAATAAATAAGATGAGAGGTGTAAGTACTGGGATTTTGTAGTATTCCAGTAACCATGTATTTGAGAGGCATTAGGGTGGGAATAGCATGTGGCAATATATATAATATTAAAAATCTTTATATAGGTTCTTTTGCTAAATAAAATAAAAAATTAAATTAAATGGTCATCCCACTCTCGCAGTCATCTAAAACTGATGCTGATTATTATTCAATGTACTTAAGACATGTGTAAGCCTATGTTCAAAAAGGCTCACAGATAATAAGGTAAATATCTAAGTGCTAGGCTTTTGAAGTATTGTGCAAAATTGCAGATATACTCCATTGTACTTGACATTTGTTAACTGTACCAACCTTCTCTTGATAACTGTGCACTAAATTTGCCACTATCTGTCTACCATTATCACAGAAAGGAAATTAAGTAGGGCTTTTAAATAAGCAATGTGACCACCAGAGTCAACCCAGATACCTACCAACCCAACTTCTAAGAATGATCCAATAGTCGTTTAACAACTGATAATGTGGACAATTGTTCCACGAAACATGTCCTGAGTAAATCTCAAGTTAGTGAAACCATAAAGAGTGTTCTAAATATTTCGACTCAGAAGAGATTATTAGTACATGTTGCACCGTATTTGATTCCAAATTGAATTAATATTGGAAGCAATGTGAACTAATTTATCATTTCTGGCAATAAAACATTTTATTATGGTGCTTTTTAATTGCAATATAGGGTTTTCTGCTGACTGTAGTATCCGCAGAGTATAACTATATTTTGAAACTTTGATAAGTAATTTCTTTTTGATATAAAATTTAAATTGTAAATATTAACAATTGAATTTCAGGCTTTGCCATTGGTTACAGTAATAATTGGCAGCAAGAATAACACAGAGAAATGTGTAATAGTGACTGGAAATATAAAGGAAGCTGACAAGCCTTCTAAAGTGGAATTTCCTGTTCCCTCTGTGCAAGAATGTAAGCCTGGAAAACCTCTGTGGGCTAACTATGTCAAAGGAATAATTCAAAACTTTAAAGGTAGACTTAGAAATGTGCAACCTAATTTTTTTTCTTTATTCATATTACCTTCTTTTACTACATCCCACAAACAGTGATCTAAAATTTGTGACATTCCTCCTTTAGCAATGAATTATAGTCTTTTTACATGATGATTGTGACCTTAAATATTGAGTATATTTCATATGATGAATTGCAAATCTTTTTCTAAAGGTATAGACTATTGTATAAAATAAACATTTTTAAAAATTTATGTACATAAATTCTAACAAGTTTAAAATATTCTTCTTTGGTTTATATAAAATTAAATTATAGCAATAATAAAAATTGAAAACAATATGAATATTTGTTGTGCAAGTGCTCCAAAGTAAGGAATACTTCTAGGATGTGTTCCTGGATTCAATGCTGTAATCTTGAGCAGTGTGCCATTGGGAGGAGGTCTCTCCAGCAGTGCATCTTTAGAAGTTGCTATGTATACCTTCTTGGAGGCTTTAACTGGAGAAATTACAGAGTAGGTTTTTATATTGAAAATGCAGATGTAGTTAACTGCTACCATTCTCTACCATATTTTTTAGATATGATATATCATTATTTTAATATATTTCAGCTTTGAGCACAATAAGACACATCATCCTTGTGTAACTGTGCACCCAGTGCTTCTGAAAGAATTTGTCTTTTCTAAACATAGTAATTTAGTGATATCTTAAAACATACTCAAGTATTATCATAATCCAAATTGTAGTAAACAAGTATTTAGTACAGTTATTGCTGAAGTTCTCATCATAATTTCCAGATTTAATGTTAATAGTCAGCTCATAGGTTGTTTTAACTTTCAACTAAATATCTGTAGTATTGATACCATTCTTAATTAATGTATAAATTCTTAAGGGAAGAGCACTAACAAATATTAGGTCTTTAGCTACTGTCATTAATTTTATTGCAGACCATTGGAAAAAGCCCTACTTTGTCAGAAGGCAGAGCATGATTTTGCAGGGGTTCCTTGTGGAATTATGGACCAGTTCATCGCAGTTAATGGAAAAAAGGGCTGTGCCTTATTGATAGACTGCAAGTATGCTTTCACAATTGTCATATATAACAAACCATACCTAACCAAAAGAAATTGCATTTCATTTTACATGTAATTGAATTTTCATTGTTTCATGGGACACTGGGAGTGAAATTTCAAATTTATATAGTTTTTAAGCTATTGAGTTACAACTTGGTTAACGATATAAGCTATTAGTAAGTACTATGCATAATTTCATTTCTTATGATAATTACTTATTTATAAAATGATTTTATAAACAATGCTAATTTTTAAAAGCTTGATTGTTCCGTATATTCAAGAAAGTAAATAATTTTATATTCTTTTCATTTCTTATTATTAGGATTATTAGTTTATTTTCTTCTTTTTTTAGTCATAGCATTACTTGCAGGGATATAATATTGTTTCCCCAGAATATTTTATTGTTAAATTACCTTTATTTTAGATTGAATTTTTTTCATGTAGAAACTTATAAGTACACACCAAAAGTATAATAACTAGATTTGATAACACATCTGTGCAAAGCATGCATGTAAAATACAGAAAGAACACATAATTATGTAAAATTTGATTAAATATGAGTGTAAATCTATTATATGAAGAGATAGGTGTGGTCATACACATTAGCCAATTAAACCAGTGCACACCTAAAATCTAAATGTTGCACTGGAGCTTTAAAAATAATGGAAAATGAAAAATTATTATTTTATCCATAGGCTCATGGGTACTTTTATATATATTAATCTAAAAATCATACATTTGTCATTTTTAGCCAAAATTCACTCCTGTTTCCCTTAATAGGAGATCTAAGAGTTAATATATTTTTTTTTCAACCATTATTGTATTAATATTTTAGAGAAATTAGTTTTATGATTCTGTGAATTCCTGAATCCTGTATAATAGAAATTAGTGGTGGTGATGGTGGTAGTGATGGTTGCTAACACCTATTGGAGTTTTTCCATTTGCTTTTACAAATGGCAGTAATATTGTCCATTTTATTGTGCACACTGAAAATTTTGTGGACTACATTACACTAGAAGATGGTGAAGATGGAGATAGGATTTTGGAGATGGAGCAATGGCAGAATGAGTGGCAAGGGAAACTAGAGAACCCCAGAGAAAATCTGCCCAGATGCAACTTCGTCCACTTCAAATCTCACTATGGCTGCTAGGAATGAACCAGAGCCAACTAAGTGGGAGTCAAGCAGTCTAACCATTTGGCATGGTGCTGCAAAATTAATAGTGTGTGTTTAATATTATTTGACCCATGCATGTGCATGGAACTTGAGATCATGAAATTAATGCACAAGTAAAATTATTAACACAGCTTAATTTAAAAAGCAAAGCTTAATATGATTAAATTTATAATTAATAATGCATTTGACCGCCAGTTCACTGCTATGTCCCTTTCATGTTGATAATGAAATGGTATGATTATGATATGAAAATTCTGGTAACATAACCACAACCAATAACCTTAATTTTTCTATAGCTTTTTTAAGAACTTTATTAATTTTTGCATCATTTTAATCCTTCTGACTCAGTGCTATACCTTATTTCCTGTTTCAAGTATCAATGAAATATATCTGAGTTATTTTAAAGCTTGCCTTCCTTATACTTATTCTAAATAATAGACAATTTGTATATACCTTTTTCCTTTGCCAGATGACTCAGAAATGAATGGCAAACAATGCTGAATTTATTCTTAGCTTTATATCTGCACAATGCAAGTAGAAATATCACCACAGGGCACAACTTTTGACATAGTTATATTAAGATATTCAGACTGGTGAGCACACATAACTATAAATGTGTTTTTATTCCCCCCCCCCCCCTCTTGTATGGAATCACTCTTCATGCCAGCCTTATGAAGGTTTCCATGAATGAATAAACATAAAATATTCAAAATAGTTATAGCAACTGCAAAAATAAGGGGGATTATTGGTGAAACACATTGTATTTTACCTTCTTCATCCATATGCCCTGTTCTTTTCTTTGATGGAGGATAAACAAGCAATTGTATTCTAAACTTAGGTATTCATTTTTTTACACTAAACTTCATTTAGGATATATTACCACTCCATTGTCAATAGCTTCGCAAGTACAATATTTATAAACAATTGTATTTTACCTTTTTCATCAATATGCCCTATTCTTTTCTTTGATGGAGGATAAACAAACATTTTAAAGTATTAAGCACTATAAAGTAATGAAAAAGTAATTTTTATATCAAACATATGCTATATTGACATTTACAGGCTGTCAGAGTGCTTTTTTCATTTGTGATGGTTGCACATCTTCATTAAGCAGTCCAGGCAGTTCACAACATAAATAACTTCAATGTATTTGATAGTCTTTCACATAAACAGATATTTTATTCTTAAATAGCTAGGTGAGTTGATGTAATACTCTTATGCTCCACTTAACATTGAATTATACTACAGATAGACCTTTGGAGCTGGGATTATAGGGAAAAAAATTTATAAAAAATATGAAGATAATGTTATGAACTCTGAGATTCCAAAAGAAGATAAATTAATCAAAAGTTCATCAAATGTCCACGAGAGCTACACCAAGTCCATCTAACTTACAAATCGGCAGTCGAATCACAACTAATGATGTGGGCAAAGGCCTGTGAAACATGTTCTGTATAATTCAATGGTAAGTGGAGCATAAGAGTATTACATGTACTCACTAGCTATTTAAGAATATATTAATTGCTTCACTGTATTAGTTCTGACACGAAATTAGTTTTAAATTTAAGATATTTTATCTTCTCAATATGCAACTATCAAGAATCACTGTTACACAGGTTAACTATGATCTTTTCCAATCTGTCATATGTTTTAAAATTGTGTGTTTATGCTTTTTATATGAGAGTCCAAAAGCAAATCAACGAATGCATGTTATGCCACTCTCCAGTAATCACTTTAATTTAATTCTCTAGATCAAATGAAGCCAAAGATGTGCCATTTGCAAATCCAGATCTATGTATTATAATTGCCAATTCTAATGTGAAGCATGACTTAGCACAGAGCAAATATCCAGAGAGAAGAAAACAATGTGAAGATGCAGCTGCTATTCTTAACAAAGAATCATTACGTGATGCCAACATCAGTGATATAGAAGGTAAGTAAGTGAAAGGGATATAACTGTTTCAAGAGGTGGTTAAAAGAGTTCTATTCTATGTCAAAGTCCTCATTTTTCAGTTATCTCCAGAGTTTGTTCTGAGCATTTATCTGTTCATCATCATAAGACATTTAGACCATACCTATGGGAATATTTTTAATGAACAATACACTGAAAATGTTATGGGAATTCAATTTTAAGGCTGGTTAATTCACAGATGGGTAGATCAAGCAGAGTTAATTAAAAGAAACACGTATACTAAAAACTGTTAACTTTAGTGTATTCATTCAACAATGGTAAACCAAATAAAATTGACATTATGGGTGTTCTTCATCCCAATTAGGTGAGATTCATGCTTAAAAGTTAAAGCCCACATTAATTTAAGAGATGAGAGCACATAACAAATGTTCATTCATTAATAAATGCATAAATTTTATTCAAAGTGCATTTATATGCATACTTGTAAATTAACAACTACAGAAAAAAGTTTTTTTTTTTGATTGATTTATTTATAGATGCTCTTTAACATCTCAGGTCATCAGCATCCCATTCAACTCAGGGCATGAAATGGCCGACAAATTTTGCTCAGAGGCCTCTTCTTTCAGGCTTGAGGTTCTTTTTCGTGCCATAAATGTACTACACAGGACCCACGGCTTTACTTCCCTTCCGAAGGAAGCCATACTTGGGATTTTACGCCTGAAAAAAATCCATCAGTCCTGGCCGGGTTCGAACCCGTGATCTTGGGTTTAGGAGGCAAGTATGGTAACCACTAAACCATCAGGACCGACCAGAAAAAAGTGATTTATTTACTAATTAAATATTAATTGAAACTTGCACAGTGAAGCCAATCATATAATTGATATTATTGTATGATTTAGATGAACTACACACTCTTAATGCTTAATTTATTTATCATAATGCATAGAACTGGTTTCAAGACATTTTGTTCTCATCATCAGCTAAGATAAAATTCAACTGTCTGATAATTTGTTAAGCTGTGGGCATATGTATTCTGTTTCGGTGGCTGTGTGATAAACTTGTAGTTTATGTTTTCATCCTTGGCAGTGTCGCAGTTCATTACACTGTCTTTGTATTTGTAGATATAGATTTTGTCCCAAGTTGCTAATTCTGTAGGTCCTTGCAATAATTTTAATAATTTTGCTTTATTCACTAAGTCGTGATTTCCTGTCCAAAAATGATATGCTACTGCTGATTTCTCTATTTTCTTATACTTTAGGTTCCTGAAATGTTCCTTTAACCATGTGCCTATGTTTCTCTTTGTTTTTCCAATGTAGATTTTTTCACATTCTGCACAATTTATTTTGTAAATACCTACTTTTTTCTCTTTTGGAATACTGTCATTAACATTGAATTTTAGCTTAGCTGATGATGAGAACGAAATGTTCTTGAAACCGGTTCTATATATTATGACAAGTAAGTGAAGTGTTAAGAGTGTGTAGTTCAACTAAATCATACAATAATATCAATTATGTGATCTATTTATTGAGACTAATAGTTATATTCTGAACATGCTGTTGTCTCCAGATTGTCTTCTCCCATTATATGTTTGTCATTAGGAAATTTTTTGAGATAAGAAAATAGATGAAAATAAATATGCCATTGAACAAGATTTATTTGTAGAGAGAGAGAGCAAACAAAGGTTTTAGATCAAATTATAGATTAGACAATTGTGCATTGAAGTAGCAACTAAGTTATTTAAATTGTACTTGGGAAGCCATAGACAATGGAGTGCTAATATATCCTATTGGAATGTATTAAATTTGTTCACACTAACTCCACTTTCATAACATGTGGACATGTTTTGGGAGCAACAGCTCCCATTATAAGAGATGTTGACCAACTACTTGATGTGGTGGCTGGATCCCCAAAGTTAGCAGCATTTATTTAGTAAATAATGTCTTATTAAAGTAATTGCCCTTGAAACATGTCCTTATGTTGTAAAACCAAATGGAGAGTTACTCTGAACGTATTTAATAAATTCTAATAAGATATAGCAACTAAGTTGTTGGAACCTAATAGTGTGTACCATTCTTTTCTAAGATAAATTGTATAAGGTCTGTTCAAAAAATAACCAGACTAATATTTTTTAAAATTTGGGCTTACTGCATCTTATTGAACTTTGGTTACTCGAAGTAACCTTCCTATTGATACACTTCTTCTAATGCCCTTTAAGTTCCTAAAAGCAGTTCATATGCATTTTTTGAGATTGTGCAAAGTTCTGTCACAATTTTTTTTATCTCAATTGAGTCTAATCTTCATCCTTTCACATTAATTTCAGATTTGGAAATAAAAACAAAGTCTATAAATGCTAAGTCAGGAGAGTATGGAGGATGGGAACCAGTCATCTTATTTTTTGCATAAGCAATGAAGAATGCATTGATGCATTATTATGTGTAGCAGGATCCATGAGTTGTCTCTCCACAGTACAAGCTTCTTCCTTCTTACATTTTCCCAAAGACATCTGAGGATTTCTTAGTAATACCACCAATTTCACAGACCCTCCAGCAGAAATTCATGATGAATAATGCCCTGAGTGCCGAAGAAAACTGTTAACAGCAGTGTGATGTTTGACCTGACAAACTTTTTTGGGTTTGGTGATTATTTTTCAATTCATTATGATGACTGACTTTATTCTCAACTTCGTAACCATTAACCCATGCTTCATCATAAGTGATTATTCTATACATAAAAGTTGCATCATCTTTAACACACTCCAAGAGTTTCTGACAGATTGTGATGCAGTTTTCTTTCTGTTCTTGTGTCAACACCTAAGGGACAAACTTTGCTACAACATAATGCACACAGCTTTTCTGTCAGGATTTTATGATATGATCCCACACGAATGTTGCTTTCTTAGCAATTTTTTGAACAGTCAGGCATCAATTTTCATGAATAGACTCATTCATTCTGGCCATATGAGCAATGCCAGTTTTTTTTTTTTTAATGGTGTTTAATGCCCGTTTTTACTACTGATACAGGCTGTGGACACTGATGATATATGATATGAAATGATATATTGGGAAAGGATTTTTTTAAAGAAGAAATCATTCCAGACTTAAGTTTAGGGTACCTCCCCAGGATTTGCCATTTATGAGGGCTGAGGATAACCTGGAAAAACCTCAATTAGGGAGGACAGTCCTAGTGGTATTCGAATCCCAGACCTCCCACTTACAAGTCCATGCCTTAACCTCGCCACCTGTAGGGGTACACTGTCAGTTGATGTCAATGGGCTACCAGGACATGGGTCTTCAACTATGAACTCTTGATCACTTTGTATATACACTCATAGTATTGATATGGTTTAAACAATTATCTCTATAAGCTTCTTTCATCATTTTATCAGTCTCAGTAAAGGATTTACGATGTTTCATGTGAAATTTAATGTTAATGTGCTGCTCATGATAGCTTGCCATCTCAGTAATTGCAGAATACTAAAAACATCATTGTAAAGTAAGTAGTTTGGAACTTTACTGAAATAAGATAACACTGCAGGCAAACAGGAGACTTCTAGGCAAGGTCAGAGCTAATCAATGCTACCAACCATTTTTTATTGCAACACTTGTTTCGCACAGAATTTTGAAAGTTTGGATATTTTTTTTAAAAAGATCTCAAATAAGAATAAACAAGATCAGAGTGGTTATTATGCATGAGCAGTAGTTAGGACCACATGAGCACTGAACCATATGGTGCTCATGTACTTTGGTGGCCTACATCTAGAAGACAAATGATAATGAAAACATCTACATGGTTTGATCTTAGCAGTCGGCATAGTATTTGCTTTGAGTTTTTATGAACAGTGTTAGGAAGCCTATTGTTTGTGTACAGATATTTGGATATGTCATCTAGATATCCACAACTTAGATATATAAGATAAGTTGATTGGAGTTTGTGAAATTCATTCTTGATTGTTTTCAAGGTTACTTATCACCAGGCAAAGTAATCATGCTTAGAAATCTTTGAGATGCAATATTTCATAGAAATTTTGGTGTAAGGTTGGTTGTAGGCAGTGCTGCAGTTGAGAATGTTAATTTACTCACCATCATATATCTTCTATTTTCATATTTATTCATGTTATTTAGCCATTATTTCAGTTAAGCATATTATGGTAAAAACCTCCGATTTCATGTAATTGGCAGTGTAGTTTTTTTTAAATAGTATTTAATGCCTGTACTTACTACTGAGGTGCAATAGAAGGTGACATGGATGATACATGAGATAAATTGGGAAATTGATTTTGGGAAGTACACATTTCAGGCCTAAAGTTTAGAATATTTCCCTAGCATTTGCAATTGATGAGGATTGAAAAAAGCCTGAAAAATGTTTCATTTACCATGGATGGTGCTGGCAGGGTTTAAACTGCAAACTCCCATTTATAAGCCTCAGTCACCCATATTGGTTACAAAAGAGTGTAATTACATAATGTGCATCAGCATTTTATTGCAATTGCAACACTGGTGGTCTAGGTTGTGCAATCTCCTCCTTGACAGGTTTTTTCAAGGTTTTCTTCAGTCCTCATAAGGCAAATGCTGGGAAGATACCCTAAATTCAGCTGGGTACCTAGCCATCATTCCAAGTAAAGGCGGTTCAGTGAGCAACTGAAGATGGGGGAGATTCTCCCGAAATGCATTTTTTTTATGTAAGTGGAGTTTAGTGTAAAAAATGAATACCTAAGTTTAGGGTATATTGCCACTCCATTGTCAACAGCTTCGTAAGTACAATATTTATTAGCATTTTAATTGTTATTAGTCTATCTTTTTGTATCTAAGATTTTGCCATTTATGTCACTGCATTATGCAGTTATTTTAAAAGAGATTCTGGCATTCATTAATTCTAGGATGAGGGGAAAAGAGGCTCTTAAAGTTAACCATGTATTGTGCACATTATTTATTTTTGGATAAAAATAAGAAAGAGAGCAGACAAGATTTGTTTTTTGGTAAGCCAAAGACAAAGGTCTCGCCACTTAGTGGAGGCAGTCTTCTGGAAAGACAAAGCTATCACCAAGGACAAAGATGGAGGAAATATTGAAATTCAGTTTTTTATAGTTCAGAACCATTAACAGATATTCTTACAGTCTAACCCCATAGTATTACCACATATAATGATAGATTCCAAAAAATGGACACAAAAATCATTTGTTGGGTCTCCTTGGTTGGGTCTCCTTGTTAACCAGATTGAACTGTTGTTATTGTTATTTTTATTATTGCTATTATTATTATTATTATTATTATTATTATTATTATTATTATTATTATTATTATTATTATTATAGTTCATTTTTACTAACTGCATTATTGTTTTACTTGGTTGTCTTTAAGTTCATTTATTTCTTTCAGAAGCAAAAGATAAGCTAAAGGGTGATTATTACAACAGAGCTAGACATGCAGTTACTGAAATAGCAAGAACTGTAAATGCTGCAGCAGCACTGAAAGAAAATGATATGATAAAATTTGGAGAGCTCATGTATGCCAGTCATCTGTCTTTGAGGTTTGTTCTTTTTATGTTCTATATTTGTAAGATTTATTTGCATTCTATTAATAAGTAGGCATAAAACATGTACTGTATCAAATTTCACTGTATTTCAGACAGATCAGAAATAAAAAAAAAACCAATAATGTAGGAGCTGGTATATACTCAGAATTGTTCAGCCAATATTTAGCAGTTGGCATCAACAGTTCCAGTTTCGATGGAGAAATCAAAACTACAGAAGTTGCACTCTGTAATCTCAAATACAGTCTACTTAAATTCAATAAAGTTATAATCCTAGTAGACTCCTAAACTGCCATTCAAACTATTACAAAACAAAGTCTCAGAACAGAGAATGTAAGAGGATATGAACACAAATTCCCCTAAAGTCAGAAAAAATGGATAGCTTCCAGTGGATATGTTCTCACATTGGAATATTTGGTAATGAAATATCAGACACTCTTACTATGAAAGAAAGCCATTAAAATATCAGTAAATCCCAAACTGCACCTCAGAAGGGAAACTTGGGACCTCGTAAACCCACAAAAAACCAAAAAGGAGCAAAAGGAAAGCAATGGGAGGAAGCTAAAGAGCTTGCAAACCAAGTAATACACAGTCATAAAGAAGCCATTGCCCAATTCTGGCTGATGTCAGAACATGACTGTCTTACATATCATATCTACACATTGGGAATGTGTTCATCCAGCAACTGCCCAAATCCTGTGGACCTTTTCTTTGTCCTCTTTATGATTTTTCCATTTTAATCACTCAAGTGTCATTTCCTCATTATTTCCCCTTATCTTTCATATATAGTTATAAAAATCTAATTTAATTTTCATTGCCATATACTTTTAGTATTTGTTTCAGGACATTTTCTTGTGCTTTCTTTTTTTCATGCTCCAATCTTTAGTATATTTAACTGAATGCTCACTGCTCTGTTTATGCTTGTTAATGCATTCCTAGCCTTCCTGCTCATTTTTTATCTGCACACATAACATTTCAACTTTGTTATGTACCCATCAGAAATTGCTATTTATTCCTTTCTTAGTGCAAACAAATATGCCCTCTCCCACACTATCTCTATCCCTTCTAAAAACTCTATATTTTGATATAAAATTTCCCTTTTTATATCATCCTGGAACCATGATTCAATACTGGTTATTACATTGGACTGTACACTTCAATTAAATTGCAAAATTCAATTAGTTTATTCAATATACTATGGCAGTTAACCTGTAGCAATCTGATTATTCTTACCTTTCTATTCTAAAGTGTCCTGTATCATCAATCTCCTCATATCGAACTTAATGTATTTGAAAATGGTGAGATTGCATCTATAGGGTATGGAAAAGGTATTTTGGGAGAAGAAAATTGAGGTGGCTGCTATATATATATATGATTTATTTTAAAATGGACTGGTAATAATATGAAGATAAATCACTGAGATGCAGACAGTTCTAGAAAAGATTGATTTGATAATGAATTTATAGTTTTGGGAAGATTAATGAAAGAAGCAATTACTCAGTGGAGAGAAACGAATGGAAATGAGAGTGGTAATGCTGGATATAAAGAGGAATACTGGGAATTGCTAGATAATAAAAAGCAACAGTGGGGTAAGGAAAGAGCATATAAAGGTGAATATAACATTAATTCTGGAAGATACAACAATTTTGAAAGTTATCAGAAAATGCAACAGAAGTGAAGAATGCCATTCATTCCACAGATATTGGATGCATTATTTTAAGGGTTGTTCATAACAACTGATGATGAGGTTAGGACCTGGAATATAAGATTAAAAATGGATATAGAACAGCTGCATAGATCATTTTCAGAAAATGAGGTTTTGGAACATGTTAACAGCTTTTAAAAGCATAAGATAGTTGGTATTGATGGTTTACCTATAGACTTTTTTAAGCATGGCTGGATAGATTACAGAGTTTGGCAAAGTTATTTAATTTAATTAATAAAAAGGAACCAAAGAATTTGATAGCATCCTATGTATAAAGGAAAGGATAGTGGGGAATGTATATGGGAATGGCTGAAGAGAATAAAATTATCTCCTCTTTCCAAGATTTCAAAAAAGGCTGTAGAACAAATAATAATGTGATGAATACTGAAAATTATTATAGATAAATGTTTGATTAAAAAGCATAGGTTGGTATATATAATTTTTGTCAATTTAGAAAAAGGATACTATAGATCATACATGAAGCTCTATGGTGGAAATTATGGAGGAAGTAAGTAAGTATGATTTAATCTCAACTCAGGTATTCACTTACATAAAAGTAAGACGCGTTGGGCAACTGAAGATGGGAGAGATTCTCCCGAAACGCGTCTTACTTTTATGTAAGTGAATGGAGTATAGTCTAAGAAATGTGAATACATGAGTTGAGGTTAGATTGCCACTCCATTGTCAACAGCTTCGTAAGTACAATATTTATAAGTATGATTTGTTTATTATAATAACTATACCTTCAGAACACCTTTTATGTTAAATATGGGGTTTGGGAAGTTACAAAGTACGTCAAGATGAAGGGTTAGAAAAAAAATGCAAACCTACTTGTATATTGTTTAATTTTTTTATAGATGATATAACTGAGGGGTTATGAAAAGTTAATATTCATATACCTATCATCAATAATCAAGACATTTCAGGATTGTTATGTGCAGATAACCTAGCAGTGCCTTCCTTATGAGTAGCTGGATTAAATAATGTAATTATTGAAACTGAAAGGTACTGCACAGTGTAGGGACTTATAATTAATCAAGACAGACTAATATAATTGTATTAAAAAAAAGCCATAAACTTGACTCCTAAAAGATAAAAATAAAGAAATTCAAATAGTTATGAATTTAAGTACTGAGACCTAGAATTTAGCAGTTTAGGTAATTGGGAAAAATGGAAGCTATTCACGTTGTGTAAATGGAAACAAACAAAATATCTAGCAAGAAAATGTTTATACATAGCATCAATAATGGATATGGCATGGTTTGAATGGTTTACGGGCTTTTATGAAATCGAATTAAGCTTATGAAGTGAAACTTTGGGGAATAAATAAAATTATGGAAGAAACCAGATTTGGTAATTTCTGTTTTCTATATATTAATAGGTTTATACATCAGCATGGAAAATGCAGATGCTATGGGAGATGATGAAGATGGATGGTGTTTAATGCCCGTTTTTATTACTGAGGCACCACAGGTGGTGGACACCGATAATATATGAGATGAAATGATATATTGGGAAAGAATTTTTTTTCATTTCTTTTTATATTTTTTTTAAGGAAGGAATCATCCCAGCCCTAAGTTTAGGGTATATTCCCAGCATTTGCCATTTATGAGGACACCTTAGTCAGGGAGGACAATCCTAGTGGGATTCAAATACCAGATCTCCCACTCACGAATCCATGCCTTAACGACCTCAGCCACCTGTGGTGGTGGTGGTGGTGGTGGTGAGTGTAGAAGTTTGCTGATTGAATACAGTTTGAAGCATTCGTTACATTTTGAAAGAATGTTTAAATTTTCAAGAGAGAAATTTAGGTACAAACAGCGAAACATTTTATGCACATGGAATGGAAGATGTATGAGGAAGTAGGGAAGAGTTAGCTCTAGGTAACCTCTACACCTTTAGGTGTATGGAAGGCTGTCAGTCACACTGTAAGATATGAAATGAAGAAAATTGTATTCTCTAGCAGAAGAGAAGAGTTATTAAAATTTTACATTGAAATAAAGTTAGATATATTATGGCAGGTTTACACAACAAATATAAGGAGAGAGAAGATATGTCATTACGTCATTTAGGGGTATGGAAACTGAAGCATTAAAGAAATTGGATGGAGCAGAATGTGTGTCCCATTTGTTAAGATTGTGAAGATGCTTTTCATATTCTATTTGCTTGTCAAGGTTCTATAGAATGAAAAAAAGAGTTAATTTGTGAGGAATGTTTTAAAATGGGGAAGACATTAGCATTTGGAACTATTTTTAATAATGTTTCTCAGTGTAAAAGTAAAAAGGAGTGTTTGTGTCATGTAAAGACAAAACAGAGTCAGATTATTTAATAAGGAAAATTAAAATTTATGAATCTATTAACTTAGGAGTAAGACAGGGTTGCTCAATGGCACCAATATTTTTTAATGTATACTTAGATGCAGCAATAGCTGAATGGTAAACTCAGCTAAAAATCATTTTTAAATGGGATGTATTGCTGTAAACATAATTTTATTTATTGACAATCAAGTTTCTTTCAAATGATAAAGATCAACTAATTAAATTGAATCTGTCATCTTAACAGCTTAATAAAATAATGTCTACATATGATTTAATAATATCAACTAAAAATCAAAGGTTATGGCCTTTGTTAGAAAATATCCAATGTGATCCAAAATTATACTTAATAAGAATTTAATAGAACAAGTACAAAATTTCAATTATTTGGAATGTAATGTGCCTTATGATTATAATGAGGATTTAAAATGAAAATTATATCAATTTCAGAGTGTATAAAATGAACATTAAAGAATAAAACAAGGAAAGACATAATGACGGTGCATATTTTGAAGTATAGATCTGAAAATTGGGCCATAAACATAAGTTGATAAAGGAATGATACAATCTACTGAAATCAAATTTTTGAGATATGTAGGTGGCCGTACTTTAAAAGATCATATTAAGAATGTTGAAATACTTAATATCTTGGATATAAATAGAATTAAGAAAAATAAATGGAATATATTTTCTGGATGCATAATGAAAGATTTAGTGTAGCAGATCTTAAAATATCTGCAAAAGGAAGGTGGGATATAGAAAGTCCTAGGTGCTGCTGGGAAAATTTCTTCTGAAGCAAAACAGGTCACTTTTTCATCATCATTGAATAATGATGAAAATGTATGCTAGTTTAATGCTATCAGTACATTTATTTATTTTAAATGGGTTTGGTTATGGAAATGTAGGAGCATAGATTGATGATAAGCAGGGAATGTAAAGAATAATATATAATGTAGCGAGGAGATCTAGTCCTTCATGTCAGATGAAGGATTGGTTCTCTCTGTTTATTTGGTCAAGGAGAAGTCTCTTTCTTTTGACTTTCTGAAGATGGTGTCTTTTCCCTCAAATATAGAAGTATTTATGGGAACGTATGTTAAGTATAGTAGTGTGAATTTTCTGTTATGCTATTTTGTGTAGTTTTGATGTAGAGTTCTCATCTGGAAGAGAACCTGGATTAGAATCAAGCCATTTATTTAATATTTTTAAAACAATGCTATTTACTAAACAAAAAAATACATAAACCATTGTTGTTTTACTGCTATTCATAATTTTAATTCCAGCAGAAGTCAATTTTTGTTGCACTACTTTTCATTTTTTTAGTTATTCCAATGGTGATCTCCAATTATGTCTGCTTTTAGTAAATTTTACTTAATTTCATTTTAATTAACATTTACAGAGATGATTTTGAAGTATCCTGTAAGGAATTGGATGATCTAGTAGAAGGTGCCAAAAGTGTTAAGGGAGTGCTGGGCTCAAGAATGACAGGAGGAGGTTTTGGTGGCTGTACAGTTACACTCGTAAGTATAATTTTTTAAGAATATTATTTACCATCATATCATAGAGATTTTAGATCTTTAGGTCCTAAAAATATCAAGCTTGAAGAGTTTATAGAGGTCAGAAAAAATTAAGAAATAGGTTTTTTGTTTAAAAAAATGTTTTTGGTCCAATGTCAGCCCATTGTAAGGCAGTTATCTTAAACATTATATCTAGAAATAACAGAGTGCTTGTTCATTGAAACATTCATTCATGCACCATCTCTCTCTTTTCTGCAATAATTTTATGCACAATAAATCAAATTATTTTTTATCCATAAATTGTCATCTGAAAATTTTTATTTCAACACTTCCACTCTTTGGCATAAGTTTGTTTCTTTCATCTGGATTAGCTTAAATTCATATAAGGACTTTGCAGTATCTGCAGAAGGTACTCAGAATATTTAAACAAAGAAACTGTACCTGATTAAATTGTTTGTGTAGATCTAATTTGCACCATTCACATAACTTGCATAATCCAGATTTTTGGCAAACATCATTTGCAATTTTTTTAAAGAAATTTCTTCAGCTTTGCCTGTGGCTCCTTTTATATATATACACGAATGAACACTGTGCTTTATTAAACAAAGATGTTGATTCAGAGAGATTGAATTTTTCCATGAATGTAAAATGAGCACATATATATGCCAGATCCTTCCTTAGTATCTTCTCTTTTGAGAAACTATTGGCATTTCAATGTGTCAATGTTATCATTGTAATGCTACATAGCATACAGCCATTTTCTGCATTTGTTAAAAATAAATGCTGGTAGCTCAGGCAGATTTGGCAGATTTTAAAGCAAGAACTCTTAGAATTTTATTTTAAAAATAACTTCTTTACTGAAGAAATTAAATGATTCATTTTTTGAAAATGGTTTCTAATTTCTTCTGCTAATCAGTGAATTCATTGTTTTGTTTTAAAGCATTGATATTTTGTCACATGCTAAATTACTGCTCTTTTTGGCATCAATCTAAAAAAGATTTTGTATAAACTCTTTTACTTTACTTGGAAATGATCAAACATTATAAGCCAAATAGCTACACCATATACTATTTTTATTGTTTTTACAAAAATATAAACAAATTCTCTGAATAATTTCAGAAAAAATAATGCTATTAAATTCAGCAATGCAATGTTGAAGATTTTATTTAGAAATATTATAGATATTTAATATTAAAATTTAGCTCTTTTTTGCAGGCCTGGCAGAAAATCACTCTGCCATTTGTTGTATAGCATTAGAAATTTGCAATCCATCACCTTGTTAATGGTTTTTATAAGCTTTTAGCTAGATATTTTGCAGCACTAATATAATGAGGTTGAGTAATGGGTCAGCACAGCTTGACTGCTTACTGGGAAAAGCTAGCCATCAAATTCTCAAATGCATCTAGGTAGCATCTTGTAGTTAGTTTGGGGGAGATTTTGTCAGTGAGTGGTTGTACATTCATGTGCTACTCTGTGCTTTCATTGCTATATGTCGCTACATAAATATAGCATTGCAGAATTTTTTTTTTTTTTTATATGTATTGTACATATGTGAAAATGGATTCTTGCAGAGAAGCAGTAAGGTAATTTCCAAGAAAATATCCTGGCAATCATGTTCAATATAGAGAACTGTTTGCCAACTTTTAAAAATTATGAAAGCCAGCTCTCTCAATAGCAAGAACTGTGTTTTAACCATATTTTTATGGAAGAAAAGTTAGATGAAATATGGGAACTTCCTGTACAGATGCTGACAATCTCTTATAACACATGTTATTGCTTAATATTATCAATTTTAAATTCAATACCATTTTATACTTTCAGTAAAAATGTAAATAAAATAAAAATAATATGTGTGCATTGTCTTTATCTCCCCTTTTCCGAGTTGCACCATGTGCACTTCCCTGGTAAGCAGCCATATTCAGGAGACTCGTAACTCAAATAACTTCACTATACAATACCAACACCAAATACTTTTCATAGGCTTGAACTCTTTTTAATTTATATGAAGAAAGAACTCACTGTTCTTTAATCAACAGATTTTTAACATACATATAAGCAAAATTGTTGACAAAAGTTTTAAACAGATTTGTACAACAATATTGTGGATGGTGCCCATTTATCTGACAGCCATAAATGTACCCCTTATGCTAAAGAGCAGTTGAATTTTCAGGCCATTACTGAGAGTGTCTAAGAACCAGCAACATGTTAAATTATTTTTCTTGTAAACATCGCAGATAAGGCCCTACAACCAGTTCTGTGTTGGAGGCTTATTCTTTTTCATATTTTGAATAAAATTGCCTACTTTGTTTTTTTTTAGAAATAGTTTCATTAAAATTAAAAAGGGCTGAAATAAGTTCCTAAAAGCAAAAATACAGCACATTTGTAGAAATAGGTATGTATCAGCACTTTAGAATGTCATTAGTATAATTACACATAATTGTTACTGATTGGCTTAATAGGCCCGAACATAAATTGGGTAAAAATGTAATAATCTTATATATACTAATCTAGAAATTGTTCAATGCAATTAAATATTATCTAAAACTGTGGAATTTTATTAACTATGTGTCGGTTTTGGTGGTCATACCGCCTTCTAAACCCAAGATCACGGTTCAAACCCAGCCAGGATATGGATTTTTTTGGGTATAAAAATCCTAAATATGGCTTCCTTCAGAAGGGAAGTAAAGCCATGGATCGCATCTCTTACATTTATGGCATGAAAAAGAACCTTAAGCCTAAAAGAAAGGCCTCTGAGCAAAATTTATCGGCCGTTTCACCCTCTGAATAGAATGGGACGCTGATGACCTGAGATGTTAAAGATCGTCCATAAATAAATCAAATCAACAACAAATGTATTAACTACATCTAATTAAATGCAACTGATTATATTAATTCAATGATTATCTCAAAGATGTTCCAAATAAACGTATATACATGCAAGAAAAGAATTTACGACAAGTAACAGGGTAAAGTTGTTTTTTTAGGTGCCAACACAAGCACTGTGAACTCGTTTGCAACATTATTCATTAAATTTTTATTTGTCTTCCTGAAGACTTATGATATAATTAAACTTAACATATCTTCTACATTCATTTGTTTGAAGTTTCTTGTGAAACTGTTTCCTTGAGTTTTTTTTCTGTAATTTTTATTAAAATCTTAAATTTACTGTAGATTTATATATCCATCATTATTTTGTTGCTCATTCTTCTAAGCACCCATAGCTGTGACACTATAACTGTATTAGATTAGCTCATATCACACCATCTTCTTTGTAGTTATACTCACCTACCATACATATGGGGTTAAGAATAAAATTATTTAAAATAAAAGTATTTTCATTTAATTTAATTTTTACATATTTGTATAGTCAAGGACTGATAAGGAAAATTTAATGCTACATAAATTTAGAAAAATCATTTCTGTTACTAATTTTCTACCTGTAATAACAGTAACTTAATGAGAATTTCAATGTATGTGTAAAGGCATAAGAAAATATTCACAGCATTACTTTATGGCTCTTAATCATAAAATATTAAATGCCATATTGTTCTGAGTTGAATTATGCAATGTCATGAACTACTTAATTGAGAGCAGATGGTTCACATATTTTTGCATGTTTTATAAAATGTAGTATATGTATATATAACTACTTCATATTATGCATTTCTGGCTACTTATATGAATTTTCTGAGGCAGCCCAATCATTTGTTATTATTAGCTTATTGTCTTCTTATAAAATGATGTTTACAGCTTTGCTAAGCATTATGCATAAATCAATATCAAACTGGTAATCAAGTGATATATTTTGTTGCCATTTGAACAGCTTATATAAAATGGTGAGCAGTCCTAAAAGTTTCTACTAATCATAATTTTCTATTCTGCATAGGCTCCAAAGACCATTGCAAAGGATGTTATCAAAGCAATGAAGGAGAAAATGAAAGGAAGCCCTACCTTTTATATAACAGAGGCTTCAGCAGGGGCAGAGGTATTGCAGCTTCCTGGAAAATGACTGAAAGTTTTCTTGGCCATTTCTAGGCAGATTGAAGTGCTTAGGATCTACCATGTCCAGCCATTCACTACCAAAGAAATTTTTGCAGAAACATTTAAGTTTCAGTATATAAATATGTAATGATACTACATTTAGTTAGCTAATCAGAAAAATTTATGTTTAGATAATAAGATTATTGAGAAAGAGATTAAATATGTATTCAGAAATGCAAAACAAATTCCATATAATAATTCTATTAACTGATATTGATCCACAATAAAGTTTGATAACTGGTTTAAAGTGAGTTGATAAATTGTGAACTTTATCCCACTTTCTGTTTTCAACATACCTTAATGGCAATGCATAAGAAAGATAGAGCTTGGCAAAGTTCATATCAATTTGAATCACAAATTCCATATAAATACTTTGCTTGTATTTTCATCACACATCATTTAATAGTTTAGGTACTTTTGAAGGAGCTTCAAACACACTGCAGATGTTGCATTATGATCTGAAGAAATAGCAAGAACTAAACATATTTTTACTATTTTGCTATTTGGGAATAAGAAACAATGCAACCTTTGGTAAAAGAAAGCACATTCATACAAAATACTGGATATAAATGTGAATAAGGTAGTTCTCAAAAGAAAAAGGGGAATATAACCAATGATATATATGTAGCTTCACTATTTAGAAATGTCATTTATTCCATATCTTGAAATTACAGCTTCATCTTAACTCTTGAATTACATTAAACAAAAAAATAAAAAACAAAACAAACAAAAAAAGCCACTTACATGAGTAAACACTCTACATTTGATCACATTTTTGTGAGGATGTGCAAAGTAATGGAAGGTAGAATTCTTAGTGTTCACTGACTCTCACATTGAAGATCTATGATGCATTGAATCAAAACTTTTTGAGTTTTTCTTTCCATTGTTGCCTATTTTGTATACCTGCATTTCATGAAACCTTTATTACTTGAGCTTTAATGGTAAAATCATTTATAGTAATCCTGTATTTTTCATAAAAAGTGCAGTCATTTACAACAGGGAAAGTGCACCAGATCTAACCAAAATATTAAAAACTTTGTGTGTGGTGAGAAAGAGAGAAAACTACTTAGAATTTTAGCTGAGAAGGTTAGAAACAAACCAAGATCAACAAATAAACATTTTGGTGACCTTTGCTCAGCAAATCATTGAAATGCATACAATGAGTCACTATTTCACATCCACAAATTGATGATAAATACATCGAAACACAGTAGTTTCACTTTTTAGATCTTAAGGGGTGGAGTACTCAAAAGTGTTTTTCAGTGAGAAGACATTTAAGAAGAATGAATGCAGTCTAGTAAGTAAAAGCAACTAAGCGTTAAACTTGTGCTCATCTACAATTTAAGCACAAAATACATTAATATGTGACAGAATGTTTTTCAAATGTGTATTATTACATTTACACTGTATTTGCAGATATGCCTCAACTGAAGCACAGGCCTTTTCTTTGATAACTATATGAGATTCGTATTCAAAATCTTTTGCAAATGTGTGTGTATGGTAAAATTGCATGTTTTGGGTTATAGTGACAAGTATATTTTCATAATCCTAAGGTCTCTACATCACACTCCAACACGCTGCTAGAGATGCAGGAACAATTACTATCAAAGGTATAATGATATCCTGACTAATAGTTTGCTAACACACAGTTGAATGTAGTGACTGAGTGAGTCAGCATTTACCCAATGGGTTTCTAGATGGAAGCTCACATTTATGATAGAGATTGGGAATGGGTGGTCACACATTTTAACTTTTCCAACCTAAATTTTGTTGATACTGTTAGATATTCACTGGTACAGACACATTTTCCTATAAAAACAGCAGTTTGCAAGTTCTAGTTCAGACTTAGCCTTCCATTTCCTTGAGAATGAGATCTAGTGCATATGCCTCAATGTTATGTGCTAATCATTACTTATCCTGTTCTGGAAACCCTAAATTGTGCAAGAGTTCAACCTAGCATATTTAATATGTGAAAGTCCGGCCTATTCACACCTTTTTCCAAAGCTGGTGTTACAGGGATTTGGACAAGATATTTAATCTCAAAAGCAACTTTATGGAATGTTCTTATAAAGATGATGTGGAAAAAGTCTGTTCACTGATGTATATTGTGTCAACTTCTATTAAGTTTACACACTAACATAAACCATGCTGCAAAAAATGTAAATTAGGAAAAGTACATACTGGTAGGGATTTATAGAGTTTCCATTCTTCATTACATATTAAAAACGTATTATTTTACAAGTTTACTCAATTTGCTAATCATTAGCTTTGGACATTTGGAAGTGAAAGAATTAAAATAACAAAGAAAAAAAGTTTAATTCTGCCTGCTTAAGATGCATTCTATTTAGTTTCTTAGAAAACAATTATAAAGTTATTTCAAATCAGGTATATTGGTGAGCTTTTTTTTTTAACTCATCCAGTTGTATACTTAAGTCTGACATAAAGGGCAATTCAGGTATATTAGTGAGATTTTTTTTTAACTCATTCAGATGTATACTTAAATATTACATAAAGGACAAATCAATTATGTATTTATTTCCCATTAATTCTGGAATGACTATATTCTGAAATAAAAAGAAAAAAAATACTAAATATAAATTCACCTAAATACATTTAGAAACTATTCCCAGTTTAATCTTAATAGAGCATTCTTGTGTATGTAGCTTTTCAAAATGTGTCAATTTCATCTCAGAGGTGGAAGAACTGCCATAACATTGTCCCTCTTAAGCCAGCATATCTGGCAGTAGTGCAGCAAACTTGAAAAGCAGGAACCCAAACCTCTTAAGTTCTGTGCAACATGCAATGGACACCAACACTGTTTTCCATATATTAGTAACCTATTTATAATACTATTGTGTTATTCAATATCATGGAAAGGGACAATCAGCAACTATGAAGACTAATTTATTTCAAAACATATCAATTTACATCCAACATTCTTTGTGGACCAGGTCAATCCCTCCAATGAACATAATTACTTGTGCAGTATCACTTGCATGAACACTTTTGCCTAAGGCCAACAAACCCTACAAAAGTTTTTTTTTTTTAATTGGCTTTTCAAGATCAACCCCCATTTCATATATTTTGTTTGTTACTCTCTGATATGAAAGACTTAAAGTTTAAATTTAGTTTCCCAATGCTTGTAACAATCAGACAGTTATAAGAAACTCTCCCTCAGATAAAGGCTTCAAATTTCTGGCAATTTTCTCATAAATCTAGAGTGACCCAGATAATGCTTTCAACAGGAGGAAAATCATTACTTTTGCTTTTCAGTTTTTTTAATTTTGTTACTTGTCCCTGCTCCAAAACAAGAGTTTCATTTTTATATTTTAATCATAATAATTACAGTAATTATTGCTATAATAATAATAATAATAATAATAACAACAACAACAATAATAAATCATGGTAACAGTATTTGCTGCATATTGAATTAACATGCTGAAGCTAATGAGCTGACTAATTGACAAAATATGATTGTCATGCTGATGCAACTCAAACTGGCATACCATATTTCTGGCATCATGATAGTAGATTAGTTCCCATGTCTTCTGGAAAATATAATGTGATTGGCTTGTCAGTATGATTGGGTATAACACAATTCATCCCCTGCACTGCTTGTGGTCATACTGTACATTATTTAATAACCAAGGATAAAGCAACTGTGGCTCAGTCAAGTTACTTTTGCTCAGACATGGTTCAACTTTAAAACATATGCGGAAGGCTAGGTCATTTAAGCAAGGGACATGTGTAACTGCTCTCCACAATAAATGTAGCAGAGAATCACATTCCATTCTTCTGCATATTTCCTAAAGCATTTATGTTACAAGGAATATCTGTGAGTTCTGCTGGAGCAGTTTCAAAATTGGCTGTATCACTTCAGATAGTTTTTTGTTGAACCTTAAACATTTTCATAAGTAATAAATGTGCTAATCTTAGACAATCATGCATCCATTACATACTGTAAAGAAAATGAATTATTTTGTGTTCCTGCCTCCCTTTCACAGATGAAGTGCATCCTTGGTGATAATACCTATGGGCCATTCAAATTAACTATAATACTGCTTTGATGTACAAATGAATGCAAATCTAGGATCATTAATATTTATGAGAGTGCATCTTTGTCAAATCAAGCAATGACATATGCTTTTACTCCAATATTTTATAAGCATTTAAATTAACTGAATTTATCCAGGCAAACCTTCCATTTTTAATGATAGTAACTTCCTCAAATTTGCAATATAGATTTTTTTCTCCTTCTGAAGATGATAATCAAGCCCAGCCATGTACATCTGAAGTTCTGGAAGCATCATTTAATGATGCAGGAAAATGTACCACTCCATCACTTCAGAAGAGGATAATTTCACCAGAAGAACCTACTAGGTCGTATGCAAAGGCAGAAGATTGTAAATGATCACAAGCTGGAAAAATATTTATCTCTTTTTCTCAATGAAAAGAAAACAGATATAGCGAGGCAGTTTGAAAACTTTATGAATTGTCCAGCAGTGATAAAAAAAAAAGAAAACTCATCCATTAGATGCAGATGATGAGTTCAGTTGATTTAGCAGGATGGCTCAGGTGGTTATGCATGAGACATGCATTTGGGAGGTCCCATGTTCAATTCCCTTGGGACTGACCATTCTGACTTTTTTTTTTTGCTGGTGGCATTGTACCCTAATATTTATATTCCACGGATTTTCTACTCTCCTGTTTCCTTTAATTTCAATCCATAGCATCAGTTACAGCATTGGAAGTGTCAAGTAAGGCAGGATGGTGCCTGGAGTGGTGATGGTTTTGCTAAGGAAAAGTTCCTGTTCCTAACTTCTGGACATCTCAAGTGAGGTCTTAGTGGAACTAGGAATGTTTCTCACAGACCCACTGACATCTGGGCAACTTTTCATCTATGGAAACATTAGGGATCTTGCCTACACCCATGAATCATCTCTTTGAATTCTTGGCCACCAGCTGTATCCTCCATTTAATCCCATTCTCCCAGTAGTGCTCCCTCAGGAGAATATGTATAATAGGCCCATTAGTGGCTGTGGTACAAACTCCTCTTCCATAGGGCAGAAGAATAAGTTCAGTGGTAAAGATTACATTTTCAAGTGATATATAGTTAGTTATATAAGTGATATGTATTTTTATTGGTATCAGTGTTTAATTAACCCAGTAGTGCCCAGCATTACATACGAGGGTAGGTCATTAAGTTTCCGTCCTAACCATTTTCTAGGTATGATCACGACAAAAAATATATTTCACTTTTCAATATAGTTACTCTTTATTGCAATACACTTTTTCTCACATCTTTGAATTAACATTTCAATCCCCCCCCCCAAAAATAGTCAGAAGTCTTGTCTGCAAAATGACCAAAAACAGCATCCATCATTTTGTCACACTTAAATTTCCTTCCTTGAAGGTTATTTTTGAATTTTGAGAAGAGGAAACAGTCATCTGGGCCGCAGGATGCCTGGTCGATCTCCTTGAAGCTACATTTCTTCACAGTTTCTTTTGCAACTAGAGTTGTGTGCACAGGCACATTGTAGTGAAAAAGGCGCACACCACCACTCAGCTTTCCTTGCCTTTTCTCTATAATGGAAGCACATAGTTCTGTGCAGTAGGCCAGCATAGTACTCCCCATTTACTGTGGTGTTCCTTTCCTTGAAGTCAATGAAGAGTTTTCTTTCACAGTACCAAAAGATTATGGCCATGATCTTGGTTGATTGAGTGACCTTGGCCTTTAGAGGCGGTGATTCGCCAGGTTTACTCCACTCCATTGATTCTCTTTTGAACAAGGGATCATATTAGAAGACCACAGTTTCATCTCCTGTAAAAATGGTTTGCAGAACTTCTCTCATTACCACATCAGAGCTCCAAAAATGTTATGACAACAGATGACTCGTTACACTTTTGAACTGAGAAAAGAAGTGTAGGCACCCATCTTGCACTAATTTTATTCATGTTTAAATGTTCATGAATAATTCCAAGGACTGTTGTTTTAAAAAGTCCCAACTTTGCTTCTATTTCTGTAATTTCTGTAACGCTTTATCCCTACAACACTTCCTTAACCCCCCTCATACCCTAACTAGTTCGTCATAAAAGCATTATGTAGCGAAGAGTTCTACAAGACCTCACAAACTTGGGGCAAATTCCATCTTTCCTCGCCCTGCGAGAACTCAATCTCAAGGCACCATATGTCGTCGCAAAACGCTCCGCCAACATGCAATACGGCAAAAGAACACTACTATGACTCCAGGACGGAAGAGAAGTCTTCCTACCTACTTCCTACATCAACCTGCCGGAGGAACAAAAATAAAACAACTCAACGTTTCACCATTCCAGATTATATACAGCGGAACCGAGTTCCTCCCAAACGGCAACCGCAAACGCATCAACTTTCTGAAACTGCCCAAGGACTCGCATTATGAAAACTGATTACTTTGATGTTGGCAAGTACAACTTTCATACATTACTTAACTTCTCTTTCTCCCATACCAAAATCTCTTCCTCTGCTTCGACATCGATGCACCCGACGATGCATCCATCAAATCTACCATTCGCCGAATCATAACAACGCAAAACCGTTACCTTCCGCATCAACACCAACCAAAACAAACCCATCACTTTCCTAATCAACTTTATCGATAATCACAAACCCATTGAAAATTCTACTTCTGCAAAAAATTCATTTACAAATATAACCCTCCAGTGCAAAACCATGGACAATAACTCTCACAAAATATATCTTACTCAACATTCAGAATTAAACACATGTATTACTACACATATATTACCTTACTTAACCTAACTCTATTGTACGCCTATATTACTCATGTAATTATCTACCTTGTGCTTGTAATAATAACCATATTGTACCAAACTATGTATTATTGTATAAATAAAAAAATGTACGTACCCTTTGGTATGCAACGGTTTGACGTCACACCCGTACAAGTTCTTCTAAAACAACATACCAACAAACATCACTCTCCATCAAAATTTGACCTTGAAACTAAACTGGATGTGACGTCAAACAATGCTGAAGGGTACATACTACTCATGCGAAACTGTACGAGCATGTTCTATGCACATGAAAATGTCGGTATGGTAGTTGTTTTTTTGTTTTATTTACGGACGCTCTTTAATATCCCAGGTCATCAACGTCCCATTCAAATCAGGGCGTGAAACGGCGACAAATTTTGCTCAGAGGCCTCTTTTTTTCAGGCTCGAGGTTCTTTATCGTGCCGTAAATGTACGATACGGGACCCAGGGCTTTACTTTCCTTCCGATGGAAGCCATACTTGGATTTTTACGCCCGATAAAATCCATCGTCTTGGGCGGGATCGAACCCGCGATCTTGGGTTTAGGAAGAAAGTATGGAACCACTACACTACCAGGACCGACATGGATGGTAGTGAGCAACAGAATGCATTGAATATGGAAAATTAGTTTCCCACGAAAAGGAGCAAATATCAGTTAACGAACTATTTCAAAGAAAATGCCAAACGTTTTTGATACTTGTTCATTTGTTTTATTTGCGGACGCTCTTTAACTTTTCAGGTCATCAGCTCCCCATTCAATCCAGGGCATGAAACGAAATTTTCCTTAGTTACCTTTGTTTTCCGGCTTGGGGTTCTTATGTGCTGTAAACGTATGACATGAGACCCTCGGCTTTATTTCTCTTGCGAAGGAACCATACTTAGGATTTTTACGCCCGAAAAAATCCATTAACCCTGATAATCTGGGGTCTACAAGGCAAGTTGGTTAACACTAGACCACCTGGACCGATAACATAGTGTAAAATATGTACTCGGTAACATGTTAAATTGCTTATATACTGACTTAATTTATTTTTGAATATGATTTATGCACTTTTCGTATCTATCGTTTGTTAAACTGGTCCTTCCAAAAACGTTTGAGGTTCTATTGTATTTTGGTTATGAAGAGGAATTGTATTCATGGTAACTAATTATTGCTTTGACAAGGCTTAGATGTCTCCTGACAGCTAAATAAGCCAGAGTTTTGACAATGGTTGCGAAGGCCTTTCTTTTAAACCTTTAATATATTAATCATTTTGTTAATTATTATAATCCATTGGTGCTATACATTTGATTTGTAATAATATGAAGAATTATTATGCTGCATTTCACTATTATTATTGCTTGGTAATTTTAAAATAATTATGTGCAATTAAGGTTAAGATTTATCTTTAATAAACTGTACTTAAAGGCTATTTTGAATTTTCTCATCCTATCCTTTTTCTCCCACACTATTAAGTCACCTTTCCAGGTAACTTATTTCAGCATATTATACAGATTGACAACAGCAAACATTATTGGGAGATTATGTTAAAATTTATTGAAATATGGGGCAGGTGTTGCAAGAAGCTAAAGATATTACTTCCATTAAAGAAAACTACACTATAAGGAAGATATCAAAGGTTCATACTTCTAATAAAACTGAGGACACAGATTATTATTTTTCAGTCGAGTATCTAAACATTTTTGAAAACCTTCAACAATGAAAATTTCAGCGGCTTTGTTGTCATTTATGCTTAATTGTAATTTCTTTAATAAAATGTTAAAATTTCAATGATTATCAATACACTGTTTGACATATCTCCATATGTTCCAAATTTTCCTTGGTGTGGGAGATTTGGAGCAAAATAAATCATTTTATAAGAGACATTATGCAAATATTAATTGCAAATCATAGGGTTAGTAATATTTTTATAATGCCACGTAGTACCAATGATTACCTACAACCAAAAGTCTATCTGGAGTCATTCATACAGAAAATTTAAAAATTCAAAATATAAAAATTGTCCTCACTCTTCCCTAGAGCCTTAGCTCACTGAACTCCATGCTATTTTACTCTTAACAGTGCATTTCAATATATGTCCTGTTAGAGTATGCTTGGATAAACACAATCTTCCATGCATTCAAGGTTACACTCAGCATAATAATTCCTTTCGAAAATAGTTTATTACTATGAAAAAGAAAGAAACATTGTTGTAAACATTTCTTACAATACAGCTATCTATTTTTTCTCTGAGCTTTCAGAGATCTATATGCTTCAACAGCTTGTATTCGAAGCTGCTCTTTCCTTTGCTTTTCAGTGGCATTTGTAGTAGTTTTCTTACTTGCAGGTTTGTCTGGTTCTAATATAGACTTGAGAAGTAGCTGTTTTCTACCAGGCTGTAACAAAATAATATAACTCTAAATATAAACAGTGTTTTGTTAAAATAGACAGAATGATCAAAATATGGAGTGATACTAATGCCAACTCATTTTCAGCCAGGTATTAAGAGTTCTACACTCAAGTGGCAGAGAGCACTCTCTAAATAAATACTTAATTCCTTTAATTTAATTCAGCAACTATAAAGTATATTAATTTCAAGAATATGGTAGTTTTCTGCACCTGATATTATATTTGCTTTTCTCTTAAAAAATGTTATTTATTTATTCATGCATTTAATGCTTTGCTATACTAATAATCACAGACAACTGACAAGTGCTAAGCTTGTATTTGCTGCATTTCCAATCTTAGCAATTAATAGGAAAATGCAATTATTTATGCTAAAACTAAACTTCTGCTCTGTGCTACTTGGAGCTTTAATTAATTATATAAGGATACAAACATCTTCTTTCTCGTAGTATGAGAACCCAATGCAAGCCTAGGCCTGCCATAGTGATTATTTTGTCCTCAACTCTGTCTTGCAACATCATTGGCAGAAGGCAGTGGGTACATGTAATCAGCACAATGACATCCCACAACTTTTGACATCAAAAGGACACATGCATTGCAGAATGAAATCTGGTTCCCATGCATGACATATGTGCATAAACCCATAATCTTTTTTCTAAGCCCCAAAAATGTTGCACACTACTTACCCTTGCAACATTCTCTGTATCCTGACCCTTCTTGAAGAGAGTCTTAAGCTCAGGAGGAGCATTTACCACTTCTCCAAACTTCACCTCATCATGGAATTTTTCAAATTCATCCCTTCTCTTCTCTGCTTCTGCCAGTTTTCTTTCTTCTTCTACCATTTTCCTTCTCTCTCGTTTACTACAAGTTGCTTCTACATTATTTGGTATTTTTTTATTCTTCCTCTGTGATTGTAATTCCTCAAATTCCTCTTTTGGCTTTTTGGTAAATGACACTTTTCCAGTCTGGTGATCAACGGTGATGTCCACTCCATACTTAGTTTCAAATTCGGTCTCTTTGATTACTTCCTGTAAATCAATACCATGTTGTATCAATAACCATAATCATATATCAGAGCAGCAAGTTAAATTACTCTGCTTTCTGTTGATAATGCAGTACAAGTAAGCGGGGAATTGATAAACTAGAACAGAATTATAATTTATGCTCAATACAATATTTTCCATTATTTATACCTTATTTGAACTGAAACTGAATTATATTAATAAAAAGTCATATAATGCTAATAAAATAACTATTTTCATATGGCTAAATGGCAAAGAAAGGAAAGAAATGAACATTTTCTCAATCAGTCAAAAGATAATATGAATGCACAAATGAAAAATGTTTAAACAGGCAGTAAAAGGCAAGAGAGAAATTATTTGTGCAAATTATTTACAAGCACCCTAATAATTTCAACAGAAAGGGAGAGGCTCTCAAACTGAGCAAAACCTGGCATCCGATATTAAGAGCATATAAAACAAGCCCACACTCACAAAATTCACACGAACCAATCACCGATCAGTGCGGAGATGCCCTGCCCTTAGAGAACACACCCCCTGCTCCAGCCGAACCAATCCCCTTCGAGCAGCCCGTATATAAATATAACACCTCCAGCTGGCATTTCAGCTGTGCCAGAACCTTTGCCTAGAAGACTCAGATGGCGCCACTGAAGATGCCCTCTGCAGGTGGGGATGAAACGTTTGGACTCCTTAGCTCCAACAGACCACGGCTTCCAAGCCCGGAAGAAACTTCTAGTTATAAGTATTATTATTATTATTATTGCATATTTACAGCTCATCTAACATATATACATTTATCAATCAAAAGGTTTTTAATTTTGTTGGAACTTCATCCCTTTTTGAGCTTTAATTCATTGAGGGAGTTTGTTATACAAATTTTACCAATACTTTTAGATCTCTTTTGTATTTACATTTAGGCAACTGAGTATCAGTACAATAATTATGGCAATTCTTATTTAGGAGTTTGTTATGTTCATTATATGCATATAATTAAATTATTGACATTTAATATTCCTTAAAAATACTTCTACATGAGACTCTCCAGTCTAAATTATAAATACATCTATAGCATAGCAAAAGTAAGGATAGATTATAGTTTAATTTCTAGAGCATTCCATGAGTTCAAGAAACTGTCATAAAGAATTACAAACATAGAATTAGTCATTTATAATATTATAATTGTATACATTCTTCTACATGTATAAGAAAACAGTATATATCTATATACATGTTTACATATACATTGATAAAATATCAATAGACTTACCTGCACTAATGTAATCAACTTGTTCACTAACTCTATTTACTTGCATAACACTAGGACATGTTTCAGTGTTATATAAGTAAATGGAGTTAGTGTGATTACATTATCATTGGAGATCTTACCACTCCATTATCTAAAGCTTCGTAAGTACAATTTATTTAATCAACAGTGTTTTTGAATCAGTATAGTGTACTGTCATTCATATACTCCTTTAAAGAATAATAATAAACATTTTTACAAGCAGATTTGAAGGATTTACTATTGTTTATTAAGGCTTTTAGGCTAGAGGAGTGTTTTGTATTAAAATGCATTTATAATAAACTTCTTTTTGATGACAAGAAAGTGTTGTAACCAATCATGTAGATTTGCTTTTTGTCTACTATTCTTGCCATGAATATTTTGGATTTGTACAAATTTTTCTTTATATCTTAATTAAAAGTTCATGAAGGATAAACATATATTCACATGAAACAGTTAGAATTTCCAAATGCCTAAAGAAGTTCTGCATGAATGCTTGCAACATATTCATGTTTGTTCTTTTTTTTTTTTTTTCTTTCCCCTTTAGGAATGCTTACTTTCAATTGAGTTTCCCCAAAATATGAGTTCATATTTCATTACAGAGTTGAAACAGGTATAAAAAACTAATTTTAAAGTTTAACCAAAAGTTATTAATATGCATGTTGCATAGCATACATTGTTTAGATATATGATAAGATTTATATGGCCTTTCCAATTTAAATGTTATTAGTTCTTTACCAAGAATTTAATATCTTTGGTTTGTAGAAGTACACTATTAGAATTTCCTATCCATAATAGGGTATTTGGAGATTTGTGAGTGATGAATTTCATAACATTTGTTTTATCTAGATTTAGAGGCAATTTGTTTGCTTTGAACCATATACACATACAGCTCAGAACTAGATTTAATTTAATGGCACAAAATTAAGATTATTTCTATTTATCAACATGCTCGTGTCTTCTGCAAATAGAACAGCATATGCAAATCTAGGAATAGATAAGGAGAGATCATTTATATACTTCAGAAAAAGAAGAGGAACCAAAATGGATTCTTGAGGTAATGCATTGTTTTTATTTTTAAAGGGACAATTTCTCTGTGCTTTTTGTTTCCTTTTGTCAGGTAGGATAAAAACAACATAATATATTAGCTTAAGGCTATCCGTATGCAAGTATTTTTATAGTTTTCTTAACACATACATGTGCTTTCTTTGTTATAAATAAAGTTTATATGCTATTGGAATGATAACTGATCAACAATGATCAACAATTGATCAACAATTGCAGGACAACATTTCATAATAAAATACATGGTTATTTTCATTGTAATTACAGTTGTAATTGTAAGAACTTAATCAGATGTGCAGATATTATGTCTGCTTGACTGGAAATTATTGCTCTGGCTGCCACTTGCCACCTGCCATGAAATGAACAAAAAACCATGAAAGATTCAGTACAATAGCATCGTAGGCTCACCAAGAATCAAGTCATGTAAGAATCTTAACTAACAATGCATATTATTATTATTATTATTATTATTATTATTATTATTATTATTATTAAATTCAGAGCAAGAAAAGGTCAATAAATTTTGCTCATAGACCTCTTCTTTCAGGCTTGAGGTTCTTTTACGTGCCATAAATCTATGACAAAGAGTTATTTACTTCCTTCCCAAAGAAAGCCATATTCACAATTTTAATATGCTAAAAATTCATCAACTCTGGCTAGATTTGAGCCTGCAACAGGTCTTTGAGGCAAGTATGGAATAATACAAATAATTATTTAACAAAAACTATAATAACACGAACATTAATATGCAAAAGCTTTAATTAACTATCTCAATTACAATATTAACAATTAATTTAATTAAAGTTAGTGCATTGTAAGGTTTAAACAAATTATCATGAAATAACCTCTCCATACTTAATCTCTCATATTAAAACAATCTGCAAGCCTAGGCTTTGTTCACCATATCATTATTTCATGAATTTATTTAGTTTTACATTCCTGCAATTCCTCCCTTTCTGGAAAAATCTGAAATTATTCTTATTCTTCATGATCTTTTTTTTATCTTTTCAAGAGAACCTATTTGGTTTATGCTACCTTGTGTTTAATTTTATATGGGACTTTCTTTTTTAAATTATTACATAGGGAGTTTAACTTTTCAAAGACATATACATGGGCCATGCATTATACTTTTCTTTTGTTATCTTCCCCTTAACTAGAAATAAATGTCATCCATGTTCTTTTGTAAACAAACTTTCATTAAATATATATGTAAAAGTGCTTTTTAAAGGCATCCTGAATGTTTAAAAAAAAAAAAAAAAAAAAAAAAACAACAACAACAACAACTTGGGAGTTGCAGGAGTTTTCCTTAGGGAGGAGATTATTAAGATATACTTAAGTGTGTGAATGAATTCTTCACAAATTGGCCATAATATCAATGATTTAGAATCATTTTTTACTTTTTCTGAAACTCTTATCTGGTACATTGATTTCAAAGTCAAAAATAAGGTTAAATTATTCTTTTTAAATCTAATTATATGGTTTAAATGTGCTATTTCCAGTATGCATGTTAGTAACTAAGCATAAAACTCTTGCTTAATTCTTTGAAACAAAGAAAACACTTAGGAAAAGAAAGGAATAGTTAGATTACTGGCTTTGGTTAGGAATGGCAAACACAATTAACACATGAAATGATCTAAGATCCCATTTAAATTTCAGTGCAGGATATGTGAAACCCAACAAAGCTTTAGTTTTAATATTCAAAGGACAAAATATATGCGACTTTCATCTAAGAACAATCCCGCTTGTAGGAGCACTCAAAACACCGCACCACACTTGTAGGATAGTTTTCACATGAAATATTTCCCTTAGAACACTTCCCTTTTTAAACATGTGGTATAAAAAATAGTATAAGCAGCAAGCCATATAAGAAAATTTAAGGAGCTATATAGAGCAAATGCACATTCTAAAGCTCTGAAGAGGAATGTAAAGAGAGGGAGAGGGAGGGAAAGAGAGAGAGAAAGAATGGTACAATTCTAAACTATTAAATGAATGAATAAATAACAGTTTAAAAACAGTTTAACAGCACTATGCATGGTGTTTTACTATTTTCATATAAGATTTATCTGAGTTTTAGATAATGGAAGGGAAACAGTGATATTTATGGAGAATGAAAAGTAAGTCAGAATTAAAGAAAAAGTTTTCCTTAAAAATATGGAAAGCTTAAACCATTTTCCTTCTTACCTGACAAACCTGGTTTAGTCTGAACATAAAATGCTCATCTGATTCTCCTGGCATTTGTGAGATCAATGGAATACTTTTCTCTGGCTTAGTCATTCCAGGCTGCTTTAATTCCTTTCCAATCAAGTTTTCAGTGTTTATTAGTGTACTATAATTCTTGTTTCTTCGTTTTCTTTTCTTTTTTTGTAAACTCTTAGGGCAGGCCTTTATAACTTTACTAATGTGTGCCAATTGTTGTACACTTTTGGGGACCTCTTGAAAGTCGATTATTGCTGGAGGTGCATTTATCTTACCCTGTAAACTGGCATAATACAGAGTTCATGAAATAATATCCAATTAATATATATTTATTTGTTATTATATTGTTATCAATTAAATGATTTTTATGAATGGTGGGTATTCGTATACGTATGTATGCATGCATGTACAGTGCATACATTTTATCTTTTCAGGCTTGCAGAAGCTGCAGTGGAAGCACCAGCATATGGCATAGCTGTACACAATCAGCCAGCCATGAAACTGAAAACGAGCTTCTCTCTCTCTCTCTCTCTCTCTCTCTCTCTCTCTCTCTCTAAGACATGCTGAAAATTCTTTCCATATGCTGAGATGCTGGTGTTTTAATGTCTAAACACATTTTGATTTACAGTTTCAGCTGAACTTGCAAAATATTACCTATTTCTTCTCACATGTTTTTTAGCAGTTTATTCAATTCTCTTGGATTGGATTTATAGACTCTGCCTTTTAAATTGCCCCATAAAATTACAAGCAACTGAATGGCAGCATGCTCAACTAATTACTGCCAATGCAAGTTCCATATGTAACTGTGGAAAGATAAAATGTATGAAAACTAATTACTGCCAATGCAAGTTCCATATGTAACTGTGGAAAGATAAAATGTATGAACTACATATACGTTTTACAAGTATATACTACACATGTGAAAAAATTGAAATTCTTAGTTTCTTGAAAAATTTTCTATCAAATTACCTCTAAATATTAAACCAAATCTCAGGAATGCAAAATAAAAACTTCAAGATGTATCAAAAGTAGTAAAATCTTTTTATGGTTTTAACATATTACTTATAATTTTTAATTACAAAATGAGGCTGTGGTCACAAAAAATGTTTGGAAATGGTATTCAGGTCAATGTGCATATACAATGATATTTTTCACATGCAACAACAGAAAAATGATTTTAATCAAAATGAATAATTTACTAATACTTATTTTAGATATTGAGTGTGTCAAAAATACTTTTATTGGATAGTTTTAAGGATTTTAAGGTTTAATTTTTTTAATAAATAGGATAAGCAGCACAGACTGTACAAACTTACCTCATCATTATTATTTGTCTATATGATTACATTTTTGTACACAAATAGCACTGTCCTCACTGATTATTCAATACTATTTCCATTCAGTTATGCTTAGGTTAGTTTAGCTTAGTAAATATTTAAATATGATTAATGAAAAATACATAAATTTTTTTTAGATATTACTCTCTTAAGCTGCAATAAATATGATTAGCTGAATGTTATCTCAACTTTGAAGCGAGTGAAAATTATAAATCAATACAATAGTAGGATTTATATTTGGTCATTTTCAAATGAAGTAATCCTGAGAGTGGTTGCTCATTTCCACCTCAAAAGATGCAAATTCCAAATTACTCCCCAAAATTGCTATATTTATTTTTTTGCATTTTGCAATGCAGTGCAGTAATTATTTATAAAGAATACCTTATTTAAAAAAGTAATAAATGGATCCCTTTCAGTTCAGTATTACTGAATAATTGTGTAAAATGTGAAAGAAGTTAATTTGAAATTAAAAAGGATTACAACTTTTTAAATCACTGGTCTCATGTGTGCTTGTAAACAGTTTTAACTCTCTATTAGAATTAAAATAATACTTGTTTACATGCCCAATTTTTCTTCTTCTTCTTGATATTATTTCTTAGCTTAAGTTAGTAAGGACAGGTGGTAGGTTACTTTTGTTTCGTGCAATGTAATGAACGAGGTCACTGGAATGCAAAAAATTGTTGGGTCTATTCAGCAAGCGGAATTACATACGCAAGTTAACATACTTCTTAAGATATTTATATTCTGTTAAATGCGCTGTTTCTATTCCCGATAACTAAGGCCTTCGATTGGGAAAAAGTGAACATGTTATTCTTTGTGAATTACTACCTGGTGTTTAGGTAAAGTTAGGAGGCGACCTATCCTCAAACTTTACCTTGCCGCTAAATTTTCAATAATTGATTGTTAAGCACCTGTAGGGCTGTTACAAGGCTAGGTAAATATTGCACTCGTCGCGAAATGCTCGGTTTAAGGAGAATGGAAAGAATTTTAAGTACATGCTGAGCAGTCAAAATGTCACATGTACTATTTAACCTAACCTAACCTAAAAGTAATAACAAAATACCTTGCATTTTTCTTTGCCTGTTGTACTACAGGATCTTTAACGCCTTTGTGCTTTCGTCCAGGTATTTTTCTTCTCATTTTCAAACGTTGTATTGGGAGCCTCTAACAGATTTAAATATTCTGCAGATGTTTCTACATTAACTTTCTACACCATCATCATACGTGACTCAATATAATGTAAATACGCGATTAAATTCGAACTTTGTCAATCGTTTGAATCGATATACTGCGATTGACTTCGATATACACTTTCGATAGTGGAGCAAACGTGAGCAGAAGCAAATTATAGTCAATCTAGTTTTTGGATTTATGGCAAACACTTCTCTTTGTTTATATATTCATCGTAGCAGACAAGTAAGTTTATTACTGCTGTAATATAATAGTGAACGTGCAATAAAATTTCATTTTCGTAAAATTAGAACAACTTCGAGACAAAGCGAACGTAAATATATCTATGAATACATCCATAGAACATTAATAGCACTATTGATTTATTTTAACGCACAGAAATAGGAATAGTTGCTGTAATATGAATATTCCTTTAAGTTTCTTTCCGCTTATAGTAGATAAGTTAACACGATCGGCTGTGGTTGATTGATTATAGTACAACAAAGTAAATACAGCTGTCTTGACTATAGTAAATCGCAAAAAGCGGTCGAATGAATACGAAAAACAATAATGGTTTACACAATTGTGTGTATAGCTGAGAAACGTCACAATTTTTCATTATTTGTTATATTGTTTTATCTTTCTTATCTTTCCTTTATAACTATATTAATTATTATTAATTGTAGCTGTTTGGTAATTGTTATTTATTTTTACAATCATAATTCATGAATTGTCATGCGAAGTCAAAAGATGTTATATCATTGTGACTAAAATAGAAATATATTTTTTAAAAGGTCAAGAATGTTAAGATATTTAGCAAAGGAGAAATAGATGTGCACAAAACTTTAATAAAAATGGGAAGATGTTTATGATATTGTTAATAGGTGTTTTGGTAAATACTATCCATTAATTGAAAAAATATAGACTAGCTCAAAAGAAGAGATTGAAATCTACAAAATAAATTATTGATCTGGGGGGGGGGGGTATTTAGATCCTTTAGGCGCAAATATTATAAAATTAGTTACTTCTCTATTAATAAGGAACATTGAAGACTCTGATATTACAAACTCTTAGATAAGCAGGATAAACGATAATGTTGCAAAACAGCTTGGAGCGACATAAATAAAATTATTAAAGGAAAAAATCTACAATGAAAACAAAGCATCTATTTACTTATAGATGCTTTTGTGGAATAATTGTCCTATAGTATTAACAACAGTATTTTTTAATAATTACTTTCTGAATACTGTAGCTTGTTTAAATATTGATATTTCTATGTTAAAGGATGGAAGTTAATAGGGTCTCCAACTCTTATGCATTTGTTTGATACAAATTCAAAAGAATTAAGTGGCTTAATTAATTGACTAAAAATAAAATGTTCAGAGGTTGAAACGGTATAATAGTAGTGTTGTGTACAATGTGTTCTCGGGCGAGCAGCCGAGTTATGTCGATGCGTGTCTCCAAACTTTCGATTGACTTTCGGTGATGGCAGAGATGAGTGTCATCGAAAGCTTGAAGACATGCATAACTCATCTGCTAACCCTACATTGTGCAAAACATCACAGAGAAAGCTTAAAGTTTCACAATAGTAATGTTATTGAAACAGCGTTATGAAGCACATTGGGACATTCATGTACTTACATTTTTTTTTTTACAAACATTGTTATTCATTTGCTGATAAATTATTTGTATGAATTACAATTTCTCTAGTGTTCTGAATTAGTTTTATTGTGCATATTGTTGCTCTTTTAAATTTTAACGCCGTATTTTAGTAAATATGTGCTTTTTTGTCATATTTTTACATCAAAATAATATTAGTTGCGTTAAAATAACTATTTTTATTAATATTATTGTTATATTTTTGCTGTCGACTAAAGCGTAAAATAAAAATGCCAAACCGTGACATAAGTGTCACTTGGCTAGCGAATTATTGATCATTTGAAGAGCGAGTGGATCCCTCCTTTGACTGTTTAAGAGGTACTTGATAATGCCTTTGTTTCCAAAAGTAAAGAAATTCGCGCCTTATTAAATTAACACAGCAAGGAAGGGGCTGAAGAACAGAACAATGTCTTTGCAAATAGCGAGGGAAACATTAAAATTGCCGAGAGTTTTTTTTTTTTCGATTTATTTACCGACACTGTTTAACAACTCAGGTCATCAGCGTCCTATTCAATTCAGGGCGTGAAATGGCCGACAAATTTTGCTCAGAGACCTTTTTCAGGCTTGAGGTTCTCTTTCGTGCCGTAAATGTACGACACGGGACCCTGGGCTTTACTTCCCTTACGAAGGAAGCCATACTTAGGATTTTTACGCCCGAAAAAAATCCATCGGTTCTGGCCGGGATCGAACCCGCGATCTTGGGTTTAGGAATTTTCGAGAGTGAAACCAATAGCACGAATAGCCTTAAATTATACGAGTGTATTTCCTAGTGATCTTATTAGTACTATAAAAATATCTACATTTATTTAAAAACAGAGAGTGTTGTTATTTTAATGCGATTAAAGTCTGCCTGAATACAGTTAGTTCACCAGTTAAACGGAAACTGATAAACTATTTAAGAGAGAATATAAAAATAAAATTTAAGGATGCACAAATAAACTTTTTTTTTCCAATTTTTTTTAACCGTTGTACAAAGTTACAGGAAAGTTTGCATTTGACCAGTACTTTTATCTTGTATAATAATAATAATAATAATAATAATAATAATAATAATAATAATAATAATAATAATAATAATAATAATAATAATAATAATAATAATAATAATATTAATAATAATAATAATAATAATAATAATATACCACACATGTAATAATTATTTATGATTTTTCTAAAGTTAAATGAGTACTTTATGATCAACATTTAATTTCAATCTTTGACTTTTGTAGATATATGGCGCAAACACTGGACTGATGAAACACTTACCCACTAGTATCACAGCGTTAGGATCAAGAAGGGAATGTTCTGAGCAGAACAAATCAAAAGATACCGTGATAAATGAAGGAAAGTTTTTGCCAGAAGAACCCACGACATGCTGTATGTCTGGATGTGCAAATTGCGTTTGGATTGATTATGCAGAGGAACTCAGCAAGCATTACAAAGATGGCGGAGAGAAAGCACGCAAGTTAATACTGAGCAAAGTGACAGATCCAGCAGTGAAAGCCTTTCTTATGGTAGAACTGCAGAATATTGGGAATAAATCGGATTAAACAACAGCAACAGTAGACTGGAAGTACTATTGAACTGAATTTAGTTTTGGTATAAGTGAACATATAATGTGATCTTTAGGCATTAGATAACATACTACTCAACTATTAGTTTTAATTATTAATGTATTTATTATAGTTGTTTATACTAAATAAATTATTTGTGTGCTAAACGATTATTAATAATTTAAATAAATATTTATTATGAATACTATATGGTATAATTATTAATCATGTTAATTATTTCATGCCATCACTGATAGAAATGCTCGTTAAGGCGAGTAGTTGGTGACCTGAGTGTCGCAATTCAAGTCATGCCTCGATCACAGGTGAAGTTTAATCGGGCCATTATTTAATGTGTGGTCCTGTGGTGACTAATTTATTTATTTTGTTTGTTTAAGAATGCCCGCTTGAGGTTCTTTTACGTGCCATAATTTATGACTCAGGACTCACGGCTTTACTTCCCTTCCCAAGTGCTAACTAATAGGAGGCGTTCATCCACAATAATGACCACATTACAACAATTCCTGTTTTGATGCATTAGGCTTTTGCAGGATCGGACGCAAGTCTTAGATAATTATCGTTCATTCATGTTATCAAGAAAATTGATATACCTATTAAGCTTGAATAAGCGGATTTTTTTTAAATCGTGTTTAACGACCGTTTTAGTTTCTGAAGCATCACAAGCGATGGACATTGATGATAAATGAGACGGAATGATAAACTGGGAAAGGATTCTGGGACGCAGGTCTCCCGTTAAGAGTCCATGCTTTATCGACCTCCGGTGTAGCATTCTCTGGGAGAGCTTAATCTATATTCTTTAGTTTCTCGCATAAGCTGAATGTTGCTTCTATATATTCTGTAAATAAACGAAAACGTAAATACGGTAATATATAGAACTCGGATTTTAGTGGAAGCAGTTTCCAGGGAAGAAGTGCTCAAACAGTAGACCCAGAAAGACGGAAGTTAACTGCTTCACTGTCACTGCTCTAAAGTGCATTCTCTACTAGGGTAGCGGACAGATACTCTATAATTGCAGGTTAGACTGCGTGATCAAAATTGATTCGGACTTTACCGCAAATCATTTTAAATTAATGATGTCAATATTGCGGAGCGAGTTTCTATCAGTATAACCAATTGATCTAATTCTGAGAATTTGCTATGGAGGGCGGGATAACGTCTCGGGAAGGAAAGAGAGAGTCATAGTTAAAATCCAGTTTGTTTACAATATGCAGTCTTGTTAGTTCTTTAACCATTGGATAGGTTGCAGAGTATCGTGTCATCGTCGTATGCTATGACTTGGTACTCGTATTCGCCTTCCTATTATTTTTATTTATCAATTTTTTTATTACACGCATGCTGGCAATCTTTTGTACGACCACCATTTTCGGGCCGAACCTCGATTTGGGAGCCGGATTGTGAGGCACACCTAGCCACACAGTAGCTTTATCTCCCTTTCTCCTAGTGTGCTGACATCTGTGTTTTTAGTTGGAAGGTTGGTAGGGTGGATGTAAGTGCTATCCCTAGCACTTACTGCTTGTGGCAACACACGTGGGTTTACTTGTTGACTTTCTCGTGATGGAAGGGCATCTGACCTCCCATCCAAGGTTAGACCACGCCCAATGCGGCTTACTTACCCGGCGGTTCCTGCGGGGGAGCTGCTGGAGTGCATCAGCCGATTAGCGGGGCGTCGGCGGTGTAATGTTCCAGTGGTTTGGTCGTGCCTAAGGTTGTATTGATCAGCGTTATCAGCCGGTTAGGATGCTTAGGTTCTTGGTGTAGGCTTTGTTTGCTAGTCTTCTGATGGTGTCAATGATGTACTCAAAGCTGGGGGTATCGTGGAGATTTTTTTTTTTTTTTTTCGTTTCATTTAAGGACGCTCTTTATCATCTCAGGTCATCAGCCTCCCATTCAATTCCGGGTGTGAAACGACCGTCAAATTTTGCTCAGAGGCCTCTTCTTTCGGCTTGAGGTTCTTTATCGTGTCATAAATGTACGACACGGGACCCACGGCTTTACTTCCCTTCCAAAGGAACTTTAGATTTTTACGCCCGAAAAAATCCATCGATCCTGACCGGGTTTCAACCCGCGACCTTGGGTTTAGAAGGCAAGTATGGTTACCACTACACCACCAGGACCGACAAAATAGAGGGAGACATGAGATCAGTGTCAAATATGCTCTGAGCGTTATGTTTTTTTTTAAGGCAATAGCTGGAAGGTAGTAGGAGAAGAAATAGGATCCCGCCTTGTGAACTGCTGTTAGTAGCGATCATATTTCAAAGCTGCTTGCCAGTGGCTAGGAGCGGCATAGTAATGCATGGTGCCGGTGACTGCCATGCCGCAGGGCCCTGGCATGCATACTGGCAGCTTGAGAGGACAAAGAAAAATCGTGTAGAAGTCCGGGTGGCTTTGGGAGGAAGGAGAGCTAATAGTGTTCTTTAATCATCAGTTAGTATGGCATGAAAGGTTATTTGTAGCGTGACCAGCATGGTTCAGTGTGCCAAGAGTGAGAAGTCTCTGTGGAACTTGTTGGTGTCGGTGGTATCTAGGTTGAAAGTTGGTCTTGGGTTTCTTGCAGGAAGCTCATGGTGGCAATCGTGTTTTTATTGTCGTGGTTGAAGATTTCCTATAATGGATTTGGCACTTTAGGCTATTGGTGGATTCGGTATTAGTGGCGTGTAGTTCTGTAAAGGTCTCCTCAATTCAGTCCAATCACGATGTGATGTTGTCCTATGCTGAATGGATGTTCTGACGGAGTTGTTCTATGGGTTCCAGTATTGTCTGCTGAAGTTCACGAATCAGGTTTGAGAGTTGGGTGGTGAGCTTCAGAAAGTTATCTTTCAGTATTGTTTCTAGTGAAGGATGAAAGCATCTGAAGAATTTAAGGTGGTGGAGTGGTGAGTTGTACATTCCGAATATGGCTGCAGGTGGCAGGCGCTGTAGGTTGGATTACTTGTTGATGAGGATGGGTGGGTATGCTGTGGAGATTGGTGCTGGATAGAGCAGGAGGCCGTATAGTGGCTGTTACCCCCGCAAGAGGCGCAGTATCGGCGGCGGCGGGCCAGGTCGTGCCGCGTACACTCAGAGATAGCTCCACAGTAGTGGCAGTGCGATGGTGCTGAACAGTGTTGGTCTTTGTGCCCGCACGCGCAGCAGGGTCTGGACGGAGCGGACAGCGTAGGTTGGGCTCGATGGTGAGACGGTTATAACCAATGATAAGGCCATCTGCGATGGCTGCCTCACAGTCATCGGGAGCCATGAAGATCAGGCGTACCAAGGGTGCTGGGCCTCTGGTTGAGAATATGCGAGTTGCGTGGTAGGCTGACAGCCAATGGCGCTACACTGCCCGCAGAATGTTCAGGCCGGGCAAATTCCGCGGTGCTCCTCGGAGAATGCCGCTGCATTGGCCGGCAGGTGCAGCTCCTAGGCTATTGGTCGGCTCCTGAGCTGAAGGGGATTGCTCGTAGATCGGGAAAGTGAACTGGCGATGGGAGAATCCCCGCCTCGCTGTGAAG